>JBBPBO010000003.1:2131225-2215454 GCA_037974295.1 Cicer cuneatum | reverse complement strand
AAAAAAAAAAAAAAAAAAACTTAAATACCTAAATGAAAAAATGAACTAAACCTAAAATATTAGAAGACTATACCGTGATTCCCATCTTTGGAAGCATGTTGCTAATGAATAATCTAGTCCCCCAATAGCTATCATTAGTGGTAACAATATGTCTCCCAACTCGGACTGTGATACCGTACACCCCAAAATAATATATATAATAATTTATATCATATTTCTATAAAATTTGCAGTGGATAAATAAAAACTCTTTTAAATAAAATGAAATTTTATGAGTTATTTAAGATATCACATTTCTCAAAATACAAATAGAACACTTTAAATTTTTTTCCTCTTATAAAACAACAGTGCAATCTCCATAAACTCGATTTAACTAAACTTACTTGTACTTATAAGGTTTTTATACAAAAAGTTGTTTCTAATTAAATAAGTAAAATACAAATTACATCACTTAATTTTTGGTATCACCTATTAGACGGAGTGTCTCCCAAACTTGAACTTCAAGACTTATTAACTTGTAATAACTGCGATTTTGCAAATGCATGACCAAGTCAGTCAACCAAAAACAACGAAGGAGGTGAGTTTCCAAATCATGTTGATAGAATAATATAAGTAAGCAGAACTCGCAAACAATCATAATAAATCGTATCATAACACATTATGATATATCAAAATATTGAAGAAAAATAATATCATAGTATAATGTCAAAATCACTCAAGTAAAATCAATATATCTTCACATTATCACATCATCCAAGAGAAATTATTATCACTTTTGAAATACTTTAATCACAACAAAAAAATTACAAGAAAATACAATGTTAGGCATGAGCTTAGACTCTACTTCACAAATTGGTACCATTCTAACACTCAAGTACTTGGTTAGGAGGCTTGATACTATGCCACCACCCAAGTGGAAGGACAATTCAAATTGGCCATATCCTCATAGATTCTCTCAACTCGACCCGAGACACATATACGCGACAGTCGAGATAAATGTGTGTTGTATGGTAGCTTCCGACATTTAGAGTGCTACCTCCAAGTCACCTTAGAACTCTCCACCCGAATACCTCCAAAGTCTAACAATCTTGCCTTAAGGCTTAACAGTAGACCGCCACGATCAAGCTCATTCAGTTGTACTTCCCCGAAATCACTAGGCTTGTCAGGCTCTACCTATATGATGACAAAATAATCTCCACTCCAATAATTCTCAAAATAATCTCCAGAAGTCTATTAAATGGGAGCCAAAAAATTAATACTTAATTTGTTCCACAATATAGATATCACATTTGAAAAATATTATCCCAAAAAATACTATCATTTTTAATTTTATATATAATTGTAATTATTTTTTTAGTTGTACTATCTAAGTAATACAATCTGTATAATTCTCAAATTATTATTTTTTATTATATATTTATGATAATAAAAATACACAAGAATAATAGAATAAAATGATATTTTTTTATTTATATATTTTTTGAATTTATGTAAAATGGTCTAATAGAACAGTTATTGTAGGACGCATAGAGTAATAAACTTTACATAAAATGAAATTACAACAATTGTTTTTTTTAAAATAAATTAGTTGTATAACATATAATAGATGATTAATATATAATATATGTTTGTGCACCATTACATTACATGAGAAGGGAAGTACTTTGTGCATAAAAGGGATGGCCGCAACCCATGAGTGCCCCCTCTAAATCCGTCAACGAGTGTGGCGACATTGTGGACTAATTAGTGTTTTTAAGTGTGGGAGATCTGTTGGAACCAAGTTGGTTCTAAGTATTTAGGATTTTGATGTTTACAAAAGCACTCCATGTAATCTTATTTTGAACCTTGAATTATTAAATCAAATGCCACCAGAAGCTGAAGTAATTAGAAGCAGAAAATCAAAGGGTTCCAGAGATTGAATCCTGAAGGTACCAGAAGATACTCCAGGATGTCAAAACATCACCAGAAGATATCTTTGTTGGCCCAGATCAGAAGGAAGCAAAGTCAGAAGGAGACCTGGACCAGACCAGAAGAAAGCCTGCCTGAGGAAGACTTGATCCATACCAGAAGAAGTCATAAGTCAGACTTAATCCAGAAGTTATTCTGACCAGAAGATGGCCTGGCAGTGAAATGATAAACAGCCCAGACTTGATCCAGACTTAATCAGATGATGAATTAATGAATCCAGAACAAGAAAATCAATCCAGATTTGACCCAGACCAGAAGATAGCATGGTTCAGGGTATGAAACTAAGTCCAGACCAGAAGAAATGATCTCCAGATTTGATCCAGAACTGATCCAAAACAGAAGGTAAAATGTCCAGACTGAAATATTATTTGTCCAGATTTAATTTCAGTTTAATCCAGACCAAGTCCAGAATTGGTCCAGATCAGAGCGAAGATATTCAGATCAATGGTTCAGATTTAAATATTTGGCCCAGTGTTGGCCGAGATCAGAAGATCATACCATGGCCCAGTGTTGGCCGAAATCAGAAGGTCAGGATGTGTGGTCCAGCAACGGCTGAGATTAGAGGATCACAACATATCAGTTTGCAAGTCCAGGATGGCCGAGATCAGAAGATCAGAAAGTGTGGTCCAGGGTTGGCCGAAATCAGAGGATCACAGTAGATCACTTAGTAAGGTCCAGATGTGGACTAGCGCAAAAGATCAAATGGTCCAGATTTAATCATAAGGATTAATGGTGGAGATTTAATTAAATTTAATCAAAGTATTAAAAAGATTTGTTACAAAAATAAAGTGAAGTATTGTGGAATTCAGAAGCTGTTGGCGGGAAGAAACTAAAGACATGATTGGCCAGTTATTTTTGAAAGCAAATCTGAAGCTTAAAAAGATATGTTTTTTATTTAAGTGAAGCCCGATTGGTCAAGATATTTTTGCAAGAGAATCCAGCAAGATACAGCTCGAAATTAAGCTTGGAAGAGGCCCTAATTCGCATCTATAAAAGGAGGCTCAAGGCAGAAGACTTAGCATCAAAAATCACAAAAGAGTCATACACTTCCAAAGCAAACACTCAAGTTTTCAGTGAGGTTAATTGTGAGTTCCAGCTTTCAAGAAGCAAGCACTCGTGTTATTTTATTTCCCTTGTGTTAGATCTAAGTTGTTGAAGTAGAGTCTACAATCTGAGGGAGTCAGAAGGGGTAGCAGATTACTTGGCAATTAGATTCAAGGCTTTGTAATTCCTTCTACAATCTGGGGTTGTTAGATTGGCAGGAGAAGACTTGTCTTAGGAAGTCAAGGTGTTGTATTACTCAAGAGTCTAGGATTGTTAGACTGTTTGAGAAGACTGACTTGGAGGGTCAGTGGAACTGTTGTAAGTCAAGGTTTGAATTAGTGAAATCCTTCAAGGTGAAGGGACTGGACGTAGCCTCGTTAACAGTAAACCAGTATAAAAATTTTGTGTTTTATTTTTACTTTATATCCGCTGCTAACTCTGTTTTTATTCATACATCAAGTTTTGTTTTAAAAGTGTAAAAACAGGAAAAGTATTCAAGTTAGTCAAACACAATTCAACTCCCCCTTCTCGTGTTTGCACCTTCAAGATCAACAATTCAATTGTTAGGTCTAAACACTTTCAATTCATTCTTTTGAATTGAATTTGTTTGTTTGTTTCAATAGTTAAATTATAAGATTTTTTACTATACTTATCTTTTTCTTTTCATCCATTAGAATTCTATGCTTTTAAAATTTGAATTAATTTTGAAGGCACACCCAAATACTCGGACCATAAAATTTCAAATTAAACACTAATGTACTACTAGATGTTTCTCTTAACTTCAGCAACATCTTAATAAATTAGTACAAAATATTCACAAGTGATTATAAAATTAATCGGAAAGCATGAAAAAAAAATATGATCCAATTTTTATATATCCTAGTTAGTATGATCATAAAATTCTAGGCATGTGATTAATTATGTTTGATAGACAAGGTGGTAGCTTGAAGATTTACATGCTTGATTACATGCCACTAGGTCTCAACATTAATGCCAAAGGAGATCTATTACCTTCTTTTTTTTTTTTTACAAGAAAATGAGCTCTATTACCTAGAAAATGATGGAAAGCATAATTTGATTACATGCCACTAAGTCTCAACACTAATGCTTGGAAGCTCTACAGATTACTTTAAGCTTTGTTGTTCCACTTTTATGTTCTATATATAGTCAACATTTGCTTGATTGCATTTTATTAATATAGATACATTATTAAACCAATATATGAAAATTTGTTGATTTATTTTGGTACAACATATTGATTCCCATGTTAGCAGAAAGAAACAAATAACAATTAAAAGAGCAGGTGATTAAGGCTTTATATAGCCTCTAAAGCTTGTAGGATATCATTTTTTAAATCTTCATAATCTTCAACTCCAAAACAGAAACGAACAGTGTTATCATAAATTCTATATTTTTCCCTCTCCAACCTTGGAAGATCCCTATGAAAAAATACAAGAAGATTATTAAAATATCCTAATTTCCATTATAATGAATTGAGTTAAATCATACATTTGAAAGAAAAAAAATTCAAGAAAATACCAATAGGACATGATTGCAGGCTGATTCACAACACTCTCAACACCACCAAAGGATGGAGCAATGTATGGAATTTTTAGTGAATCAACAAATTTTATGGTCCTCATTATATCGCCATCAATCTGCATGATTAACAACACCACAATAAAAAAAAATCAATTAATAACACCAAAATCATACTTCAAATAAAAATGGTGGCTAATAGTATTTAGATTTGGGTGTGATTTTACCTCAAATAGACAAATTTAAAAATGATTAAACCATTAATGATAAAAAAAAGTACTATAAGTATTACTTAAATTGATAAATTATTCATTTTAAAAAAATTAAATATGTGCAAATCATAATAAAATAACAAATCATACATCAAAACAGACTACACCACCAAAACCAGTCATTTGTCTCTTGGCAAGCTCATATTCAGGATGACTTGGCAAGCCTGGATAATAGACTTGTGTCACCTGCCAATAACATCAAGAAATTGAAACTAGTCAATTTAATACTTTTACCTGACAGAGTCAACAATGTTGTTTAATTTGTTCAATGTTAAAATGATATATTAATACATGGAATTATAATTAAAAAAATCAAGCAAAACAATTTAAAAGACCACAAAAGAAGAGCCTACGGAGGAACATAAATTACCTTTAATAAACATTAGATTTAATTACAGTTTTTATTTCTCTATTTTTATCAATTCACGAAATTGATCTTTTTATTTTAAAATTCGACAGTTTTGGTCTCTCTTTCAGATTTTTGAATTAAAAAATGACGGTTTGACATATTTTAAATAATGTAAGATACAGTTTCGTGATATAGAACTATTTAGATGCATTAATTATTCATATTTCATTAATTAAATTAAAATATGAAAAGTTTTTGAAGTTGTAAGTTAAATTTTTACGGTGTTTTATTCCGATTTTATGAGTGTTAATCATTCTGCATCATGGTTTTAAATAACATGTTATATAAAACATGTCACGTCACCACTTTTTAGTTAAAAAATCATTGGGATTGACCAAAATAGTTGACTTTTAAAATAGGAGAACCAATTTCATGAATTAGTAAAAATAAGAGGACTAAAACTGTAATTAAGCTTTAACGTTATAAATTTTTTTAAAGCATTCGACCTAATTTTTTTTAAGGAAAATGTAACAACAACAATAATAAAATATCACCCTAGACTAAAAAGGAATTCAAAATTATATTTGAGTTTTATAATTGTCTTGTAAGGTTAAAACTATTCTCACTTATAAACACATTTTGGAATCATATATTTATTCTAAGTAGGACTTAGAGTTTGAGATTTTCAATACACCTCCACATGCCCATTCACTCATGAATTTGGTATGTGAATATAAATGATGTATGATATGAATGGATAAATTCTGATATCATATTAAAATATAAAATAATCAATCATATTTTATCTTTTTATCACATTTCAAAATATGGATAAATTCAGGATGACTTGGCAAGTCTGTATAATAGACTTGTGTCACCTGCCAATAACATCAAGAAATTGAAACTAGTCAATTTAATATTTTTATGGATGTTAATCATTTTGAAGTTGAAAATTACATTTTTACGGTGTTTTATTTCGATTTTATGGGTGTTAATCATTATGCATCATAATATCATATAACACGTTATTTAAAACATGTCACGTCGTCATTTTTTAGTTAAAAAATCATAGAGAGGGACCAAAATAGTTGACTTTTAAAATAACATGATCAATTTCGTGAATCAGTAAAAATATAGGGACTAAAACTCCAATTAAGCCTAAATATTATAAAAAAATTTAAAGCATTCAATCTAATTTTTTTTATGGAAAATGTAACAACAACAATAATAAAATATCACCCTAGACTAAAAAGGAATTTAAACTTACATTTGAGTTTTATAAGTGTCTTCTAAGGTTAAAACTATTCTATTTTTAAATCATATATTTAGTCTAAGTAGGACTTGAGTTTGAGTTTGAGATTTACGATACACCCCACATGTCGAATCTCTTATAAATTTGGTATGTGAATATAAATGATGTGTGGTATGAATCGATAAACTCTGATACCAAATTAAACTATAAAATAATGGATCATATTTTATCTTTTTATCACATTTCAAAATATGCAAGTTTAAAATATCCAATTAAAATATAACTTTGATGAATGTAAAAAAATGAAGTCTATTAAAAACACATTTGGTTGGATAGCACACCTTAATTTCTAATTAAAAATATAAATAAGTTGCCACAAAACAAGATAACATATATAGACAAGACAGTGCATATATCAATGTAAAGATACCTTAGGATGTGTCTCTAAAAGTTTGGCCATCTTCAATGCTATTGAATTTTGATGTTGTACACGAAGATGCAAGGTTTTCATACCTCTAATGACTAGGTATGCAGAATTCTGTTAACATAAACATTTAACTCTATATCAACATAACAACTAATTTATGTATACTTTTGCAACAAAAAATAAAATAAAATTGTCCAACATGTCTCATTCAAGGTTAAAGGCACATAATCTTGTGGAAATGTGTACCGGGCTAAGGGTACCACCCAAAATGAAATGCAAATTACGGATTTGTGAAATCAACTTTTTCGAACCACTTATGCAACCAGCAAGGACCTGAAATAATATTAGGATAAAAAGTTTATTTAAGTTTATTATTATGATTGATGCTAAAAATTATGTGGTGTTGTTATCTACCACGCACTCGAATTCATCGTACTATAATTTTTTTTAATTTTGTAGCTTTTTATGCATTATATATATATATAATAGAGAAATCAAATTACACTAATGTAATATTATATCAATGCTACATTATTCAACAACATTTTGCTCGATATTTTTTTTTATATTTGATTGTTGGATTGAATATTATATCATATAGATGTAAAATTGATTTTGACAGTTGATTGTGTAAATATTTTCGAGTAAAATTGATTTTGTCTTATAGACATAATTCTTATTAAAAGCTAGAATTTGGAGCTTTTATTTCTAGAATTGTTTTTAGTCACAAATTATTGTTCAACTTACCTTAATATAAATGTATTTAAACATAAATCATTTTATATCTAATTTAAAATCGATTCATTTAAAATAAATTTTGGTGAACGCAGAACCAAACACTAACTTACATCATTGTGTCCAGCAATGTATTTTGTTGCAGAGTTGAGTACAAGATCAGCACCTAGGGAAAGTGCCTTTTGGTTAATAGGTGTAGCAAATGTACCATCAATGCATACCAAAGCTCCTTTTCTATGACAAAGCTCTGAAACTAACTTAATATCAACACATCTTTGGAATGGATTTGTTGGTGTCTCAGTAAAGAAGAGTGAAACCTATACATATATGTATAAAATACCATTTGAATTTAATATTGTGCATTAATTCTAATGAAAACTTCATATAATGAAACTAACTATTCTTTCTAACACTCACTTTGTTATTTTCCAATGCAACTTCTAAGGCACCAACATCAGCAGGATCAATTATTGTGGCCTGTTCCGTGAAGTGAAAATCGTGAATCCATTAGAATAGAAGGATTAAAAATATTGAATTCAAATTAAAAAGAATCCATTAATTTTAAAGTATATATATTTGTAAGTATAACTTTATGTATGTAGGACTTGCTTAATTTTGAAATAAATATTTGTAACTACAATCGAAAAGTGATTCTATTATGCAATCTAAATAAAATAAATTATTCCAAAGTGACTTTTGAAATATCACTCCCAAATATAATTGATCCTTTCAAAAAAAAGTCAACATATTTTCTAGTTTGTATTTGTTAAATAAAATTCTTTTTATTTATAAAACTTTGACAAAACATTATAAATGTGTTATTTTAAAGTCCAATTTATAATGTTACACGTCAAAGAGTAGTTCATCAATAAGTAAATTGTGTTTTTTTTAACAGGATCAATAGTAAATTGTATTGTTATTTTCTATATTACTATATAAATTTGATGAATAGACATACATAGATATACTATAGGCATGGTTGTTGGGAGTTGTGTAGGAGCGCGCTAGCAACAAAATATTAGATATATAGGTTATTATTTCTTCATTCAATATTTTAAAGTATTGGTATTTTTCTTTTATATTTTTTTAATATTTTTTAAAATATTCTGCATTAAAATTTATATACTAAAGTATCTTATTTTTTTAGACTTTTAGGAGGTCGCATCTCTGTCTCCACTCTACGATCACACGAAGGATATATTTTTTTTCAATAGGAGGTAACATTCTCGGAATGCGACTATCTATAAAAGGTTATAGATAATCGCAGAGATGCGACCTCTTACTGAAAAAAATCATCCTTCAAGTGATCAATGTAATGTATTTTGAAAAGTTAAAAAAAAAAAGATATAAAAAAAAAACCCAAAGTATTAAGTATATAGGTTATCGCTACATTTAGTTTATTCATAATCGATGTGAGGCTTAACAACTCACACCTGTATGATCGGCCTAAGATTAAATCTACTAAAGCAACCGTTTTATGCCTCTAAAAATAAATAAATTTTTACTTAATAAAAAGTTTTCAAAATATTGTGTACTAAAAAGACATCATATTATAATATTTTTAAATTTCAAAATAACAAAATCTTATCTAAAACTAATATTTTTTCAACAAATATTAAATTAATCGACTTAATTATCAATTGAAAAATAAACATTATACAAAATCAATTATATTAATTTAATAAATAATTTTATATTTTAAAATATCTAACATATAATTTTTTATTCTAAAGTCTCATTTAAATTTATTTTAGGTCTCACCAGTAGCACTCTAAAATTTTCCACAAACTCTAAAATTTTCCACAAATAAAATGCAATGAATAAATCTATACAATTTAATTATACCGTGATTCCCATATTTGGAAGCATTTTAGCAATGAATATTCTTGTTCTCCTATAGCAATCAGTAGTGGTAACAATATGTCCCCCAGCTGGAACCAATGCCATGAACATTACAGAGCTAGTACACATCCCAGATGCTAGGAACAGAGTTGATTCAGCCCCTTCCAATGCACTGATTAAAAAAAAATTGTCGCATAAATGTTTCAATTTATGAATATTTGTAGTACATAAAATCACCTTTTTTTTTTTTTTACAAACTAGTATATAAAATTGTTGAGTATTGAGCTTTATTTATACGTGGAGAAAGGTCTAAATATTATAGCCATTTGTCTCAGTTATTTAAGTGGAGAGGGTCTGATTAGAGTTGTAAGAGAGATATTATTTTGAAAGAAAAAGCAGCACCAAAAGAGAAAAGAGAAGAGTAAACTCTACTCTCGATTTGTCAAATCAGTCTTAGAAAAACATCGATTGTGCATTCGTTAACCGTTGGATCGGACGGATTTTTGGACAGCAGGTTCACAACGTTCTGGTCTTCGTTTACAATGGTCGGATCGGCGAAACAACATCTGGAGAGGGAGGAATAGAGCTCGCACAGCAGCATATTTTTGGGTACTTTTCTTCTTCTTCCTTTTCATTTGTAAGTTAGTGCTTTGTTATTTTGGTTGTTCGTAGGCACAATTTGTGCATCATTTTGAGACGCTCTTGTACTCTTATTTGATTATAGTGGATCTATTACTTTGGTCTATACAACCCGTGGTTTTTTACCCTTGCATTGAAGGGTTTCTACATTAAAATATCAGTGTTTTTTAAGCTCTTTTATTTTGATCGATTTGATGTCATATATATTTGTTGTTGCTCCTCACGAGTTCTTGCAAATTGGGGGAATTTTATATCCACGGCATGTTACTTATTATCGTATTTCATTGTTTATTCCCCATCAGAGTGGCATTAGAGCTCTTAGTTAAAAGACTATTTGACTTGCTCGAAGGATGGAGGCAAATATGAATATAAAAATATATGCTTGAATGGTACTAATTACCATTTGTGGAAGAGCAAGATGAAAGATTTGTTATTTGTGAAGAAAATGCATCTTTCTACTTTTGGTTCTAAAAGGTCGGATGATAAATCTACGGAAGAATGAGATTTTGAACATCAACAGGTATGTGGTTTTATTAGGCAATATGTAGAAGATAATGATTATAATCATATTGCTAATGAGACAAATGCAAAAACTATGTGGGAGAAGATACAAACTTTGTTTGCTTCTAAATTAGGGAATAATAAATTATTTTTACTGAATAGTTTCATAAGTTTGAAGTATAAGGAGGGAACGTCTATTTCGAACTATTTGAGTGAATTTCAAGGGCTCCTTGATCAAATGTCTAGAATGGGTATCAAGTTTGATGATGAGCTTTTGGGACTATTTCTACTGTTATCTTTACTACAGTCTTGGGAGACATTTTGGGTTTCTATAACAAGTTCAGCTCCTAATGGTGTTGTTTCTTTGAAAACGACTAAGGGTGGTGTTTTGAATAAGGAGATGAGAAGGAAGGTACAACGTTCTTCATCTCAATCTGAAGTTTTTATAATTGAAAATAAGGGGAGAAGTCAGAAAAAAGAACCGAATGGTGGTAGAGAAAATAGCATAAGCAAGTCCAAGTTTAGATACAAAAATATGGAGTGTCATTATTGTCACAGAACAAGGCACATACAAAAGAATTGTTTTCTGTAGAAAAAGGAGAATAAAGGCAAGAAGGCTAAGCAAAAATAAAGAGGTCGTGATGATGATAGTGATGATGGTTGTGTTACTACTGTTACTAGTGACAATCTTGTTATTCTATGTGGCTATGGGTCAATTAATCTTGTATCTGATAAGAGCATCTGGATAATTGATAGTGGTGCTACACTACATGTTACACCTAGGAAGGAGTTTTTCACATCTTATACTTCAAGTGACCTTTGAGTTTTGAACATGGACAATGATGGTGTATCTAAGGTAATTTGGTTTGGTGATGTATGCTTGCAAACCAACATGGGAATGCAATTATTGCTTAAAGGAGTAAAACATCCTCCATATGTTCGTTTCAATTTGATCTCTGTGCATATGCTTGATGAAAGTGGTTTTGATAATGATTTTGCTTCTAGTAAAGGTAACTTGGTTGTGGTTAGAGGAAAGAAAATTAGTAAATTGTATTGGACAAAAGCTTTGGTTGCTAAACACATTGTGAATGTCATGGATATGGAAGCATCTTTGTGGCACCGAAGTCTTTGTCATATCAATGAAAAAGGGTTAAATTGTTTAGCCAAAAAGGATGTGCTTCCAGGATTGAAGAATGTAGATTTGGAGAAATGTTCTTACTGCATGGTTGGTAAACAAACTAGAGTATCCTTCAAAAGGCATCCTCCCTCTAGAAAGTCAGAGTTACTTTGGTTAGTGCATTCTGACGTTTGTGGTCCTTTAAAGATAAAATCTTTTAGTTGTGCACTTTATTTTGTTATCTTTATTGACGACTGTTTCAGGAAACTATGGCTTTATGCTTTGAATACAAAAGGCCAAGTGTTGGAGAAGTTCAAACAATTTCCTGCTTTGGTTGAGAGGCGGATAGGCGAGAAGCTGAAACATGTTCGTATTGATAACAATGGTGAGTATTGTGGACCCTTCGATGTCCATTGCAAACAGCAGGTATAGCACATGAAAAGACTCCTAATAAAACTCCTCCGTTGAATGGTTTAGTAGAGAGGATGAATCGAACACTTGTTGAGAGAGTGAGGTGTATGCTATCTGAAACTAAGTTGCCTATACATTATTGTAGCTCATGTGTCTCACTTATTTAAGTGGAAATGGGTCTGATTAGGGTTGTAAGAGAGATATTATTTTGAAAGAAAATGTCATCACGAAAAGAGAAGAGTAAACTCTATTCCCAATTTTGTCAAATCAGTCTCAGAAAAACATCAATTGCACATTCATTAACCATTGGATCAGGCTGATTTTTGGACAGCAAGTTCACAACATTCAGTTCTTCGTTTTCAACGGTCAGATCGGAGAAATGACATCTCGAGAAGGACGAATAGTGCTTGCACAGAACTAGATTTTTGGGTATTTTTCTTCTTCTTCCTTTTCATTTGTAAGTTTTAGTGCTTTGTTATTTTGATTGGTTGTAGGCACAGTTTCTGCATCATTTTGAGACTCTCTTGTACCTTTATTTGATTATATTACATCTATTTCTTTAGTCTGGATGATCCGTTATTTACGCTCTTTAATTTTGATCAAGTTGCTACCATATATATTTGTTGTTACTCTTCACGGGTTCTTACAAGTTGAGGGAATTTTATATCCACTACCTATTACTTGTTATCATATTTATGTGTTTATTCCTTATCAAAAGTCACTTTAAAAGAATATAAACACAATTTTTGAATTTGTGCTAACATATTTAAAATATTATTTCAAAGACAAACCTCATTTTCTCCTCTAAAACCGCTGTGGTTGGGTTTCCATATCGCCCATATTCATAACTAAATTGTCTTTTTTCCTTAAAAAAAATTAAAAGAAAGAAATATGTGTTAATTTAGAATAAAAATTTAAAAATAATTTACCTTAGCAATCGATCGTAACAATCAAATCATTAAAAAGTTTAGATTTACTATAACTTTAACTAAGTCTTATTTAAAAATATTAGTTCAGTTACACAAATCAAACCACGTCATAATATTATTTTTTATATAACATATTTTTATCTTAAGACAGTCAAAAGTGTCTGAATTTTTATTTCTAGACAGCAAAATATATAAAAAAAAAAAAAAAAGAAATACACCTCACGAATAGAAAGAAAATCTAAGTGTATAAGAAAATATGAGGTGTTTATAGTTGGCCCAATCATATTTGTTAGCCAATGGGATGGCTGTTATGGCTAAACTAGCCCGCTAGAAAACCACAGAAAGCTGGGCTAGAATATTATTGGGTTGAACTAAATTTAAATTTGATCAATTTTTTTTTTAATTTCTATAAAATTTTAACATTTTAATTTAAATTTAATTTAAAAAACTCTTTAATCTCTATAACATTACAATTTTAACCTTTCTTTTCATGAATATTTTTATTTTCATGGATGAAAAATAATGAAAAGCATCCTGGGAGAGTTTTTACTTTGGACTTATTTAAATTTACCTCTTTATTACAGGTACTTGTATAAATAGTTTTAAAATTATAATAAATTAGTTACGATATTCTCATAAAATATTTTAAATTTATTCTAACAAACCCGACAATTAACTTTTGAAGTTTTGATTTTTTTTTTTAAAGTGGTGCATGTTTGATTTGATAAAATGACGGTGAACTTCTATGAATTTATAGCTAATTAAATTATTATCTTGAAACTCTTGCATGAAAAAAAGTTCACAAACGATTTAAAGAAGAATTTACCTTCCAATCAATGAGATCAGCAGTTTTCTTAAAGAAGTAGACAGAAGTATTCACAATAGGGGTAGTGATTGCATCTGTGTCAATACCTCGTCCTAATCTCTCAGCTGCATTGCCCAATATCAAATATTAATCATACAGGAATGTATTGATTTATTTTATGAATTTTTTTTTTAAAATTTGTGTTAGTGTAAAAGTTAATAAGAAGATAAAAAAAATTTGAAATAAATAATTTATTTATATTTTTATAAACAAAGAAAATGTAAAAAATACTGTTTTTATTATTTTCAAAAATATAGAGACTCAAAACAAAATTTAAAATGAGGCCCTTTAAATACTAACAAGAATAAAATTAGAGATTTTTTAAGCTTAGTTAATTTTTACTACAATATTAAAAAATACAATAATAAATATTAAATGCATTCACATAATTAATGAGTTTTATATAAAACTAATTAGTAGAAAAATTAGTGAGTCAAATTTATACTATGTGAGCTTTTCTTCTATCAAGCTACACTATGAGACCTAAAGCAGTTAATATTAATAAAATTAGTACTATTAATTAAATAAATAAAAAATATTTGAAATTGTCAAAAAAATGTGAAGTCTAATGCAGTTGTTTTATTTGCAAAACCTCCTTAAATTAATATTGTAAAGTAAAATCAACATAAATTTTAAAAAATAAAAACTGAAAATGTTTTAACAAAATAAAAATTCCCTTAAAAACTATATTAAGAGAGATGTTTGTAAGATGTACTTTTTTAAGATTGAAAATCAAATGAATCCCTATCGAATCATGTGCATTTCACAAAAAAATTAGTGTATTTCATATAAAATTCAATCAATTAAAAATATTAACTTGAAAAAATAATATTTTTTTAAAATAAAATATCAGTAAAAGTAATAGTTAAAAAATTATTGTATCTGGTTAAAAATTGAAATTAGAAACATCAATTTTTCAATTATTAATTTCAAAATAGTATTAAATAATATATTTTTAGCATTTTGATCGTAATAAAAAAAAGAAGTAATAATTTAAGAATTAAATTAAAAATTTAATCTAAAATAAAACATGTACTATAAAATAGGTAAATGAATACCTGCATGAACGGTTTTTGATCCATCACATTTTAAAAATGTGTAACGACTGTCAATACAACTATTAACCTCTAAAGCTCCATTTGAGTCCACCGGAGAAACAGTTGAGTCGGTGTTGAGCCACAACGATGCTGCGATACGAACCACCCGAGCACACCGTCTAGTCTCTCCGGTGCTGACGTGGTGCTGTAACTTGAAACCAAACTTCAACTTGATCAAATGATTAGAAGAAGAATGGTGGCGAAACGGTGTCGTTGCAATTGCAGCACTGGGGCAAACACTCATTATTTTTGTGCCCATTTTTCTTCTAGCTAAATTAGTGTTTGATGTCTTTGGTAATGCTAATATATATACATGTCTAATCACTTTTATCATGCATAAAATAAGACTACTTTGTTATTAAAAAAAACTATTTTTTGCAATAATGTACAAATAATATGACATGATATCTTTTTAGTCATTGATATTTGTAGGGGATGATTAAGGTTAAAAATTATAATTAAACCAAAAAAAAATAACTGAGGTTGAAAGCTTTAATTCGTAATTTGTTCTCTCATTATTTTTTCATTTTTGGTACAAATTTTTTCTCTCATTATGACTCTATATATGATACTGTATCGATTATATTTTCCCTTCTCTCTTCCTTATTGTGTCTTTTAGCTAATGCCAATCAAAATTACAGTAATTAATACCTTGATAATCCCAATCAAAATTACTCCTATTTGGAAATAACTACTTTTGCAAAAGCAATACATGACTTTTAATATTTAATAATTCTTTCAAACTCAATAATGTTGGCAATCATTTGTCACAACAAATCAAATCTTGAGATATTTGTGACTATTGTATCAGTTAGATCACTTTTATAAATTATTAACCGTTGATTAATATATACAAATTATTTTAAATTTTAATGATGATTGATGATATTTTTTAAAAGTAATAGATCATAATCCTTCTTGTTTTTATAAATAAAATAGAGTTTTAATTAATGTCGATTCAATAAAAAATACATATTTATTTTTTTTATTTTTATCAAATAAATATCGTTTAAATCACTATATTATTCACGAAAATGAAAATGACGATCAACATTTATTTATAAGAGACAACATTTGTGGTCATGAAAATTTTAAACATTTTTCAAGTACTAATTAATTATGAATATAGTCTATATTAAAATTTGCCACTTTTACATCCCAATAAAAAAAGACAATCACTCGTGTTAAAAAAATATGTTGTATTTAAATATTTTTTATATCATTTATATGTTATTTTTTCATTGTAGTTTTTGTACTCGTGTCATAAAAAAAAATTATGTAGCTATCTCAATATTATAATTAATCTAGTGTTTAAAAAAAATAGATTTTTTAAAATCTTAACTCTATTGAACCCAATTAAATCAACATTTTCTTCATCAATTTGTTTCAAATTTTGTAACAAAATTGTAAAAACTCAATAAAACTATCTATCTTTTTGTTTCATGTTTTTTCCTAAAAAAACCAAGAACCAAACCAATATATTGCTTTTGTAGCTTTGTCTCTCAAAACTTTGTAGCTTTTCAGTTTAATTCTCTATGTAGTTGCATTTGCAAATTTTGTTTGCTTACATTGTGAATATGCCACTTAAAATTTTAATATATAATAGAATAAGATATTTAATTTATCGATTAAAATTTTAAAATTTTGGTATATGTCCAAAGCTTTTGTTCAAGTTCCACTATTTATTGGATTGTCTCTCTTTATTTATTTATACATTACTTTTTTAAATGACATAATATAGGTTAATTGCATTTTTATCGTTAAATTATTTTTAGATTTTACTTTGATCACTTAATTTTTTTGTTCAACTTTGATTTCTTAAATTATAAATATTAAATATTTTGTTATGTGTATATTTATTTTATTTTAGTCATTTTTTAATTAAAAATTTAAACACTGAAATTCCTTAAAAACAAACATTAAAAAGTGTCTAATACTTATAACTAAAAAATCAAAGTGTTTAATATTTGTAATTTATGAAACAAAATAAAGCAAACAAAGTATTAAAATTTTGAAATTTAAAAAAGAAAATAAAACAATTTTTTTAAAAAATACTAAAGTAAAATAAAAACATAATTTTAGTAATAAAAAAAATTATTTACCATAAAATATATGGTACTGAAAAGCCATACATTATCATCCAAATTTTTTTCTATCTGGTAGTGGTTAGGAAAGTGCGATATGACTTTTACTATTAATATATTACATATTAATTTATTAAAACTTTATCGTATTTGTGATCATAGCTGGAATTGTCTCCAAAAACCAAAAAAGAAAATTGAAAATTTTTTTATACAGTTTCCTTGAAACACTTAATTATTGAATTTGGTTAAGTAACCAATGTGAAATAAAAGTCACCAATAAGACAACTAGTATCATAGAATTGGGATACAACAATGACACCCAATATGGAAATTTCTCATAAATCTATACAATCAATGTTTTTTTTTTCTCTAGTTGATTCAAACTATGGGCTTTTTATTTTCGTATGCAGATTCGTTCTGTATTAGGCCTTTTTATTATTCGACTAAATAGAACATAATATAATTTTGTTAAACGAAGTTTGCATGAGATGAAATTAGTTTTTATTTTCAACTAAATATAACTAAACATAAACCTCCAATTTAGTCCCTAAACTAATAGTCTCTTATCAATTTAATTTTTAAATTATTCAAACCACCTAAATTGTTTCTCCATCATCAAATTGATGTTTTCGTTGATTGTACGACCGTTAATAGTTCTTTAAACTATGAAAATACTTCAAAATAGTCAATAACCTATTATATAAAATAACAATTTAATCCCTCTAAGTTTACATTTTTTCTTCTGTTAAACACTTCATCTCATCTCCAATTAGTGTTAATCATAAATTCAATCAAATTACAACAAATAATATATTAACAAAAAAATGAAAGTTTAGACGAGACAATCATACACTCAAAGGAGTTAGATTAAATTAATTAAATATATATTAGATTATATTAAAGCAGTAAGTTAATTTGGATGGGAGATGACAATTTAGAATAACACATTATTTTCAAAACTGTTCAACAACTATAGAATCAATTCCTTTTACTCCAATTCATCTCTCATTAGTTCTATAAAAAAAATTGAAAATATGGTCTTTGCATTGATTGAGTGAAGCAATGAAATCTTGAGTTGATTGGAAAATAATATATTTTGTGATTGGGACTTAATGCAAGACATTTTTTATGGACATATAATACTATATATTTTTCCTTGCCAAATCACACATTGTTGTCTTTACATTTGTAGTGCAACACTTATAGGGTCCATTAATATAAAATATATACTTTTAAGAGAAGTGGGAGTACATGATTTTATAATTATTGTATGATGATTAATTTGTTCAAAAATGTATTAATGATGAAGATTCTTGATGAGAGTGGCGGAGCTTGACTAAAACATTTGGGGTGACCGACAAAAAAAAATGTATTAATTAAATATGCAAATAATATTATATATCAAAAAATTAAGTTGCAATAAACACAAAGTGAAGTATCAAATAATTTAACTACATGACTAAAGAATACTTTAAAGTAATGCTCTACGCTCTTTAATTAACTTGAAATCATCAATAATAGACTCAGAACTGATAGTTGCAGCAATTTCTCTTTCAATATAAACCACCAAGCTATCTGCCAAAAAGTCAGCTTCCATCTTGTTTCTTAATCGAGACTTAATAATTTTCATTGCTGAAAAAGATCTTTCAGTTGTAGCAGT
The DNA here is from genome assembly GCA_037974295.1 of Cicer cuneatum. Lineage (NCBI taxonomy): Eukaryota > Viridiplantae > Streptophyta > Magnoliopsida > Fabales > Fabaceae > Cicer > Cicer cuneatum. Next base: position 2,196,724 of record JBBPBO010000003.1, on the reverse strand, counting down.
AGAAACTGGAAGAGTCATGATAAGACGAAGTAGTTTATCAATCAAGTAGAAATTTTGCGCCTTTTCAGTTGCAACCAAACATGAACACAATTCTTGGATAGTTGATAAATTCTTCAAATTTAAATCTTGGCGAGCATCAATCAAGAAATGTTGGAGTTAAAATTTCAAAATAATCTTCTCTTGCATATTGAAATCCACGGGATAATATTTTTCAACTAGAGTGCAAATTTTTTCAATGTTAAAAGCTTTATAATTATCCTTAGGAGTCAAAGCACAACTTAGAGTTAACAAATCCATTGCTTGCTCACTAAATCTGTTATTCAACTCTTGTAATTGTTGATCAATGGTAATAAAAAATATTTCAACTCTAAAATAATGCTCTATTGTAACCTGACCTTGTTGAAGACGAGAGCGTCCAAACCTTGTTATTGAATGAACATCGTTGAGATCAGGAATCTCAATATCATGTTTTTCACAAAAAGTCTTCACTTCAGTAAATAATGCATCCCAACCATTTTCTCTCAAAGCTTGAATAAGAGACTTTGTTGTTCCAACCAAACACATGGCATTAACTATATCTTGAGATTGTTGTTGTAAGGCTTGACAAAGTATATCGGTTATCCCCATAATCTCTTTCATCAAATGCAAGATAAATATAAAATCAAACGCCTTCAAATAATTATAGGCACTATCAGCATCCCCACGTGTAGAATAACTTGCTCTTTCATTTGTAATTTTTTTTAAAACAGTACAAGTTGCCTCATACATATTTATCAAGCTACAAATAGAAGAGAAATGTGATCCCCAACGAGTATCCCCAGCTCGTTTCAAAGTGCCAATTTGATTTGTACCTTTACCAGTTACAATCTCATCAATTTCTAATAAATGTGCAATTTCGTCTAATTGAGCAGCTTGTAACTCATCATGACGCTTAGTAGAAGAACAAACAACATTAATAACAAAAATTAGCTTCTCAAAAAATTTATGAATTGGAACAACTTCTCTTGATGCAGTAATCAAAGCAAGTTGCAATCGATGAGCAAAACAATGGACATAGTATGCATAAGGACAATCTTTCATAAATAATGCTTGTAAACCGTTCCATTCTCCTCTCATATTACTAGCACCATCATACCCTTGACCACGCATGTTAGAAACATCAAGATTATGTCGAGAAAGTATATCACATACTTCTTCTTTCAGAGTTAAAGCTGTAGTGTTTTTAACATGTGCCACAAAAAAAAATCGCTCTTGTATTAAACCAACTTTGTCAACAAATCTGAACACAGGAGACATTTGTTCCTTTTTTGATTCATCACGAGCTTCATCTACAACAATGCAAAATTTAGAATCACCAATTTCTTCACAGATATGTTTTCTCACCCTACTAGAAAGAATATGCAAGAGCTCTTTTTGAATTTGATGTGAAGTATACTTGGAATTATATGGAGCATTTTCCAACACAACTTTTGCAACTTCATCATTGTAAGTTGCCAAGAGTTTTATCAATTGAAGAAAATTACCTTGATTTTTTGACCCGCTAGTTTCATCATGTCCCCTAAAAGCACAAGCTTGAAGTATTAACCAACGAACAGTGTCAATTGATGTCTTGAGACGTGTTCGATTCTTCAAAATTTGTTCCGAGCTTTGCACTTGAAAAGCATTCATAATATGTACATCCTGATTCAACAAGTCTCGACAAGCTTTCATTGCATTGTTGTGTGGTGAGCAAGGATCCATCCCTATGTGTTTGAGAAAGGCGCAATGTTTTCCATCTTTAATTTTCTTCCAATTTCTAAAACCCGTACCAATGAAGACATCTGATCCGGGACGTCCACTTGGTCTTTTGCTAAATAGATAGCATGGTAAGCAATATGCAGCATCTTTAGAAGGTGAATATTCTAGCCATGAAGAAAAGATGTTAAACCAGGCATATTGAAACCGTCTTGGATGAAGCTCGTTGCCAGATAAAGGATATTCTTTTAAATTTATTTGATAAGGACCAAATTTTAGATAGGCTCTACGTTATGCATCCAATTGATTTGGTGGAAATTCCCAAATTTGAGGGCGCTTTCCGGGGTCGCGTTCTAAACATTTCTCAAAGTCATCTTCGAAAATTCTAGGAACCTTGGAAAGATGATTCTCATTTTCTTCAATCCTTGGATTCTCAGAGATAGTTTCAAATGCAGAAGTTATAATTTCTTCATTTCTTTCACTCTCACAAATTTTCCTCTTGAAAAAAGAATCAATTCTTTTACTCTTCTTCATTCTCACATACTTCTCTAAATCAACAAATTTAGAAAACATATAACATATTTTTAGTGAAAATTAAATGGAAACAAAAATCAAACATTTTATATGCAACAAAAAAAACTCAATTCATTCAACATATCAATTTATAAGCATTTTTGAACCTATGTTGTTTATGCATGTAATGATTTACCTTAACTTGCTTCTTGTGTTGGTGATCCTTATGGTGTCCGCAAGTAAAACTTATAAAAAACATCAATTAAAGGAAAACTTCAATAAAACAGATATCAAACTTTGTTTAACAGCCAAATTCCAAATTCCAATTTCTATACAACATTCCAATTTCAAATTCAGCCAAATTCCAAATTCAGCCAATTTCCGATTTCAAATTCAGCCAAATTCCAATTTCTATACAACATTCCAATTTCAGCCAAATTCCAAATTCCAACTTCAATAAAACAGAGATCAAGTTTGAACAGCCAAATTCCAATTTCTATACAAACATGACATACACAGTCTGGCAGTTAGTAAATAAAATGGTAACAATAATGCATAAAATTGTAACAATAATGCAAACCACTGAACCAGCATAAAATTGAAACAATAACCCAACAGAAAACAAGAAGCCAACAGAAAACCCAACAGAAAACACAGGAAAACGAATCACAACAGAACCTACCGAGGGGAGGCGGAGGCACTAGGCAGGCGCGACGGCGGGACGCAAATCGACGATGAGGAAGGAGGCTGTGTGTCTGTGTCGGCTGTTGCGAGTCAGAGAGAGAGGAAGAGATGGCGGGGCCGCTGCAAGTCAGAGAGAGAGGAAGGAAGAGATGGCCGGGCCGGCGGCCGCTGCAAGTCAGAGAGAGGGGGAAGCCGCTGCAAGTCAGTGAGAGGGGGAAGGAAGAGAGTGGAAAAAATTAGGTTTTGGTACAAATATAAATTTTTAATTTTATTAAGGGCAGTTTAGTAATTTTACCTAAATTTTTTTTTTTTTGGTGGCCGTGGCCCCCCCTGTCCTTGAGATAATCCGCCCCTGCTTGATGAGTTTGTACAACTACTTTAAAGTTTTTTTTTTTAAGACGATCAACAAATAGTAGTGCTCGTGCTCTTAATATCATCAACATTTTATGCTCCTCACAGTAATTTTTATTACATTCTTAATTGCATTTCTCCTATTATTATAAATGAAATATTGAGTTTGATTGAGTAAAAAGAATGACGATTAAAATATTACTTTAAGTTGTTCTTCTAATCAGACATGAGTTATTTAAGCAGTAATAATATGAAAAATGTCTTGCTTTATTACAAATTTTATATTTGATCTTTTTTATCATCTACAATATCTTTCTTTCACTATTCACAACAATGTTGAACCTTTGCTATACATCATGTTGCTTCCGATAGAAAGGTACTTACTAAAATAAAAGAAGCCAAATCCATAATTAATGAAAGGGAAAATTACTAACTCTATGACAAGTTTTTATTTGCATTCTTCTAACCCACAAAGATTTGAAAAATAAATTGAATAAGCATGGTGCAAACAACCAAAAATGAAAAAAAATAAGAGCATGGTGAAAAGCTCGAATACTTAGACAAGCTTGAAATTAATTAATTTATTTCTCTGCCATATATGATATTTACTGGCCCATTTTTAATTTTATATATAATTTTAATTGTTTTTTTCAGTTTTACTATCTAAGTAATACAATCTGTATAAATTTTAAATTATTATTTTTTATTATATATTTATGATAATAAAAATACACAAAGATAATAGAGTAAAATGATCATTTTTTATTTATATATTTTCTGAATTTATATAAAATATCTAATAGAACAGTTATTGTAGGACGCATAGAATAATAAACTTTACATAAAATGAAATTACAACAATTGTTTTTGTTAAAATAAATTAGTTGTATAACATATAATAGGTGATGAATATATAATATATGTTTGTGCACCATTACATTACATGAGAAGGGAAGTACTTTGTGCATAAGAGGGAGGGCCCCAACCCATGGGTGCCCCTCTAAATCCGTCAACGAGTGTGGCGACATTGTGGACTTGTTAGTGTTTTTGTGGGAGATCAACAATTCATTTGTTAGGTCTAAACAGTTTCAATTTATTTTTTAAATTGAATTTGTATGTTTCAATAGTTAAATTATAAGATATTTGGAAGCACTAATGCTTGGAAGCACTACACATTACTTTAAGCTTTGTTGTTCAACTTTTATGTTCTATATATAGTGAACATTTGCTTGATTGCATTTTATTAATATAGATACATTATTAAACCAATATATGAAAATTTGTTGATTTATTTTGTTACAACATATTGATTCACTAAACACGATAACAGAAAGAAACAAATAACAATTAAATGAGCAAGTGATTAATGCTTTATATAGCCTCTAAAGCTTGTAGGATATCATTTTTTAAATCTTCATAATCTTCAACTTCAAAACAGAAACGAACAGTGTTATTATAAATTCTATATTTTTCCCTCTCCAACCTTGGAAGATCCCTATGAAAAAATACAAGAAGATTATTAAAATATTCTAATTTCCATTATAATGAATTGAGTTAAATCATACATTTGAAAGAAAAAAATTCAAGAAAATACCCATAGGACATGATTGCAGGCTGATTCACAACACTCTCAACACCACCAAAGGATGGAGCAATGTATGGAATTTTTAGTGAATCAACAAATTTTATGGTCCTCATTATATCGCCATCAATCTGCATGATTAACAACACCACAATAAAAAAAAATCAATTAATAACACCAAAATCATACTTCAAATAAAATTGGTGGCTAATAGTATTTAGATTTAGCTCTTTTATGGTGTGATTTTACCTCAAATAGACAAATTTAAAAATGATTAAACCATTAATGATAAAAAAAAAGTACTATTAGTATTACTAAAACAAAATTTTGCACTATCATTATGTGGTTCTTAAATTGATAAATTATTCATTTTAGAAAAATTAAATATGCGCAAATAATATAAAATAACAAATCATACATCAAAACAGACTACACCACCAAAACCAGTCATTTGTCTCTTGGCGATCTCATATTCAGGATGACTTGGCAAGCCTGGATAATAGACTTGTGTCACCTGCCAATAACATCAAGAAATTGAAACTAGTCAATTTAATATTTTTATGGATGTTAATCATTTTGAAGTTGAAAATTACATTTTTACGGTGTTTTATTTCGATTTTATGGGTGTTAATCATTATGCATCATAATATCATATAACACGTTATTTAAAACATGTCACGTCGTCATTTTTTAGTTAAAAAATCATAGAGAGGGACCAAAATAGTTGACTTTTAAAATAACATGATCAATTTTGTGAATCAGTAAAAATAGAGAGACTAAAACTCCAATTAAGCCTAAATATTATAAAAAAATTTAAAGCATTCAATCTAATTTTTTTTATGGAAAATGTAACAACAACAATAATAAAATATCACCCTAGACTAAAAAGGAATTTAAACTTACATTTGAGTTTTATAAGTGTCTTCTAAGGTTAAAACTATTCTATTTTTAAATTATATATTTAGTCTAAGTAGGACTTGAGTTTGAGTTTGAGATTTACGATACACCCCACATGTCGAATCTCTTATAAATTTGGTATGTGAATATAAATTATGTGTGGTATGAATCGATAAACTCTGATACCAAATTAAACTATAAAATAATGGATCATATTTTATCTTTTTATCACATTTCAAAATATGCAAGTTTAAAATATCCAATTAACATATAACTTTGATAAATGTAAAAAAATGAAGTCTACTAAAAACACATTTGGTTGAATAGCACGCCTTAATTTCTAATTAAAAATATAAATAAGTTGCCACAAAACAAGATAACATATATAGACAAGACAGTGCATATATCAATGTAAAGATACCTTAGGATGTGTCTCTAAAAGTTTGGCCATCTTCAATGCTATTGAATTTTGATGTTGTACACGAAGATGCAAGGTTTTCATACCTCTAATGACTAGGTATGCAGAATTCTGTTAACATAAACATTTAACTCTATATCAACATAACAACTAATTTATGTATACTTTTGCAACAAAAAATAAAATAAAATTGTCCAACATGTCTCATTCAAGGTTAAAGGCACATAATCTTGTGGAAATGTGTACCGGGCTAAGGGTACCATCCAAAATGAAATGCAAATTACGGATTTGTGAAATCAACTTTTTCGAACCACTTATGCAACCAGCAAGGACCTGAAATAATATTAGGATAAAAAGTTTATTTAAGTTTATTATTATGATTGACGCTAAAAATTATGTGGTGTTGTTATCTACCACGCACTCAAATTCATTGTACTATAATTTTTTTTAATTTTGTAGCTTTTTATGCATTATATATATATATATAATAGAGAAATCAAATTACACTAATGTAATATTATATCAATGCTACATTATTCAACAACATTTTGCTCGATATTTTTTTTTATATTTGATTGTTGGATTGAATATTATATCATATAGATGTAAAATTGATTTTGACAGTTGATTGTGTAAATATTTTCGAGTAAAATTGATTTTGTCTTATAGACATAATTCTTATTAAAAGCTAGAATTTGGAGCTTTTATTTCTAGAATTGTTTTTAGTCACAAATTATTGTTCAACTTACCTTAATATAAATGTATTTAAACATAAATCATTTTATATCTAATTTAAAATCGATTCATTTAAAATAAATTTTGGTCAACGCAGAACCAAACACTAACTTACATCATTGTGTCCAGCAATGTATTTTGTTGCAGAGTTGAGTACAAGATCAGCACCTAGGGAAAGTGCCTTTTGGTTAATAGGTGTAGCAAATGTACCATCAATGCATACCAAAGCTCCTTTTCTATGACAAAGCTCTGAAACTAACTTAATATCAACACATCTTTGGAATGGATTTGTTGGTGTCTCAGTAAAGAAGAGTGAAACCTATACATATATGTATAAAATACCATTTGAATTTAATATTGTGCATTAATTCTAATGAAAACTTCATATAATGAAACTAACTATTCTTTCTAACACTCACTTTGTTATTTTCCAATGCAACTTCTAAGGCACCAACATCAGCAGGATCAATTATTGTGGCCTGTTCCATGAAGTGAAAATCGTGAATCTTCAAGATACGACCATCTACTACTTTTTAATTTTATTTATTTTTTATTTTAACAAAACAATAATATAGTAGGAGGTCGCATCCCGGGGATGTGACCATCTATAAAAAATTAAAAGATTATTGATTGTCACATATCGGGGATGAAACCGCCTACTGGAGAAAAACAATAATCCTTCGAGTGATCAATGTAAGATATTTTGGAAAGTTAAAAAAAAAAGTAATATAAAAGAAATTAAAAAAAAAAACCAACGTATTAAGTATATAGGTCATCATTACATTTAGTTTATTCATAATATATATGAGGCTTAACAATTCACACTTGTAAGACCCGGCTTAAGGATAAGCCTACTAAAGCAACCGCTTTATACCTCTAAAAATAAATTAATTTTTAACAAAAAGATTTTCAAAAAGATTTTCGATAAAAAGACATCATATTCTAATATTTTCAAATTTCAAAATAACAAAATATTATCTAAAACTAATATTGTTTCAACAAATGTTAAATTAATTGACTTAATTATTAATTAAAAAATAAATATTATACAAAATCAATTATATTAATTTAATGAATAATTTTTTATTTTAAAATATCTAACAAATAGTTTTTTATTCTAAGGTCTGTTTAAATTTGTTTTAGGTTTCACCATATATTATGTTAGCACTCTAAAATTCCACAAATAAAATACAATGAATAAATCTATACAATTTAATTATACCGTGATTCCCATATTTGGAAGCATTTCAGCAACGAATACTCTTGTTCTCCTATAGCAATCAGTAGTGGTAACAATATGTCCCCCAGCTGGAACCAATGCCATGAACATTACAGAGCTAGTACACATCCCAGATGATAGGAACAGAGTTGATTCAGCCCCTTCCAATGCACTGATTAAAAAAAATTGTCGCATAAATGTTTCTATTTATGAATATTTGTAGTACATAAAATCACCTTTTTTTTTTTACAAACTAGTATATAAAATGTTGGGTAATCCCTTCTTACGTGAAGAAAGGTCCAAATATTATAGCTATGTGTCTCAGTTATTAAGGGGAGAGGATCTAATTAGGGTTGTAAGAGAGACTATTTTGAAAGAAAATGCAGCATCAAAAGAGAAGAGTAAATCATATTTCCGATTTTGTCAAATCAATCTCAGAAAAACATCGATTGTGCATTTGTTAACCGTTGGATCGGACAGATTTTTGGACAGCAGGTTCGCAACATTCTGGTCTTCGTTTTCAATGGTTAAAAGACTATTTGCTTTGCTCGAAGGATGGAGGCAAATATGAATATAAAGATGGTATGCTTGAATGGTACTAATTACCATTTGTGGAAGAGCAAGATGAAAGATTTGTTATTTGTAAAGAAAATGCATCTTCCTATTTTTAGTTCTAAAAGGTCGGATGATAAATTTACGGAAGAATGAGATTTTGAACATCAACAGGTATGTGGTTTTATTAGCAAATATGTAGAAGATAATGGTTATTATCATATTGCTAATGAGTCAAATGCAAAAACTATGTTGGGAGATACAAACTTTGTTTGCTTCTAAATTAGGGAATAATAAATTGTTCTTACTGAATAGTTTCATAAGTTTGAAGTATAAGGAGTGAACATCTATTTCGAACCATTATAGTGAATTTCAAGGGGCCTTTGATCAAATGTCTAGAATGGGTATCAAGTATGATGATGAGCTCTTGAGACTATTTCTATTGTTATCTTTACCAGAGTCTTGTGAGACATTTCGGATTTCTATAACGAGTTCAGCTCCTAATGGTGTTGTTTATTTGGAAATGGCTAAGGGTGGTGTTTTGAATGAGGAGATGAGAAGGAAGGCACAAGGTTCTTCATCTCAATATGAAGTTCTTGTCATTGAAAATAGAGGGAGAAGTCAGAAAAAAGAACCAAATGGTGGTAGAGAAAATAGCAGAAGAAAGTCCAAGTCTAGATACAAAAATGTGGAGTGTCATTATTGTCAAATAACAGGGCACATACAAAAGAATTGTTTTATGTGGAAAAAAGAAGAATAAAGGTAAAAAGGGTAAGCAGAAACAAGTAGGTCGTGATGATGGTCGTGTTACTACTGCTACCAGTGACGATCTTGTTATTCTCCATGACTATGGGTTCATTAATCTTGTATCTTATGAGAGCATGTGAATAATTGATAGTAGTGTTACCTTACATGTTACACCTACGAATGAGTTTTTCACATCTTATACTTCAGGTGACTTTGGAGTTTTGAACATGGGTAATGATGGTGTATCTAAGGTAATTTGGTGATGTATGCTTGCAAATCAACATGGGAATGCAATTGTTGCTTAAAGGAGTTAAACATGCTTCAGATGTTCGCTTCAATTTGATCTATGTGCATATGCTTGATGAAAATGGTTTTGATAATCATTTTGCTTCTAGTAAAGGTAACTTGGTTGTGGCTAGAGGGGAGAAAATTAGTAAATTGTATTGGACAAAAGCTTTGGTTGCTAAAGACAGTGCGAATGTCGTGGATATGGAAGCATTTTTGTGTCACCAAAGGCTTTGTCATATCAGTGAAAAAGGGTTAAATTGTTTAGCCAAAAGTGATGTGCTTCCAAGATTGAAGAATGTAGATTTGGAGAAATGTTCTCAATGCATGGTTGGTAAACAAAATAGAGTATCCTTCAAAAGACGTCCTCCATCTAGAAAGTCAGAGTTGCTTCAATTAGTGCATTATGACGTTTGTGGCCCTTTAAAGGTAAAATCCTTTAGTGGTGCACTTTATTTTGTTACTTTTATTGACGACTGTTCCAGGAAATTATGGGTTTATGCTTTGAAGACAAAAAAGCCAAGTATTAGAGAAGTTCAAACAATGTCAGGATTTGGTTGAGAGGCAGATATGCAAGAAGCTGAAACATGTTCGTATTGACAAAAGTGGTGAGTATTATGGACCTTTTGATGTCCATTGCAAACAGCAGGGTATTGCACATGAAAAGACCCATTCTAAAACTCCTCAGTTGAATGGTTTAGCAGCGAGGATGAATCGAACACTTGTTGAGAGAGTGAGGTGTATGCTCTCTAAAACTAAGTTGCCTATACAATTATTAGGGTGGGGCACTGTACACAGCGGTGCATGTTATTAATCTCACTCCTATTGTCGCTTTGAATAGTGAGGTACCAAACAAGGTATGGTTTGCCAAGAATGTCAAGTATGATTATTTGATAGTTTTTGGTTGCAAGGCTTTTGTGCATGTTCCAAAGGATGCTAGTTTTTGGTTGCATCTTTTGTGCATGAATCTCAATCCTAGCACTGAGACACATCATCCTTAAAACCAAACCACTCAAATTTGACATGTATTGGCAGCTGGAAAATATGCTACATCAGGTAACATATATATGCTAAAGTGTTAACAACTTAGTTTCGGGTTCACATTTTGACTCTTAAACCTTCAAATAATACAGGGTGACCACACATCTTCCAGTGTGTGTGGCAGAAGAAACAAACAAGCTTACATATTATAATCATATTATAATTTAATAAGGAGCAGTAAAGTAGTAAATCAGTTAAGGATCATATTATAATTTAAAAAAAAAGAAGAATAAAAGAAGTACCTTCGGCAGTGGGTGCATTCTTCATGTCATCATGGGAGATAATAGGGTCAATTCCTTTTTTCACCAGTAATTGCCTACTCTTAATCTTAACCTGTAAAATTAAAAGATATGATTAGGAAAAATGAAATGGGATTAGGGTGGTTGGTATTATTATAATTAGAAAACAAAATTACCCCTGGTTGGATGGGGCAAACATAAGGGCAAGTATGACAAAAAAATCTTGAGGGGATATCATGACGCAGTAGTTCAATCTGTAACATGGTCCCACACATTGGGCAAAACTCCATCGCAAACTAACAAATACACCACCGACTTTAATTCAATTCCACTGCAACCTGTTCATAAATAATAAACATTTGGAACATTTGAAAGCTATGAATTAACAGAAACTTAAATTAATAATGAAGCATACAGTTGCGGGGATTTTATCATCTTCAAGGATTATGATTATGAGCAAGCAGTCTATCCAATCGACATTTTCACACTACAAATCAAACAATTACAAAAGAAGGAAAATGAAGATCTATAATGAAGAATATTCATAAAACAAAATCAGAATATAATAATAAAATGAAAAAAATATGAAAATGTTCATTCATCAAGTGCATTCAAGTCTCACACACTCGAGGATCAGATTCCCCAAGAGTCTTTGCTAGTGGTCCCACTGCATCAGCCTCCAAAAGACAAAATGATGATTCCACAGTCCATACACTGCCATGAACTTAGCATCCGGCTTCTGCTTGAGCTGAGAAGCACCAAAATCTGCTGTGCTTCGGCATTGGACTGCTCAGTTCATGTGAGCTTTTAGAAAATTGAGTTAGGGACAGTGCTGCTAGCTGTTTCGTTGGAGCAGTTCCACTTTCAAGCAACTGTACTAAAACAGTTATAATCCCGGTTTCAGCTGCACACTTTTGCCATTCCAAGTTTGTTGGAATGGTAAAACGACATAAGGCACCAACAGAATTCTCTACCAGCTTACTCTTTTGGATATCTTTGTCTTTCTCTTTTTGAATATAATTACAAATGGTCAGAAGCGCCCCAGCATTGAAAAGCCACTGAGTGACCTGTTGAATATTTGGCAGATAGCATATTATTCCCATAGCAGAAACAATTTCCTCTTCATCAGATGAAGATTTCAGGATCAGAAGTAAAGTCTCAATACACTTCTGATTCACATGCTCCAGTATGGTGGCTTCCTCACAACTTTCTACCAAGCAAGAAAACAGCTTCACAGCGCTCGCTCGAAGATTTAGACTTTCATTCTCAAACAACTTGACCAATACTAGAACTGATGGGCACTGCACATACATAAGTAGACTAATTTAACTACGGTATATTATCATATAAATATTTTCAATGCTTAACTACGGTATATATATTATCATATATGCCTACTTTGACCATATTTAATGCCTACTTATGGAGACTAATGTTTCAGAAGAAGAAGAGTTTCCATCTGTGATATGTACTTTTAGTTTGAGGTAGATGCATACCTCTTTTAGCTTGGTCTTGATATATAAAGCTGAGGGCGACTGACACAAGGCATAAAAGGTCTGGATAATGTATTGTCGCACATCAGGTACTGTGTAGCTAATTAGAGAGAAAAGGTTACAAACATCTTCATCAGATTCTAACAATAAAACTGGTGTCTGTGAATCTTGAGAGATGGTAGATACAGCAAGTTGCAAAACTATTGGAGCTACATGTTCGCACAAACTTGAGGAAGAAAGGTTGTGCTGGAAAAGAATGCCAAATAATAGGCGTGCTGCACCTTGTTGAATCATTTTGAGTCCATTTTTCTTTAAACTGGATAGATTCTGAATAGCTTTAAGGGCAACCAGTTTCATCTGAACATCATTATGTGACACTAAGTGAAGCAGAGGAGGCAGAATACCACTATCAAACAAGATCTCCTTATTGTGATCTGTTGATTCCATTTCTGCTATCATTTTTACCATAATCATCTTCACATCATCAGATCCTGCATAAAATAGAGAAGTGTTATAGTAAAGGCTTGTTCCTCACACCATCCCTGATTTTTTCGTAACAGGCATTTGCATTAATTATAGTGTCCATTTCTAAATGACATTGATACAGATCCTCAAATAAATTATTCAAGTGTTACTTGAAGCTCTTAAAAACTGTATATTAGATTATTCAAAAAAAAAAAACTGTAGATTAGAACAGCATGGTTCCTAGTTGAAAAAAATCAACTTTAAGACCTATTAATTCTGTAAGGAGTTACATGAACTCCCTAGTATGATTAAGAAGATTTCTCTTCGTCATTGAAAATATGAAATGTCATGAATGCACTTGATGAATGAACATTTTCCTTCATTTTCATATTTTTTTTCAATTTTTTCAATCAACTTTTTTACAATTTTTTATTTTATTTTTTATTTTATTTCTTTCACCTCCTTACAAACATGGTCCTTGGATTCATGAGTGAAATATGAGCACCATTTTAAATAAATAGTGGTTATTGTCCTTTTAATCTTTAAAGAGATTTTTGTTACATCTTTGACTTGATCTCCAGTTGCCACTACCTTATGTGTAAATACATCATACTAGCTTTAGCTGCTTACTTGGTATGTAACTAATGTGGTTGTAAATCTATTTTCTCGCCGAAGTAGAAACTTTGATTATATTATCACCAATAATCCCTGCATGAACACTTCCCTTCCTTAAAGCAATGAAACCGGTGAGTATCTCTAACAGTGATTTCCCTGCCACAAATAGCTGATATAAGTTTGATAGCATTATGGCAATCACCGCAAATTCTTAGGTTCTTCACAACCAGTATCGGCACCCCTTCTTCAGTGGATATCAGACCAAAAGCAATTGCAAGCTTCTCGCTGTGATGCCATAACCTTCTTTCTTTCTCTTCTGATGCAACCTCTTCATCTTTCACCAATGCCAGTCTTATATCTGCCACATACCCTACTTGCTTCAATTTTCGTAACAACTCCGCCATATACCCATGAATCTCTTTTATCCTTGGATGGGAAGTGTCTTCAGCTACAAAGACATGCACCTTCTTATCAATCTCAATCCAACTACAACCCGGTTTCTTCTTCACTCCTCTTTCGCGCATAAGCCTTTTGACTGTTGCAGCCTCTTCCCATCTGCCTGCACTTGCATACATACTTGAAAGCATTACATAAGGAGCAGCATTATACGGTTCCAGCTCGAGAAACTTATCGGCCGCTTTCACTGCTAGCTCCACATTTCCATGCTTCCTACATGCACCGAGCAAAGCAGCCCATTCAATAGAACCAGGATCAAATGGCATTGTCTCAATAATCTTCTCGGCTTTTTCGAGTTTCCCTGCCCTACCCAAAAGATCTATCATGCATGAATAATGTTCCGCTTCTGGTCCGATCCCGTACTTTTCTTTCATCATATTGAAATACTTCTGACCCTCCTCAACTTTTCCAGTGTGTGCACATGCTGAAAGAACAGATATGAAGGTTATGTTATTCGGCACAATTTGTTTTTGCAGCATCAGTTCAAAGAGCCGGAGCGATTCAACCTCAGCACCATGCTGTGCATAGCCTGCAATCATTGAATTCAGCGATACCGTGTTATGTTCAGGCATTGTATCAAATATCCTTCTCGCATCATGAAGGTTACCACATTTTGAGTACATTGCAACAAGAGCATTGTTCACCGAAACACGGTTACAAGGGATGTCAGATTTTATTGTCAATGCATGCATTTGTTTCCCTACAGAGGGAGATGACAAATTGGAACATGCACTAATTACACATACAAAACTACAATCATCCGGACAAAAACCGACACGCTGCATCTCCCGGAAACTAGAAAGAGCATCTTCAGACAAATCCTCGTGTTGGGAAAATCCGGAAATCATGGTGTTCCAAAGAACCAAATCCGGTTTAGGGATTTCCTCAAACACCTTCATACATTCCAACATTCCATGAGGAGCACACTTGGAATACAAGTCAATCAACCCGCTACCAACATGAGAGTTCCTATGGAATCCACTCTTGATCATCTTCCCATGAAATTGCATTCCTCCAGCCAAATCCTTAAGGCAAGTGAACGCAGTCAAAACACTAGCCATAGTGAACATGTCAACCTTCAATCCCATCCTCTCCATCTCCCCAAACAACCTCAGCGCCTCCAATCCCTCCCGATGCTGACCACATGCCACAATCATCGCATTCCATGAAACCTCATCCCTACCATCCTCCCCCATTTCTTGAAAAATTCGCCACGCCTCATGCAATCGTCCCTGCCTACCATAGCAGGCAAGGACCGCATTACACACCGAGGCATAACAATCATATCCACAGAACAAGGCAAAGCAATGCAACTGCCTAACAAGACCAACATCATCAACGCAAGCACTTATCACGCCAGAAAGCGTGAACCCATCCAAGCTCAACCCAACCTCTCTAACTTCCTTAAACACCCTCAATGCTGGCCCACACTCGCCTCGACGAGCATGGGCCGCAATGAGGGTGTTATAAGAAACAAGATCCGGTTGGGGAATTTGATCGAACAGTTGGTGGGCGAGGTCGATGAGCGAGTGTTTGGCACAGGCATTGATGATGGTGTTGTATGAAAACACATTGGGGTAGTTGGTTAGGTGAAATGCGGTTAGAGCATTGGGAAGTGTGCCACATTTGGAATAAAGGAGTGTGAAGTGGTTGGAAAGATAAGTTGAGTGTGGAATGAAGGACTTTATGTAGAAAGCATGGAGGGATTTTCCAGTTAAGAAATCACTTTGAGATATGCATTGTTTGAGAAGGGTTCGAAAGGTTTGTTGAAGTTGAATTGGGAATTGGTTCATCTAATGAAGAGCAGAGTTGAACACACAAACTTATGCCAATCAGCAGCGCTGCCATGAAACCGAGATCGAGCTCTGTGCCCCGTGTATTCAGCCTCTTTTTGTCTTTTAATTTTAAGTTCAAATATTGACACAAATTTTACATAAATTATTTTCAGTACATAATTAATGATCATAACAAGATGAACTATATCTCACGAGCAATATGCTTTTATTGAAAATAGATCCATTCTTGATAATATCATGGCTGTCATGGAAATCATTCACCATATGAAGTGGAAGACACAAGGTAAAGTAGCTTTCAAAATTGATGTTAGTATAGTTTGTGATCAGATATATTGGAGATATTTAAAAAATGTGATGGAAAGGATGGGTTCTTAATTGGAATCGGAATCCCACACCACCGCTTCTAATACAAGAACCTGCCCTGCTCTCAAACACCGCGACTTTTCATTTCATACTATATTGGAATTGGCCCCACACACATCGTAATTCATCCATATGCGTATTAGTATTACTACCATTTTTTCATTCAAATGTAATCACAAATCAATATACAATATTTTACTTATTTTAAGCCTAATTCTAAATTATTAACAACTCTATTTGGAATGTCAATTAATGGTTAGCTAGCTACGTCACCAAAATTTGTTCAACCGCTCCACCAACTCACTAACTAGCTTTGTTAGTGAATCAAATCACGATATTAACAACCATATAAATTACTACTTTTTTTTATCTATTTTTATAAAATTATAAAATTATATACTCGTGCTTGCTACTCTTCTGTGGCAAACCGAGCCATGGCTCTCTCTCTCTCTCTCTCTATCCATTATTATTGCACCCTTCTTCTTCAAGTCATTACTTTTTTTAACAAAAAAAATTCATCACTTTTTGTAAAGAAACTATGATATAAAGATGATAAATTTTCTCTTTAAAGAAAAATGTTAATGAAAATTGATGATCACAATTCACTCTCACTTACACCCACCCTAGTGCTCGTTTGAGTGAAAATCTTAGAAATTAGCTTAATTATATAAATTTAATTTCATTAAAATTCAATTCAAAATTGATTTAGTAAATATTTTAACACACCAAATGTGAAAAGTAATTAACTAGTAAACAAAGCAAAAATGCTTGCCTCAAAAAAATAAAAAAGCAAAAATGCTTGCAAAGTAAAAGAAGGTAAAATGTTTTTTCAGAATTCATTTTTTTTATTTGACTAAAAATATTAGAGAAACTAATATTATATCATGAAACAAATATTCACCAAATTTTATCGAATTTTTAGAAGAAAAATAAAAATGTATGGATCATTTAATTTTAAATTCAATTTAAACAAATAAACTTTATATCAAGTTCATTCAAAATTACATTTACAAAATATTTATCCAAAACTACACTTAAACTTAAAAAAATTCCCCTTTCAAAATATGTGTTGGATCTAAATTTAGTTTAAAATTTCATCTTCATATAAAAACTAATTTTTATTGAGGTTTGGAGGTAAAAAAAAAATCAAAGTAACTTAACATCTAAACTTTGCTAAAATCATATTTAACAAGAGACAAATCAATACCACAAATTCAAACACATACACGTGGCACCATGTGTCCAGAAAAGGCTCTAGACTAAGGATAGCAACTAAGTCATGGCAATGAACAAGTATAGATCTTGAGTCTTTTTGTAATCATAACCAAAAAGTAAAATGAAACGTCAGAAAACCCTCTTATCTGTCATATAATTCCCAATCACAAACGGCATGAAAAGCTTCTACATCTTCATCCCATGATAATAAAATAAAAAATGTATTACATATATCAATCATTCCATCGATGTTTACACTTTTCATTCAAGCATGCATAAAATATAGTTGCCGGTTCATCAGCCGATCGAGTCTGAATTTCCATATAAGCAGCTTTATCATGACGGCAATTTGGACATGGCACTGCAGAAAGAAAGGAACGAGTGAGAACAGGAAGAAAGAAAAAAAGGAAACAGTGAATACAAAAATATAACAAAGATTACATAGTTAGTCAATATCTCTTAACAAAAACAGTATTGCAAAGAATAGAAGGATAGTTACCAGTCAGGTTTCTAATTCATAACTATTTCACAACCAAGCAATCAACTCAATTATACATTCTAATGACGCCAAAGAAGACACATTTATCCCAAAAAAAATGTCCACAATCTTTAACCAACCAACACCCCCAGCCACCCACAAAAAGAATCACGTAAGAGAAAAGCATAATGGAATCTCATGATGAACAGCAAGAAAAACTTGTGGATTAGAGGTGTACATGGATGTGGGTCGACCAGCCAACCCGATCACCTAATCCAACTCAACCCAATTTTTGTAATCCAACTCAACCCGATCACTTTCGAGTATGACCCGACCCAACCCATTTATAGTTGGTTCGGGTAATGGGTTCAACAATTTGAACCCGTAGACCCGACCCCCGATAACTAGTTATATATATTTTTTTAATTTTTGTTTGGTAGCCCAATCGCAGGTTGTTCATAATTGATTTTTATATGAACGCTGATGCAAGGAGTTTATGCGTCTAAGCTAAATGCTGAATTTTTATTTTTTTGAGAGTCGGCTTCAATAATACTATTTATTTAACAAATGTAAAAAATTTTACAATGAATTTAGTTTAAATTTTTTACATTTCAATCTATTAAATACTTTTTTAGTATTTTATTTGAAAATAGTAAGTATTCTGAAAATAAACAAATGAAACACTACTATTAAAAAGTTATGGTAGCTAAGTGGCAGAGCTTCATTGGGACATAAAGTGGCCGTAACATTTGAGTTATAATTTTTTAAATAAAAATTGATACAAATGACTCTTAACTAGGGGTGTACATGGGCATAGGTTGACCCGCCAACCCGCTCACTCAACCCAACCCGTTCTTGATCGGGTCGGTTTAGGTTAAATAAAAAATTACAGATTTAGAACTTAATCCAACTCAAAGATAATCGATCGGGTCGGGTATTGGATTTTGTCAAAACCCGTCCAACCCAACCCACGTACACCCCTAGTGTGGATAATCAAAACAATGCTGCAAATTTTCACAAACCAAACTAGACCATAGCTTCAACTGAACCACACCATGGTTTCTACTTCCCTACTTTTTAAAGCTCAAAATTAGGTTACTATACCCAAGTTTCCAAAATTAATATATATATATATATATTATAAAATAAAAATAGTCGTAATTTGTATATATATATATATATATATATATTAATAGTCGTAATTTGTATATATATATATTAATTTCATCTCAAAATAATTATCTCATTTGACCATTTTATATAAATTAAAAAAAATAAAATAGATAATAATAATTTTATTAAATTATTGTTATAAATTATTGATGTATCTCAATTATCATAAATGTAAAATACACATAATATTGTATTGGGTTAGAGTCCATTAACTTATACTCATTTTAATAATTTTTGTGCTTATCTAAAAAAAGTTAGAGGATACAATTATAAGAAGAAAAAAAAACTTAAAATTGCATTGAAAATAAAAAATAATAATCTTTTTAGAACAATTTATTTTACAAATGAAATAGTTATAGTGCAACAAATAATCACCAAAGAGTGTAATACTAGTTATAATGAAATATAAAAAAAAAATCAATTTAATCTTATTTTTTACCCACAATTATATCAACTTTTTAAATGGATAAATATCATTTTTTTGATTATATTTTATTTTTTTTAGAGAAAATGAAGAGATGGCATACTTTTCCAGTGAAAAATAAAAATAGTCATTATAGAGGTACGTTTTGATAGTGTGCATAGGATTAAAATAATATGCAAGAGGGAGGATATAGTATTAATTTTACCTGAAATAGAAGTGCGGTTCGATGGTTGGCTGTCCAAAAAAATAAATGTTAATATATGGTCCCCTATCTATTGTTTTATCCTTTTGTCTGCTGAGTTTTGAATGATAGGACCTTACTTTTCAAAAAAATTCATATAAATATATGTCGATGAAAGATAAATGGGCCAGTAAATATGGTATATGGCAGAGAAATAAATTAATTAATTTCAAGCTTGTCTAAGTATTCGAGCTTTTCACCATGCTGTTATTTTTTTTTTTTTTTTTCATTTTTGGTTGTTTGCACCATGCTTATTGAGTAAAAAGAATTTGTATCATAAATTAATGCTTTAAATTGCCTCTAATTTTCATATATTCAATTTATTTTTCATTTTTAGTCATTTATTTTATTTATGTTTAAAATCTTTATGGGTTAGAAGAATGAAAATAAAAACTTGTCATAGAGTTAGTAATTTTTCCTTTCATTAATTATGGATTAGGCTTCATCTTTTTTAGTAAGTACCTTTCTATCAGAAGCAACACGATGTATAACTTGACTACAATGTAAATTGAGATCACTACATCACTGTTTGGATGCAGTTAAAAAAAAAAGCAAAGGTTCAACATTGTTGTGAATAGGGGTGGACAAAGAAGTTAGTTCAAGTATGACTCATTTTGAAACTTGTAATATAGATATACTTACAACAAAATATATGAAAAATATATAGTAAATATTATGATCAGAAGGAAAATCAATTTGATGTGCCTACAAGAAACTAAGTGTGTGTGTGAAAATGCTAATGAATTAGATAGTTTGAGTTTTAAGCTTTGGTATATGGAGAAAGAGAGATTGAAAAATGGGTAGACATTATTGTTGATAAAAAGTGAAAGGAAGATATTGTAGTTGATAAAAAAGATAAAATATAAAATTTGTAGTAAAACAATAATATTCTTACTGCTTAAATAACTCGTGTCAGATTAAAAAAATAATTTAAAGTAATATTTTAATCATTGTTGTTATGTCAGATTAAAAGAACAACTTAAAGTAATATTTTAATCTTCGTTTTTTACTCAATCAAACTCAAAATATTTCGCTTATAATAATAGGAAAAATACAATTAAGAATGTAATAAAAACTATTGTGAAGAGCATAAAATGTTAATAATCTAATAAAAGCACGAGCACTGCTATTTGTTTATTTGTTGATCGTAAAAAAAAAAAACAACTTTAAAGTAGTTGTACAAACTCATCGATGATCTAAAATCATTAATACATTTTTGAACAAATTAATCATCATACAATAATTATAAAATCATGTACTCCCACTTCTCTTAAAAATATATATTTTATATTAATGGACACTATAAGTGTTGCACTACAAATGTGAAGACAACAATGTGGGATTTGGCAAGGAAAAATATATAGTATTATATATTCATAAAAAATGTCTTGCATTACGTCCCAATCACAAAATATATTATTTTCCAATCAACTCAAGATTTCATTGCTTCACTCAATCAATGCAAAGACCACATT
The DNA here is from genome assembly GCA_037974295.1 of Cicer cuneatum. Classification (NCBI taxonomy): domain Eukaryota; kingdom Viridiplantae; phylum Streptophyta; class Magnoliopsida; order Fabales; family Fabaceae; genus Cicer; species Cicer cuneatum. The sequence goes on along the minus strand of JBBPBO010000003.1, from coordinate 2,175,533 downwards.
TTCAACCAAAAACACAAATTTCATATTAATTTAAATTTTGTGGTCAGATAAGACTTTCACATAGCAAGCATAGATAAAAAGAATTTAAAAAAAAATAATCGGTTGATTTTTTTTTTTTATCGAATTATATATAATTCATGCTGGGTCAAAAACTGCATATGTGGTGAAATTTTGGGCACATCACTTGAGAAACAGCTCATCTACTTTGCCCCTTTAATTTCTTCCAATCTTTGAGGGTTAGCAATGTTCATTTATTTTGGGTTATTAGGCACATGGGTATGGAATCACAATGACTATGACAAACCATGCATGCTTATTTATTGAAAACAACCATTAATTTGATTAATTGTATTGAATGTAGTTTTACACAGCATAAGGCAATCTGTGTAACAATTATGTAAATTGATCAATTACGTCTATTTTATCATTTATGAAAACATATATAAAATTTAAACTTAATTAAATGCATGTTTGGTCCATTTTTTTCTTCTTCTTCACAATTTTAGTTCTTCAATTTTTAAATTAAAAAAAAATTAAATTAATTTTTAATCCTTATAAAATTTTAAAAATTTAATTTTAGTTCTTATAAAATATTTTTTAACTTTTTTCGTCTAAAAAAAATTCCATTTTTATTTTTTTCTTCATGTTTTTATATTAATTCATATGTATTATTTAAACTTTTAAACGATTTTCTGTAATTATATTTAAAATATTATAAACACTTTTCTTACAAACATTTAAATTTTTTTAAAAAATAATCTAAATATGAATTTTTAAATTAAAAAGAAAAAATTAAATAAATTTTTAGTTCATATAAAATTTAAAAATTTTAATTTTAGTTCTTATAAAATATTTTTTAACTTATTTCATGTAAAAAAAATTCCATTTTTATTTTTTGTTTCATGTTTTTATATCAACTCACATGTATTTTTCAAATTTTTAAACAATTTTCTGTAGTTATATTTAAAACATTATAAACACTTTTTTACAAAAATTTTAAACTTTTTTTAAAAATAATCTAAATATGAATTTTTAAATCTTTGGCCTATAAATTTTTTTAATGGATGATCTTGCATATGGTCAATGACAAAGGGTGAAACATAAATTTTCCATGGTTATATTGAACATACTGAACTCTGTATCATAATAATTATAAGACTTTTAGATATGAGTGTCAGTTACTAGAATTAAATATGTGACCTTCAAACTTGTATGAAATTTTTCTGTGTCCTATTAAATGTTTTCCGAGAAGAAAAAGTTGTACAGCACTTGCATTCTGTTAGATGTAATAATAATATCCAGAAGAATAACACTTTTTTAAAATAACCTTTTTAACAAAGGATGTAGTTTATTTTTATGAATCAGGATATTCATGTGTTTATGTAAACTACGAATTAATCCTTTAAAGTTCAAATTATATTATATGAGATAAATAGTAACATTTTTGTGTTAAGTTGAAAATGATGAATGAACATTGAACACATCAATCAAACATTATATGTCCTCCTAGCTATCATCCTCTGTTTCAACTAATTTGATGCATGAAGAAATAATTTCTAATCTGTTTCAACTAGCTATCATCTCTCATTACTCCAGAAACAGTTCCTTTCTTTCCTTTTTAATTTTTTTTATAGAACTAATGAGAGATGAATTGGAGTAAAAGGAATTGATTCTATAGTTGTTGAACAGTTTTGAAAATAATGTGTTATTCTAAATTGTCATCTCCCATCCAAATTAACTTACTGCTTTAATCTAATCTAATATATATTTAATTAATTTAATTTAACTCCTTTGAATGTATGATTGTCTCGTCTCAACTTTCATTTTTTTGTTAATATATTATTTGTTGTAATTTGATTGAATTTATGATTAACATTAATCGGAGATGAGATGAGGTGTTTAATAGAAAAAAAAAATGTAAACTTAGAGGGACTAAATTGTTGTTTTATATAGTAGATTATGAACTACTTTAAAATATTTTCATAGTTTAAAGAAAATAATTTAGGGAAAGACCAACTTGATGGATGGAGAAACAATTTAGAGACCATTTAGTTGGTTTTAATAATTTAAAAACTAAATTGGTAAGAGAATATTAGTTTAGGGACTAAATTGAAGGTTTATGCTTAGTTATATTTAGTTGAAAATAAAAACTAATTTCATCTCATGCAAACATCGTTTAAAAAAATTATATTATGTTTTATTTTGTCGAATAATAAAAAGGCCAAATACAGAATGAATCTGCATACGAAAATAAAAAGCCCATAGTTTGAATCAACTAGAAAAAAAGAAAAAAAAAACACTGATTGTATAGATTTATGAGAAATTTCCATATTGGGTGTCATTGTTGTATCCCAATTCTATGATACTAGCTGTCTTCTTGGAGACTTTTATTTCACATTGGTTACTTAACCAAATTCAATAATGAAGTGTTTCAAGGAAACTGTATAAAAAAATTCTCAATTTTCTTTTTTGGTTTTTGGAGACAATTTCACCTATGATCACAAATACAATAAAGTATCTAATATTTAATATCAAATTATTTTGGTTACGACGGTAAATAATATTGAGTAAGATAGATTTTAAGATTCTTGAATTTAAATGTAAAATTTTCTCAATATATACCATAAAATCACATGAAAATTTATAATATTGTTTTTTATATGATTGATAACAAAATTTTTATTTTAAAAACATCCAACTAAAAATTATTAAAATGAGATTATGACTAAAAATAGTTCAATATTATAATTTTTATTAACATAAAAGATTTTTCTTGATAAAAAAAAAGTTAAAGAATCAATTAGATATTTTCACATAATTTAAAAGGATTACATATCATTTAGAATAAATTAGATGTATCGTAATTTTTAGTTCAACTAAAAAATGTATATATTTTTTATGTTAAAATATAAGATTTTTAAGTTGAACATTATGCGTGTGAATTTTTAACGGTGTAAAATTATTTTAAATATATTATAAATATAAAATTATTTTAGACCAATAATTAATAAAAAATTAAGTAACAAATTAAATGATTATAGTTAGATAACATAGGAACGTTATTTTACACGACAATAATTGTGAAGTAATTTTAATTTTATTTGTTAATTTTATTTTTTAAGTGTATTTTTGATTGGTTAGTTATGGCGGAATGTGTGTGTGAGTTTTTTTATAATTTGTTTTGATACATATATGTTAAAATATATATCAGTAATTGAGAGGAGATTTAATAGAAGATAATGAAATTATTAAATTTGATAATATTTTTACAATTTAAAATGTTGCATGTCTACAAAGTTAGATGTCTTTTAGAATTTGAATTCACATGGGACCATAGAGTGACGTGGTCTCAATTGAGTGGGCAAAAATGGGGTGCAAATAGCTACCGAGGGAAGCAGTCATCGTGAAAATCGAAATAACGAAAAGACAAACAGTACTTCTCCATCAATCAGAAGAAGCGGTTAGAGGAGTTTCGTCGTATCCTCCTCCGTTACTGTTACCGTTTCCGAAAAAGACAAACACCTGATTAATTATAATATTGAAATAGCGACATAAATTCTTTTTATGACACTGAGCACAAAAACTACAATTAAAAAATAGCATATAAATGATATAAAAAATATTTAAATATAACACGTTTTTTAATATAAGAGATTGTCTTTTTTTTATTGGAATGTAAAAGTGGCAAATTTTAATATAGGCTATATTCATAATTGATTAGTATTTGAAAAATGTTTAAAATTTTCATGACCACAAACGTTATCTTTTAGAAGTAAATGTTGATTGTTATTTTCACTTTCGTGAATAATATAGTGATTTAAATTATATTTATTTGATAAAAATAAAGAAAAATAAATATGTATTTTTCATTGAATCGATATTAATTGAAACTGTATTTATTACTTTCAAAAAATATCATCAATCATTATTAAAATTTAAAATAATTTGCATATATTAATCAATGATTAATAATTTATAAAAGTAATCTACCATAAAATTGACCCAATATTCACAAATATCTCAAAATTTATTTTGTTGTGACAAATGATTGCAAATATTATTGAGTTTGAAAGAATTATTAAATATTAAAAGCCATGAAGTATTGCTTTTGCAAAAGTAGTTATTTCCAAATAGGAGTAATTTTGTTTGGGATTATAAAAAGATACTATCATTTTGATTGGCATTAGCTAAAAGACACGATGAAAGGAAGAGAGAAGGGGAGAATATAATTGATACAGTATCATAATGAGAGAAAAAATTTGTACCAAAAACGAAAAAATAATGAGAGAACAAATTACAAATTAAAGCTTTCAACCTCAGTTATTTTTTTTTTGTTTAATTATAATTTTTAACCTTAATCATCCCCTACAAATATCAATGACTAAAAAATATCATGTCATATTATTTGTACATTATTGCAAAAATTAGTTTTTTTTTTAATAACAAAGTAGTCTTATTTTATGCATGATAAAAGTGACTAGACATGTATATATATTAACATTACCAAAGACATCAAACACTAATTTAGCTAGAAGAAAAAGAGGCACAAAAATAATGAGTGCTACCACCAACGCTGCAATTGCAACGACACCGTTTCGCCACCATTCTTCTTCTAATCATTTGACCAAGTTGAAGTTTGGTTTCAAGTTACAGCACCACGTCAGCACCGGAGAGACTAGACGGTGTGCTCGGGTGGTTCGTATTGCAGCATCGTTGTGGCCGGACACCAACTCAACTGTTTCTCCTGTGGATTCAAATGGAGCTTTGGAGGTTAATAGTTGTGTCGATAGTCGTTACACATTTTTAAAATGTGATGGATCAAAAACCGTCCATGCGGGTATTTATTTGCCTATTTTATAGTATATATTTTATTTTAGATTAAGTTTTTAATTTAATTCTTAAATTATTATTATTTTTTTGTTTATTACGATCAAAATACTAAAAATATATTAATATTATTTTGAAATTAATAATTGAAAAGTTGATGTTTCTAATTTTTATTTTTATTTAGATATCATAATTTTTTAACTATTATGTTTACTTATATTTCATTTTAAAAAAAAATACTTTTTTTCAAGTTAATATTTTTAATTGATTGAATTTTATATGAAATACACTAATTTTTTTTTTGTGAAATGCACATGATTCGGTAGAGATTCATTTGATTTTCAATTTAAAAAAAGTACTTAGTTTTTAAGGGAATTTTTATTTTGTTAAAACATTTTCAGTTTTTATTTTTTAAAATTTGTGTTGATATTATTTTACAATATTAATTTAAGGAGGTTTTGCAAATAAAACAACTGCATTAGACTTCACATTTTTTTGACAGTTTCAAATTTTTTATTTATTTAATTAATAGTACTAATTTTATTAATATTAACTGCTTTAGGTCTCATAGTATAGCTTGATAGAAAAAAAGCTCACATAGTATAAATTTGACTCACTAATTTTATATAAACTAATTAATTATGTGAGTGCATTTAATATTTATTATTGTATTTTTTAATATTGTAGTAAAAATTAACTAAGCGTAAAAAATCTCTAATTTTATTCTTGTTAGTATTTAAAAGGCCTCAATTTAAATTTTGTTTTGAGTCTCTATATTTTTGAAAATAATAAAAACAGTATTTTTTACATTTTCATTGTTTATAAAAATATAGATAAATTATTTATTTCAAATTTTTTTTACCTTCTTATTAACTTTTACATTAACACAAATTTAAAAAAAAATTCATAAAATAAATCAATACATGCCTATATGATTAATATTTGATATTGGGCAATGCAGCTGAGAGATTAGGACGAGGTATTGACACAGATGCAATCACTACCCCTATTGTGAATACTTCTGCCTATTTCTTTAAGAAAACTGCTGATGTCATTGATTGGACGGTAAATTGTTTATAGTCACAAATGCTGCTGGATGTTGGTGCCTTAGAAGTTGCATTGGAAAATAACAAAGTGAGTGTTAGAAAGAATAGTTAGTTTCATTATATGAAGTTTTCATTAGAATTAATGCACAATATTAAATTCAAATGGTATTTTATACATATATGTATAGGTTTCACTCTTCTTTACTGAGACACCAACAAATCCATTCCAAAGATGTGTTGATATTAAGTTAGTTTCAGAGCTTTGTCATAGAAAAGGAGCTTTGGTATGCATTGATGGTACATTTGCTACACCTATTAACCAAAAGGCACTTTCCCTAGGTGCTGATCTTGTACTCAACTCTGCAACAAAATACATTGCTGGACACAATGATGTAAGTTAGTGTTTGGTTCTGCGTTGACCAAAATTTATTTTAAATGAATCGATTTTAAATTAGATATAAAATGATTTATGTTTAAATACATTTATATTAAGGTAAGTTGAACAATAATTTGTGACTAAAAACAATTCTAGAAATAAAAGCTCCAAATTCTAGCTTTTAATAAGAATTATGTCTATAAGACAAAATCAATTTTACTCGAAAATATTTACACAATCAACTGTCAAAATCAATTTTACATCTATATGATATAATATTCAATCCAACAATCAAATATAAAAAAAAATATCGAGCAAAATGTTGTTGAATAATGTAGCATTGATATAATATTACATTAGTGTAATTTGATTTCTCTATTATATATATATATAATGCATAAAAAGCTACAAAATTAAAAAAAATTATAGTACGATGAATTCGAGTGCGTGGTAGATAACAACACCACATAATTTTTAGCATCAATCATAATAATAAACTTAAATAAACTTTTTATCCTAATATTATTTCAGGTCCTTGCTGGTTGCATAAGTGGTTCGAAAAAGTTGATTTCACAAATCCGTAATTTGCATTTCATTTTGGGTGGTACCCTTAGCCCGGTACACATTTCCACAAGATTATGTGCCTTTAACCTTGAATGAGACATGTTGGACAATTTTATTTTATTTTTTGTTGCAAAAGTATACATAAATTAGTTGTTATGTTGATATAGAGTTAAATGTTTATGTTAACAGAATTCTGCATACCTAGTCATTAGAGGTATGAAAACCTTGCATCTTCGTGTACAACATCAAAATTCAATAGCATTGAAGATGGCCAAACTTTTAGAGACACATCCTAAGGTATCTTTACATTGATATATGCACTGTCTTGTCTATATATGTTATCTTGTTTTGTGGCAACTTATTTATATTTTTAATTAGAAATTAAGGCGTGCTATTCAACCAAATGTGTTTTTAGTAGACTTCATTTTTTTACATTTATCAAAGTTATATGTTAATTGGATATTTTAAACTTGCATATTTTGAAATGTGATAAAAAGATAAAATATGATCCATTATTTTATAGTTTAATTTGGTATCAGAGTTTATCGATTCATACCACACATAATTTATATTCACATACCAAATTTATAAGAGATTCGACATGTGGGGTGTATCGTAAATCTCAAACTCAAACTCAAGTCCTACTTAGACTAAATATATAATTTAAAAATAGAATAGTTTTAACCTTAGAAGACACTTATAAAACTCAAATGTAAGTTTAAATTCCTTTTTAGTCTAGGGTGATATTTTATTATTGTTGTTGTTACATTTTCCATAAAAAAAATTAGATTGAATGCTTTAAATTTTTTTATAATATTTAGGCTTAATTGGAGTTTTAGTCTCTCTATTTTTACTGATTCACAAAGTTGATCATGTTATTTTAAAAGTCAACTATTTTGGTCCCTCTCTATGATTTTTTAACTAAAAAATGACGACGTGACATGTTTTAAATAACGTGTTATATGATATTATGATGCATAATGATTAACACCCATAAAATCGAAATAAAACACCGTAAAAATGTAATTTTCAACTTCAAAATGATTAACATCCATAAAAATATTAAATTGACTAGTTTCAATTTCTTGATGTTATTGGCAGGTGACACAAGTCTATTATCCAGGCTTGCCAAGTCATCCTGAATATGAGATCGCCAAGAGACAAATGACTGGTTTTGGTGGTGTAGTCTGTTTTGATGTATGATTTGTTATTTTATATTATTTGCGCATATTTAATTTTTCTAAAATGAATAATTTATCAATTTAAGAACCACATAATGATAGTGCAAAATTTTGTTTTAGTAATACTAATAGTACTTTTTTTTTATCATTAATGGTTTAATCATTTTTAAATTTGTCTATTTGAGGTAAAATCACACCATAAAAGAGCTAAATCTAAATACTATTAGCCACCAATTTTATTTGAAGTATGATTTTGGTGTTATTAATTGATTTTTTTTTATTGTGGTGTTGTTAATCATGCAGATTGATGGCGATATAATGAGGACCATAAAATTTGTTGATTCACTAAAAATTCCATACATTGCTCCATCCTTTGGTGGTGTTGAGAGTGTTGTGAATCAGCCTGCAATCATGTCCTATTGGTATTTTCTTGAATTTTTTTTCTTTCAAATGTATGATTTAACTCAATTCATTATAATGGAAATTAGGATATTTTAATAATCTTCTTGTATTTTTTCATAGGGATCTTCCAAGGTTGGAGAGGGAAAAATATAGAATTTATGATAACACTGTTCGTTTCTGTTTTGGAGTTGAAGATTATGAAGATTTAAAAAATGATATCCTACAAGCTTTAGAGGCTATATAAAGCCTTAATCACCTGCTCTTTTAATTGTTATTTGTTTCTTTCTGCTAACATGGGAATCAATATGTTGTACCAAAATAAATCAACAAATTTTCATATATTGGTTTAATAATGTATCTATATTAATAAAATGCAATCAAGCAAATGTTCACTATATATAGAACATAAAAGTTGAACAACAAAGCTTAAAGTAATGTGTAGTGCTTCCAAGCATTAGTGCTTCCAAATATCTTATAATTTAACTATTGAAACATACAAATTCAATTTAAAAAATAAATTGAAACTGTTTAGACCTAACAAATAAATTGTTGATCTCCCACAAAAACACTAACAAGTCCACAATGTCGCCACACTCGTTGACGGATTTAGAGGGGCACCCATGGGTTGGGGCCCTCCCTCTTATGCACAAAGTACTTCCCTTCTCATGTAATGTAATGGTGCACAAACATATATTATATATTCATCACCTATTATATGTTATACAACTAATTTATTTTAACAAAAACAATTGTTGTAATTTCATTTTATGTAAAGTTTATTATTCTATGCGTCCTACAATAACTGTTCTATTAGATATTTTATATAAATTCAGAAAATATATAAATAAAAAATGATCATTTTACTCTATTATCTTTGTGTATTTTTATTATCATAAATATATAATAAAAAATAATAATTTAAAATTTATACAGATTGTATTACTTAGATAGTAAAACTGAAAAAAACAATTAAAATTATATATAAAATTAAAAATGGGCCAGTAAATATCATATATGGCAGAGAAATAAATTAATTAATTTCAAGCTTGTCTAAGTATTCGAGCTTTTCACCATGCTGTTATTTTTTTTTTTTTTCATTTTTGGTTGTTTGCACCATGCTTATTCAATTTATTTTTCAAATCTTTGTGGGTTAGAAGAATGCAAATAAAAACTTGTCATAGAGTTAGTAATTTTCCCTTTCATTAATTATGGATTTGGCTTCTTTTATTTTAGTAAGTACCTTTCTATCGGAAGCAACATGATGTATAGCAAAGGTTCAACATTGTTGTGAATAGTGAAAGAAAGATATTGTAGATGATAAAAAAGATCAAATATAAAATTTGTAATAAAGCAAGACATTTTTCATATTATTACTGCTTAAATAACTCATGTCTGATTAGAAGAACAACTTAAAGTAATATTTTAATCGTCATTCTTTTTACTCAATCAAACTCAATATTTCATTTATAATAATAGGAGAAATGCAATTAAGAATGTAATAAAAATTACTGTGAGGAGCATAAAATGTTGATGATATTAAGAGCACGAGCACTATTATTTGTTGATCGTCTTAAAAAAAAAAACTTTAAAGTAGTTGTACAAACTCATCAAGCAGGGGCGGATTATCTCAAGGACAGGGGGGGCCACGGCCACAAAAAAAAAAAATTTAGGTAAAATTACTAAACTGCCCTTAATAAAATTAAAAATTTATATTTGTACCAAAACCTAATTTTTTCCACTCTCTTCCTTCCCCCTTCTCTCTAACTTGCAGCGGCTTCCCCCTCTCTCTGACTTGCAGCGGCTTCCCCCCTCTCACTGACTTGCAGCGGCTTCCCCCTCTCTCTGACTTGCAGCGGCCGCCGGCCCGGCCATCTCTTCCTTCCTCTCTCTCTGACTTGCAGCGGCCCCGCCATCTCTTCCTTCCTCTCTCTCTGACTCGCAACAGCCGACACAGACACACAGCCTCCTTCCTCATCGTCGATTTGCGTCCCGCCGTCGCGCCTGCCTAGTGCCTCCGCCTCCCCTCGGTAGGTTCTGTTGTGATTCGTTTTCCTGTGTTTTCTGTTGGGTTTTCTGTTGGCTTCTTGTTTTCTGTTGGGTTATTGTTTCAATTTTATGCTGGTTCAGTGGTTTGCATTATTGTTACAATTTTATGCATTATTGTTACCATTTTATTTACTAACTGCCAGACTGTGTATGTCATGTTTGTATAGAAATTGGAATTTGGCTGTTCAAACTTGATCTCTGTTTTATTGAAGTTGGAATTTGGAATTTGGCTGAAATTGGAATGTTGTGTAGAAATTGGAATTTGGCTGAATTTGAAATCGGAAATTGGCTGAATTTGGAATTTGGCTGAATTTGAAATTGGAATGTTGTATAGAAATTGGAATTTGGAATTTGGCTGTTAAACAAAGTTTGATATCTGTTTTATTGAAGTTTTCCTTTAATTGATGTTTTTTATAAGTTTTACTTGCGGACACCATAAGGATCACCAACACAAGAAGCAAGTTAAGGTAAATCATTACATGCATAAACAACATAGGTTCAAAAATGCTTATAAATTGATATGTTGAATGAATTGAGTTTTTTTTGTTGCATATAAAATGTTTGATTTTTGTTTCCATTTAATTTTCACTAAAAATATGTTATATGTTTTCTAAATTTGTTGATTTAGAGAAGTATGTGAGAATGAAGAAGAGTAAAAGAATTGATTCTTTTTTCAAGAGGAAAATTTGTGAGAGTGAAAGAAATGAAGAAATTATAACTTCTGCATTTGAAACTATCTCTGAGAATCCAAGGATTGAAGAAAATGAGAATCATCTTTCCAAGGTTCCTAGAATTTTCGAAGATGACTTTGAGAAATGTTTAGAACGCGACCCCGGAAAGCGCCCTCAAATTTGGGAATTTCCACCAAATCAATTGGATGCATAACGTAGAGCCTATCTAAAATTTGGTCCTTATCAAATAAATTTAAAAGAATATCCTTTATCTGGCAACGAGCTTCATCCAAGACGGTTTCAATATGCCTGGTTTAACATCTTTTCTTCATGGCTAGAATATTCACCTTCTAAAGATGCTGCATATTGCTTACCATGCTATCTATTTAGCAAAAGACCAAGTGGACGTCCCGGATCAGATGTCTTCATTGGTACGGGTTTTAGAAATTGGAAGAAAATTAAAGATGGAAAACATTGCGCCTTTCTCAAACACATAGGGATGGATCCTTGCTCACCACACAACAATGCAATGAAAGCTTGTCGAGACTTGTTGAATCAGGATGTACATATTATGAATGATTTTCAAGTGCAAAGCTCGGAACAAATTTTGAAGAATCGAACACGTCTCAAGACATCAATTGACACTGTTCGTTGGTTAACACTTCAAGCTTGTGCTTTTAGGGGACATGATGAAACTAGCGGGTCAAAAAATCAAGGTAATTTTCTTCAATTGATAAAACTCTTGGCAACTTACAATGATGAAGTTGCAAAAGTTGTGTTGGAAAATGCTCCATATAATTCCAAGTATACTTCACATCAAATTCAAAAAGAGCTCTTGCATATTCTTTCTAGTAGGGTGAGAAAACATATCTGTGAAGAAATTGGTGATTCTAAATTTTGCATTGTTGTAGATGAAGCTCGTGATGAATCAAAAAAGGAACAAATGTCTCCTGTGTTCAGATTTGTTGACAAAGTTGGTTTAATACAAGAGCGATTTTTTTTTGTGGCACATGTTAAAAACACTACAGCTTTAACTCTGAAAGAAGAAGTATGTGATATACTTTCTCGACATAATCTTGATGTTTCTAACATGCGTGGTCAAGGGTATGATGGTGCTAGTAATATGAGAGGAGAATGGAACGGTTTACAAGCATTATTTATGAAAGATTGTCCTTATGCATACTATGTCCATTGTTTTGCTCATCGATTGCAACTTGCTTTGATTACTGCATCAAGAGAAGTTGTTCCAATTCATAAATTTTTTGAGAAGCTAATTTTTGTTATTAATGTTGTTTGTTCTTCTACTAAGCGTCATGATGAGTTACAAGCTGCTCAATTAGACGAAATTGCACATTTATTAGAAATTGATGAGATTGTAACTGGTAAAGGTACAAATCAAATTGGCACTTTGAAACGAGCTGGGGATACTCGTTGGGGATCACATTTCTCTTCTATTTGTAGCTTGATAAATATGTATGAGGCAACTTGTACTGTTTTAAAAAAAATTACAAATGAAAGAGCAAGTTATTCTACACGTGGGGATGCTGATAGTGCCTATAATTATTTGAAGGCGTTTGATTTTATATTTATCTTGCATTTGATGAAAGAGATTATGGGGATAACCGATATACTTTGTCAAGCCTTACAACAACAATCTCAAGATATAGTTAATGCCATGTGTTTGGTTGGAACAACAAAGTCTCTTATTCAAGCTTTGAGAGAAAATGGTTGGGATGCATTATTTACTGAAGTGAAGACTTTTTGTGAAAAACATGATATTGAGATTCCTGATCTCAACGATGTTCATTCAATAACAAGGTTTGGACGCTCTCGTCTTCAACAAGGTCAGGTTACAATAGAGCATTATTTTAGAGTTGAAATATTTTTTATTACCATTGATCAACAATTACAAGAGTTGAATAACAGATTTAGTGAGCAAGCAATGGATTTGTTAACTCTAAGTTGTGCTTTGACTCCTAAGGATAATTATAAAGCTTTTAACATTGAAAAAATTTGCACTCTAGTTGAAAAATATTATCCCGTGGATTTCAATATGCAAGAGAAGATTATTTTGAAATTTTAACTCCAACATTTCTTGATTGATGCTCGCCAAGATTTAAATTTGAAGAATTTATCAACTATCCAAGAATTGTGTTCATGTTTGGTTGCAACTGAAAAGGCGCAAAATTTCTACTTGATTGATAAACTACTTCGTCTTATCATGACTCTTCCAGTTTCTACTGCTACAACTGAAAGATCTTTTTCAGCAATGAAAATTATTAAGTCTCGATTAAGAAACAAGATGGAAGCTGACTTTTTGGCAGATAGCTTGGTGGTTTATATTGAAAGAGAAATTGCTGCAACTATCAGTTCTGAGTCTATTATTGATGATTTCAAGTTAATTAAAGAGCGTAGAGCATTACTTTAAAGTATTCTTTAGTCATGTAGTTAAATTATTTGATACTTCACTTTGTGTTTATTACAACTTAATTTTTTGATATATAATATTATTTGCATATTTAATTAATACATTTTTTTTTGTCGGCCACCCCAAATGTTTTAGTCAAGCTCCGCCACTGTCATCAAGAATCTTCATCATTAATACATTTTTGAACAAATTAATCATCATACAATAATTATAAAATCATGTACTCCCACTTCTCTTAAAAGTATATATTTTATATTAATGGACCCTATAAGTGTTGCACTACAAATGTAAAGACAACAATGTGTGATTTGGCAAGGAAAAATATATAGTATTATATGTCCATAAAAAATGTCTTGCATTAAGTCCCAATCACAAAATATATTATTTTCCAATCAACTCAAGATTTCATTGCTTCACTCAATCAATGCAAAGACCATATTTTCAATTTTTTTTATAGAACTAATGAGAGATGAATTGGAGTAAAAGGAACTGATTCTATAGTTGTTGAACAGTTTTGAAAATAATGTGTTATTCTAAATTGTGATCTCCCATCCAAATTAACTTACTGCTTTAATATAATCTAATATATATTTAATTAATTTAATCTAACTCCTTTGAGTGTATGATTGTCTCGTCTAAACTTTCATTTTTTTGTTAATATATTATTTGTTGTAATTTGATTGAATTTATGATTAACACTAATTGGAGATGAGATGAAGTGTTTAACAGAAGAAAAAATGTAAACTTAGAGGGATTAAATTGTTGTTTTATATAATAGGTTATTGACTATTTTGAAGTATTTTCATAGTTTAAAGAACTATTAACGGTCGTACAATCAACGAAAACACCAATTTGATGATGGAGAAACAATTTAGGTGGTTTGAATAATTTAAAAATTAAATTGATAAGAGACTATTAGTTTAGGGACTAAATTGGAGGTTTATGTTTAGTTATATTTAGTTGAAAATAAAAACTAATTTCATCTCATGCAAACTTCGTTTAACAAAATTATATTATGTTCTATTTAGTCGAATAATAAAAAGGCCTAATACAGAACGAATCTGCATACGAAAATAAAAAGCCCATAGTTTGAATCAACTAGAGAAAAAAAAACATTGATTGTATAGATTTATGAGAAATTTCCATATTGGGTGTCATTGTTGTATCCCAATTCTATGATACTAGTTGTCTTATTGGTGACTTTTATTTCACATTGGTTACTTAACCAAATTCAATAATTAAGTGTTTCAAGGAAACTGTATAAAAAAATTTTCAATTTTCTTTTTTGGTTTTTGGAGACAATTCCAGCTATGATCACAAATACGATAAAGTTTTAATAAATTAATATGTAATATATTAATAGTAAAAGTCATATCGCACTTTCCTAACCACTACCAGATAGAAAAAAATTTGGATGATAATGTATGGCTTTTCAGTACCATATATTTTATGGTAAATAATTTTTTTTATTACTAAAATTATGTTTTTATTTTACTTTAGTATTTTTTAAAAAAATTGTTTTATTTTCTTTTTTAAATTTCAAAATTTTAATACTTTGTTTGCTTTATTTTGTTTCATAAATTACAAATATTAAACACTTTGATTTTTTAGTTATAAGTATTAGACACTTTTTAATGTTTGTTTTTAAGGAATTTCAGTGTTTAAATTTTTAATTAAAAAATGACTAAAATAAAATAAATATACACATAACAAAATATTTAATATTTATAATTTAAGAAATCAAAGTTGAACAAGAAAATTAAGTGATCAAAGTAAAATCTAAAAATAATTTAACGATAAAAATGCAATTAACCTATATTATGTCATTTAAAAAAGTAATGTATAAATAAATAAAGAGAGACAATCCAATAAATAGTGGAACTTGAACAAAAGCTTTGGACATATACCAAAATTTTAAAATTTTAATCGATAAATTAAATATCTTATTCTATTATATATTAAAATTTTAAGTGGCATATTCACAATGTAAGCAAACAAAATTTGCAAATGCAACTACATAGAGAATTAAACTGAAAAGCTACAAAGTTTTGAGAGACAAAGCTACAAAAGCAATATATTGGTTTGGTTCTTGGTTTTTTTAGGAAAAAACATGAAACAAAAAGATAGATAGTTTTATTGAGTTTTTACAATTTTGTTACAAAATTTGAAACAAATTGATGAAGAAAATGTTGATTTAATTGGGTTCAATAGAGTTAAGATTTTAAAAAATCTATTTTTTTTAAACACTAGATTAATTATAATATTGAGATAGCTACATAATTTTTTTTTATGACACGAGTACAAAAACTACAATGAAAAAATAACATATAAATGATATAAAAAATATTTAAATACAACATATTTTTTTAACACGAGTGATTGTCTTTTTTTATTGGGATGTAAAAGTGGCAAATTTTAATATAGACTATATTCATAATTAATTAGTACTTAAAAAATGTTTAAAATTTTCATGACCACAAATGTTGTCTCTTATAAATAAATGTTGATCGTCATTTTCATTTTCGTGAATAATATAGTGATTTAAATGATATTTATTTGATAAAAATAAAAAAAATAAATATGTATTTTTTATTAAATCGACATTAATTAAAACTCCATTTTATTTATAAAAACAAGAAGGATTATATCTATTACTTTTTAAAAATATCATCCATCATCATTAAAATTTAAAATAATTTGTATATAAACTACACTTTGTAAAACGTGATCAAACGCAACAATTAATTCAACAATATAAGGAAAGACAAATACGATGGAAGATCATGCTTGTTTGAAAAATAAGGGTTGTTCTAATAAAGTAAGTAGCTTGGTCGTTCAACATACCATGTAAAGTTGTTGAGATTTATATTTTTCTTTTAATCTTTGAACTCCACAAAGAACATCTCAAACCAACCAACACATGTAGTTCAACCTAGGACCAAATTGGTGACAAGGTGTATGTGGAAAATTACATGACTTTTTGCGGTATAAATCTATCAAATGTCATTTCTTTGCATCAACAGTGATAACTATAAAAACATTAATATAAAGTGATTTAAGATCGACTTTGAGATTCTTCATTTTTTAAAAAAATTTAAAGTGTGTGAATATGTGATCCAACTACTAGCATATTTGAAAACAAAAAAATTCTGAACATGGAATTGATTCTCTCTAAAAGAAAAATCTTGTGACTGATAATAATAATAATAATAATAATAATAATAATAATAATAATAATAATAATAATAATAATAATAATAATAATAATAATAATAATAATAATAATAATAATAATAATAATAAAACTTCTGTGTCCATGAAGAAAATTAAAAAAATCTATAGAAGTTCTGCTGTAATTGCCGCTTTCATTAATAGCTCATCCCTACTAAATTCTTATGTCTGTATGTTTTATCTATTGAGTTCAAATTTAATAATTAGACGGTCAACAAAATAAGGGGATATAGGTCACACACGTACATGATGTTTCATTCACAAATTTTGTTAAGTCATGTAATTATCGGTAGTAGGGATGGTAAAACATATCAATATCAAATCAGTTGGGTCTGTTTATTTTGTATGTCATTTTAAATAGTTGAGTCAAAGTGGTCTATTGATTTATCCGGTTCAATTGAAAACTTCAATCCAAATTAAAAAAATTAATAAGAATATGAGTTTTATGCACAAAGTTTAAAAAAATGAATAATTTAAATTTAATTAGTGTGTTAATACATTATGAAGGTGATAATATATAATATCATATTCAAAATACAGAGTTCAACTCTACGGTGAATTATAATATTTTATTAAATTTTATTTTTTATTTATTAGTATTATGTAACTGTAAGTAGATTATAATAATTTTTTTGAGATTGTTTAATGTAGATAAATTTATTTTAAAACTTTTTTATGCTAGTGATACTTTGTTTTGGTACTTAGTTTTGTTGATTGATTATGGTTGCATTTATTATTTTTATAAAATGTTAAAATATAAAAAATGTATTTTTTGGTGGGTCCACATGTCAACCCGCCACGAGAGGGGCAGATTGATACTTTCAACTCGACCCCTTACGTTGGTCTGTCCCGACCAGATTTTTAGCGGGTAAATAAAGAGTGGGCTAAATGAGGGCGGGCTGACACACTTTGCCATCCCTAGTTGGTATTTATTTACACCTAAAAATAAACAATTTACTAATTGAGATTAGAAAGTGGTTGAAATTAAGGTTAGCTGAATTTTCATTAGCCGAAGTAATGTCAGGCAAATGAAAAAATTTGAACGTGAGTCAATTGAATTTTTTTCAAGTCTACACAAGTCCACAAAGGTTGTGAAAGTGTAATAATTAGTCAAAGCTCAATAAAACTTGATTATTTGACACTTATGTTCTACATTTTTAGTGCCACTAACACAAAGGTACTGTATGAGGAAAAAACACGTACGAATATTGATAACGAAACATGTCATGAAAGTAGGAATGACGAGCCGATCGTGGGATGCCACGTAATCTCAATAGTAGGAACAATTGGCATTACCCGTGTTTGTAAAATTTTCCAAACACACTCAATCAATCAAAACAAGTTTTTTTTACGCATTTCATCTATATTTTTTTTAGCTTTACTTTATTTTTATGCATTTATTAGTTTTGTAGCTAAAAAATACGCACACATCATACTTAAAACTCGTTGGAGTAGCTACAGAACTCATAGCTAAGAGACAGATATCCTTCTTCAACGTAATCGTTTGAAGAAATCAGAATCACAATAAAGAACAATTAGTTGATACTTCAGTTACTCTTAAGTTCTAACAAAAGTAACACAAATATGCTTAATATGATCCATTTCAAGAGCTCAAGTTTAGAACAAAATCAGCTTAAAAATTCAACCATATGATTCATTAGTATTAAATAAGTGTACTTCTTTACAAATGATAAAGTTGAAAGAACTTACTAAAGACCTAAAGCGGACAATACACATATTTAAGGTTGGAACATTGGGGACCTCATACGTGCCTAAGTTACATACCTTTTAGCTCGATTACCTCGACTTGGGGCTATTGTTCAAATACACCAAAATGTATTCCATTGATTGAAAATTAATGTTAAAGGTAATTTATAAATTAACAATACTTGTACTTGTCTATCCACTAAGGCTCCTTATACAAAAAACAATACATAATTTTATGGTGTTACAGACTTGAGGTTTTGGAACATTGGTGCTCCTGACAGGTTCCTAAACTACAAATCCTTAACTTCGACTTGAGACTATTGTTTTAGTATATTAAAAAGTTTTACATTATTTAAGAATTGAGAATAAAATTATTTTTTATTGAAGAGTCCAAATTATAATATTTTAACCAAAAAAAAAAACAATATGAACTCAATTAATAATAAGTGTATTGTTGTTTTTAGGCGCTATGTATACCAATTTTAAATTATTATTTTCAATTAGAGATGGGAATAAGCTAGGCCGTCCTCTAGGGGCATATGGTCTGACCTACTTTTGGTCTGGTCTGACCTGTTTAATAAGAAGGCTAGGTTCAAGTTATTTTTAAAACTTATTTATTTAAATAGGTCAGTTTCAAGCTTATATAAAAGCCTACTAGGCCTGACGCACCGACCTATATATATATATATATTATTTATTAATATTTATTTTTTATTATTATTTATTAATATTATTGTTTCCTATTTTAAAGCCTGTCAATTAGGCTATTTTAATATTATTTTATTATATTAGATTTGATTATAATTTTATTAGTTTTCCTTATATAAAACTTTCTAATTTAGCCTATTTAAAAAAATGTAAAATATAACATTTAAATATTTTAATGTAAATAAGGCTTTTAAATAGACTTTCAGGTTATACCAGAATTTTAAAAAGACCAGGTCATACCGAAAAAAAAGCTTATGATAGGCCGTAGGCCAGACTTAAGTCTAAAAAATTAATCGTAAGCCAAATTTTAGCCTTTCAAAGTCTGACCTAGCCTGACCTATTCTCACCCCTATTTTCAATTAAGTAAATAATAAAGAATACATCAAGATAAGAATAATTTATTTATTTTTTCAGTTATAACTTTTCTCTAATTTGAATAAAATAACATAATACAATGTAACAATTATAATGAGATGTAGAAAGTCATACATAGATTTAAATCAACTTTGAATTCAAATCTTGAAAAGCAATAGTAATGCGACATAAAACCAACACCAATAAAGTCCATAGTAAATGCTTCCTTTATTGGATGTTTGTGAATACAGTAAAAGTCATTCAATTATCTCTCACACACTTTCTATTATTATTTTACTAGAGGAATATACATATCTCCATCTCAGAAAAATAACCCTTTTCACATAGAAATAAAGTTAAATCCGAACAAATTGATATGAACATTTGATGGTGGATGCTACCATAGACCTCTTTTCCTCATAAGAGTACCTCATTTACTTTTACACAATTACAAATACATATACATTTTTAGGTAAGGTCTCTAGTAAAGCATCAACAATAAACCACTATATAGAGGAAAACCAATGGCATTTGACCTAGATTTGAATTTGAAGAATATGCTATATATATATATATATATATATATATGACTCACATACAATCTTCAACATATACTATATGAACCAGAAACATAGAGTGCCTATTACTAAAAATCAATCAAAAGTTCAAGATAGAAATAATTTCACAATATTTCAATATAACTTTGATCTTCTCCGGTCCTACAACAAGTGTAACTCTTAGCTATTAGATTAATGTAATTAAAATTAGATTAAATTTATTGTAGGGATGTAGAAATCTAAATTTGTACAATTCTACGGTAAGTCCAATTTCACCATCTAACGACTGAAAGATCAATACTTTAAAATGAGAGATAAAATTAAAAATTTCATCCGTTAGATTGATCTAATAGATAAAATGAAACTAAATTCACTATAGAACCGAATAATATTTTTATAATGTTTTTTTTATTAATACTTTAATATATCATAAACTTTTGATTGATTATATCTATAAGCACAATGCATAGCTAAAAATCTTATCAAAACATTGGTGAATCAGAGGGAGAAGAATTAACTAAATTAAGAATACTGTTCCAATAGTTATTGTTATCTTCGTAGAATTCACCGCCATTTCGACCATCGCCATCACCAATGTTAGATTCTCCTCCGCTCTCTGACAAACTCAAATCTTCCGAGTTTGTTTTAAGAAGAAGATTAGTAAACCCTTCTTCAGCAATGACATCATCTCCAACAACACCTCCATGATGTAAACTCAATTCTCCTTCCATTGACATAGTCAACTCATGGAGATTAGATGTAAAAGACAATGAATTTTCATAACCTTTCCATTGAATATCATGATGATCATCACCACCTTCTTCTTTCACAACTCCTGTCTCACATGAACTTGAATTAGTCCCTACAAATTCAATCATAGATACTACATTTTCATTTTCATTATTGTTATTTGCATTTTCATTATGATCATTGTTGTTGTTATTTGCACCTCCAATTCCACCACCAGTCATAATTGGTGGAACATTCTCATTGAAAGATAAAGTAGAAGTAGGAGACTCAAGATTATTTCCTTGATCATTTGAAGCCCTTAACCATCCTCCATTATTATTATTATGATTATTATTATTATTATTCCAAGCCTTAAACACATCAAGAGAATGTGATGATGAAACCATTGAAGGGGGTGTTAATAGCAATGTTTGTTCATCTTCTTTGTTCTTGTTGTTTGAAGATGAAGATGCAAACAAATGATGAGAATTTCCAAGTTGGTGATTATGAATTGAATGTGAACGAATTTTTGATTCTCTAACAAGTCTAGCTTCAGCTTCAAGACGAGCACTTTCCCATTGGGCCATGTGACTAAGATTTGCAGCCGTTTTTGATTGACCATCATTTGAAAGAAGAGTATCATTTTTTGGCTTGTGGGTAATTGGGTCAATTCCCATTTTTGTTAACCTTTTCTTAAGATGTGTGTTCCAATAATTTTTTATTTCATTATCTGTTCTCTTTGGTAAGTGTGTAGCTATAGCTGACCACCTGATTAAAAAAAAAACATAATACAAACATACCACAAAATGTCAATGCTATTTAATAATTAGCAATACTATATAATTCATCAACTATACTAAAACATGCATATTTTTGTTGTTTTTTAGTTGATTCTAGTTAAAGTTGCGTTGTATGGTACACATGATACAAATTTTGCAACTCAATTTTTTATATGAAATTTTGCAACTCAAATTTAGTACAAAGGTTATTAATTATTTTTTATTAGTAGTGAAATTATATATCCCTTTGGTTAATATATTTTAATAATGTATAAAATGTAACATAATTTATGAGACAAAATGAGAAGTGTAGTATATGTTCTATAGAGCATAAGAAATCACAAGCAAGAGCTATGATTTTTTTTGAGTGGTGGATGGGGTAATTATCATTTTGTAATTAAAGGTTCAACTTGAACAAACTTGGATGTCAGGGACAAAATTTAAGGAAATGGCAGAGTGCATGATTTGAATTATTTGTTGGAGATATTGGAATAGTTTTTTTTTTAATGAATGGGTTGGAATAGTTAGGTGAAGAAATTGAGGGGACATTGCATTTAAGACATACCTCACAGCAAGGGAATTGGAAGGGAAGAAAAAAAAAAAATAAATTATAGCCCCCACAGAAAATGAATGATTATAGTAAGTGCTGAGTAAGATTGGGAACAAAAATTAATTGAGCTGCCACATATTAATTGTGACATCTTTTAATTTGTTTTGTAATGAATTTTAGAAAGAAAAAACTAAATAAAAGGAAAAAATTGTAGAGGGGAAAATTATATCTCAATGTTCACATTTTCAAGATAATCAACATCAATGTGCTTAGAAGAAAATGACAGAAAAAATAACAAAAGTTGAAGTAAACAAGTAAAGATTTAATTCATGTCAATGTGAGCAAATCTTCTATTTTTCAAATAATTTAACTTTTATTATATATATATATATATATATAACATAAAATTATTCATATAGATCATGATTTGTGATTGATTATATAAAAAAAATTTTACATTAACAATGTATGAAAATTATTCTTAATGAGTAAAAGAATGATAATTAAGAGACTCAATCCATCATAGAAAAAGATGACAACACAATAAGGAAATATACCAAACCTGTTCCCTAAGAGAGCATGAAGTTGAATAATGGTTTGTTCTTCTTGCAAACTGAATTTTCCTCTCTTAATATCAGGCCTAAGATAGTTGGTCCATCTCAATCTACAACTCTTTCCACATCTTTGAAGTCCTATAATTAAAATTTCACAACAATTTTCATTTAATTTTCATTTAATTTTCAACAATATTTATTTTTGTCTCAATTTTTGCAACAATATTAATTAACAACACTACAAACATGCTGTCTTATTTATTTTTTTAAAAAAAGAACACTAATTATTTAAAAACATGTTTTATACATATGATATGCTTCTCAATATATATACATGTACAATTAATATTTACAATATATTAATAATATATATAATATCAAAGGGGAAAAGAAAAAATAATTAATTAATTACCAGCTTTAGATGGCAAAGCACGCCAACTTCCATGACCATGTTCTTCAATATAAGCTAAGAGTTTTTGATCTTCTTCTGGAGTCCATGGTCCTTTCTTTAAACCAACTTTGTCACAACATGGTGATCTTCCCATTTGGAACACTAAAGAGTATAATAGCTTTTGAACTTATTTATATAGCACACAAGAAAGAAGAGAAGGAGAAAAAAAAGAAAGAAACTTTTATAGAAGAAAAAAGAAAGAAGGACAATGAGAGTGAGTAGTAAATGAAGAGATGGGCAGAGAAGAAAGGTCAGCGGAATAAATGGGACATTAAACTAAT
Organism: Cicer cuneatum; assembly: GCA_037974295.1. Lineage (NCBI taxonomy): Eukaryota > Viridiplantae > Streptophyta > Magnoliopsida > Fabales > Fabaceae > Cicer > Cicer cuneatum. Next base: position 2,152,091 of record JBBPBO010000003.1, on the reverse strand, counting down.
TAATTTAACTGTGTATATGTTTATGTACTAGTATGTGTGTGGAATATCTTTGCAACTTATAGGTGGATATGTACCCTTCACTTCCAAAGTGAAATTATCTATGGTACATATTTCGAATAACTCACATTTTTCGCATTCACGAAATCATGATATTTTAGATTAAATTTTGATATTTTTAATTATTAATTATAAAGTAAAAGATAAAATCGGTTTTTTTATTATTTGATCTCAATCAAATGTGTTAATTATGTGTGAATTCCTTACAATTCAAATTCATATATTTCACTTTTTAGGTTTTACCGATAATAACTAGGGATGAACGTCCAACTTTAATAGTGTGCTGCAACTATTAATCTAGATCATCCAATCTCAAAGTATTAGTTGATATTAAGCAAATTTAATAGTAGTTTAAAACGAATTTTTGAATTTTAAATCAATGATCTAAATTATTATTACTTTATATAACTCGGTATCTCTATTATGGTTGATATCTCTATTAGAGTTCATTTGAGTCTCTAATCACATAATTATAAGAAAAATAATTTGTCGCCACTATTCATGAGCTGACATTAAGGTTTTTTAACATCTATATAATCATAAATTTGTGTAATATAAAAAATGAAGAGGTCACTTTCAATATTTATGTGATTGCGATTTAAAATCTTAAATTCATATGAAATACAACTTTTTTTGTGTTTAGATTATCTACAACTTTCTTTTTTATGGATAAAATGGAAGATTTAAAAATTAAGTGATAAAACGACTGTTTTTTCGTTGCTATTATTATTATACAAGGGTTGAATATTAAACCAAAGTACATCAATGAGCTATCAAGTTATAGCCATAATTTTAAGAGGTGCGTCACAAAGTATTTATGGCGTAGTTAGGGCCGGTTTTCAATTATTCATCAAATGGGTCCATCGATCAAAGTTTTCTCTTTTGTCTATCCATTCATCAATTAATATGTGCTTAGTAGGAATATTATTTACTTTTTGATTATTTTATTTTACTATTTCTTTAATTTTAACGCTTTCTTATATATCCTTATTTTTTAAGTCAAGTAAAATTGTAGACTAAATCACAATATTTTCTATATTAGTAATAGCTAATCACATAATGTAATTTTAAAATAATTTTTATCCTCTAAATTATATACTTCATTTGATTGTTTTAAATTGGTTAATTGGAAACAAAAGATAAATTAAAGTAAGAAACATTTTGGAGATAGTAAGATAGTTTTACTTTTCCATCCTATTAGATTAGAGTGTTTTACACAAATTAAAAATAATTATAAATAAAAAAAAACAGTAATTTGATCAAATTAACTTTATCAAGAATTTATTAATCATTGTCATAAAGTTTAAGTGAAAAATTAATAATTTGAGAGCGATGTTTAAATATATAGTATTATTTATATATAATTAAAAAAATAATTAATATGATACTCATTTAGAGATAATTTATTTCGCAAATATGGCTTTATAATGGGACAGAGAGAATAACTATTTAAATAGATTAAAAGTATAAAAGTATTCAATTTTACTTATATTTTGTTCTAAAATATATGAGATAATTTTTATTTATTCATTTTTCCAAATATGGTATATATTTAAAGTTATACTTTTTTAAGAGTATAAATGTGTTCAAAAGTTAATCTTTAAAATTAACTTCATATAATGTTGAGATTCAAATGTAACTGGTTAATCTTACATCGATTAGAAATAGAAGTATAAGAGAGGTGATTCATATACCTAATGTCTTAAAGTTTTTGGTGGATGTGTGGTGTAAAAATCTCTTATGGATTTGGAGCATTTGATCTGTTGTTGCTTTCGCACACTCCCCAACAAGGGGTATTAGAGCATTTGTTTGATTTGGTGGGGGAGCATGAGTGGATCCTAGTGTTAGATTCTCGTATCGAAAGTCTTCCTATAAGTGTAATCAGAAGGTGGATCTCGTTGGTAATAATGGAGATGTAAGTATAGGATGTGAGAGGGGGAGAACGTTAGATTAAAGTGTGAGTGATTAAGTCTCACATTGATTATAAATGGACTAAATGTTGAATATATAAGAAAGGTGACTCATATACCTAATGCCTTAAAAATTTTGAGTTGAGATGTGGTGTCGAAATTTCTTATAAATTCTAGAACATTTGTCTCGTTGTTGCTCTTCTGTACTCCAGACTCCTTAACAATCGCAAGTTTGACAGTTAAGTTTCTATTATTATAAAAAAATATATTATATTAAATAATTAACAAATACCACTAAAATTTGTTGTGGTAGGTCAAATTTTTAGGTCAGCCATTAGACCAAGATTATATTATACTACTAAAAAACATGAAATTAGATAGAGAATTTTTTTTTTGAGAAAACACAAAATCTTTTTACTGAATTTGTCACTAAATATAGAGATGAAGTAGTTATAGATAGGGATTTCATTTTTTATATCTCTAATTTTCATCGATAATTATACTGTTTTTAGCAGTGTTAAAAGACACTCAAAGGTACTTGCTAGCTACTAATTCAATTTTTTTGATTATAAATCAATTCAACATTTTAATGAGTTGAACCTGTTACCTATTGAACCTAACTTAATAAACTACAAATAAATTGAGTCATAACTCTAGCCAGCTTGACTGAATAATTCAAGTTCTATGACCCTAAATTTTCAATCTCAAATTTAAATACTTTTAACTAAGTAGGTTTGACCAAAACTTTGACTAAATATAGTCTTGTCAGTCCTAACTTAACTTTAAGTTTGAATAATAGACTCTTCTCATGGCAATAAATAAATCCATGCATAATTTTAGAGAGATATCCATTTGAGGTCGGCTACAAACTATCTAAAGGTTACAAGGACTACTTTCTTCTATTTTCTATTTGTATATGGTTGCTTAAATGTTACTTACAATATTATACTCTGTTCTTAAATATAAAATATTTTCATAAATTTTCTTAATATTTTTATAGGATTTTATTTATATTTTTAACTGCATTAATTATTTTTTTATAAATACATTAATTATTTTTTTATCAATTAATATACTTTAATTTATTTACATATTTTTAAAACCAACAATAAATAATAATAACAATAATAATAATAATAACAACATTAACTAATTCAGTATCGTCAATGGTACACTTATAAAAACATATCTATTGTCAAAAATGTTAATATAAAAAATAACTTTTTTAATTCAAGTGATTATGTCTTTGAAGTCTTGTATTAAAGGATGGAGGTAGTACATTATACTTTCTATGTATTTCACATTCTATTTCATCATTTCACAAATATAAAAAAAAATGTATAAAACAAAGGAAATATAATAGTATTTTATTAAATTACTTTATCAATTATTAGTATATTTATATTTATTATAAATACAAAATAAAAGATATTGAACTGAGAGTGATATAAAATTTTATTAAAAGATATAATAAAAAAATTGAAAATATAATTTATTTTAAAATATATATTTATTTTAAAATATATATTTATTTTAAAATATGTTTTACAAATAAATCAATTATTATATGTATACCCATACATATAATATATAATCTCTTTTGTTGTTGCTTTAATTTTTTTTATCATTATTCAACGACACATATATAATATATATAGACAATTCAATCCCACAAGTATTTAACTAATGGACCAACATTTGATCTAGCATTAGGATGAGGTGACGCAGAAGACTAAATAAAAGTTATAAAATCCTTACTTTTACATTATGGGGCTACAAACACTAATGAACTAGCTAGTGAAAGAAATAATTTAGAGTCTATATTAGTACTATGGACTCTATTTAACTTGGAATTCATGAAAGCACTTAGCTATATTAATAAGGGAAAAAGGAAATAACTTAGCTAAAACCAAGTTGGCATCCACTAGGGTTGATTAATTATGGACTTTAAATGACACTCTTTAAGTCATCAATTAATAACGAAGAAAACTTGAGCTGCCAAAAAAGGTGAGGACTTAAAGTTTGTGACCAAGGGTGATTTGGATCAATGGAGAACTTTTTGTAGTAACAATTGAATTAGGAGGGTTATTTTGGAAATTTGATATGAGAAAGTGAAATTTATGAGGGTGGGGGCTTAGGCTTGCGGCAGGGGATCTTGAATGATTTGGTGTATGAAAAGACAAAAGAAGGGACCATGATGAAAAATAAGTTTCTTTTTTATTAGATATTAAAAATAATATTTATTCATTTAAATTAAGAGAATATTAAAAAAAATAAATATAAATTCGTCAAAAACAAAAAAGATAATTCTACAAACAAGTTCACAATAAATAGGTTAATAGTATAAAACGGTAAAATATTTATAAATTGACAAAATTAAAGTGATCGAAATACCTACAACGTTGAAGTCATTGATTGAATTTGTTTATATTAGATCAAAGTTAACCTATCAATTTAAATAAAATGAACACTGTAACGAAATAGAAAAATCACATATTGCACTTAACTGACGAGATAACAGAAAAACATAAAGAAATTGGTGATTTCAATTATTAAGATAAAAAGATAAGAAAAAACGATGTAGATCAGTTATTTCAAATCATAAAATGGTATTAAACCACCCCCTCTTGTGTAATTGAGAAGAAGAGAGACCGAGAAAAATAAATTGTCGCGTACGAAAATAGTCTAACTTAACCCATGATGAAAAAAGAGTTACTCTTTATGTTCCATAATACTTTTATTAAATTATTTTTATTAAGTATTAAAATGTTTCTATTATCCTAAAGTAAAAAATATTGAATTAAGGGTGGTATATATAGTATTAATTATATGTTTCAATTGAAAATATATATTTTTTTCATTTAACAATATTTTTTATAATATTAATTACTTTTTACCATCTATCCTCTTTAGTGGAAAAAATTAATAAATGTTGCATTGTTATTTTTAAAATGACAATAATTTTGAGATAGAGAAAAAGTACAAAATGTCACATATAATTTCAAAATATAGGAAATATTTTGTTTTTCAAATGGATCGATCACTTTTGTGACAAAGAAGTAGTACGTACCTCTTTCCCAATATCTAAAACCCTCTTGCAAAATTTTCTTGTCCCTTTTTATAACACTATTTTCAAATGAATTTAATTATTATGTATTGTCAAGCTAAAAAATTATGAATTTAATTATTATGTATTGTCAAGCTAAAAAATTTTACACTATCAGTATGTCACAATTATTCATAAGTGTAATTTTAAAAGTAATTATAAAAAAAAATCAAACAATTTTAATAATTTGACAATTATAATTAATCAAAAGTGTAAAGACACTATCAGCACATATAAATTAAATCATTTTTAAATTGCAAGATGTATTAATTATTTTTTCACAAAAATATCTCTAATTAAATGAAAAAATTAAAATTTTATTCACTTCTCTCTGTTAATAATTGGAAGATAGTTTTAAAAGGAGAATATATATATATACATTGTTAATATATTTTATTAGAAAACTATTTTTCTTAATATTTATGTTTTAAAATAAATAAGAAATAAAAAACTCTTATAGAGAAAGTAAAATAGAAAACATAAATGTGAGTGTTTTTGTACGTAGTGCGTGATGCAAAGGTCTCATGGATCCAACACTCATATTGGCTGCATAAAGGACAATGGGGACATCAACTTAAATTTTCTTTGATCGTTGCCAGCTCTAGTCTTGTAATGGTCCAACATAGTCTTAATGAACCTATTAAATGAGTGACTATTACACATGTCAATGTTATACAAGGTTCACATGGTTGATATTTGTCAAAAATAAATGAAGATCACGAGTGAATCAACTAGAGAAGGTCTTGTAAAAATGCGATGGATTAAATTATAAAATAAGAAAATTAAATAATGTAAAATATATAGATTTGGTTATGTGGTCAAGAAACTTTGGAGAGTCTCTGGGATATAGATCATTCTTAAGGATCTGAGTTAGCAAGTACTCTCTTTTAATTATATCGATTATAAGTAAAAGTGTTTAATTTTATATTTATTAAAAAAATTAATTAATTGCATAATTAATTTTATTGGTCTCATAAAAAATGTGCCTTCTTTTTTTTTTTTTTACATAATAAAGTGTCATCTTAGAAGAACCATTTGTTAAGATTAAGAAAAAAAGAAAAAATAGGGTAAGCATTCAAGTTTGTTGCATTAAGAAGAAAATCTCATTAAGAAAAAGGTTGTTATTTCTAATTCTACTAGCTTGTAAGTTTTGGTGAATATAGGATTGAATTGTTGCTACCATTGAATAAACCCTACTAGAAATTGTATAATTTGTGTGTTTAACACCCCTCAAGCTATAAGGCAGGTAAATGTCAATCATGTCAAGCTTGGAGATGAAGGGGTGAAGGAGGAGGCAACAAATTGGTAAGAAAATATGCAACTTGATCTTTGGTAAAAATGGAAAGCAATTGGAAACACCACGGTGAATTGTCCCTACAAAATGAAATTCTATCTGTTTAATTTGTTTATGGAATATCGATTGGTTGTAATATGCACAACACTTTGATTATCACAATACATATTAGGGTCATGATGAAAAGTCAAATGAGATATGGACAATGCACATATTTGGATCGTTTATGTTTGGGTTGGTAACATGTATTGTGATCCACTAAATTCATACAAAATGATATATGAAATTGTATTGTGATCCACTATATTGTGACACCCTAAATCCCAAAACAAGATATATAGTAATTTATACTAGATTTTTTTGAACAAAATTCGCAGCAGATAAAGAAAATATATTTTCAAGAAAATAAGAATTTTTATAACTAATTTAGGATATCACGTTCCTTTAAATACATATGCAATCTCAATGAACTTGATTTAACTATAACTTCTTGATTTAATTCCAAAAACTTACTAGTACTTATAAGGTTTTCATACAAAAAGTATTTTCTAATTAAACAAGTTAAAGTAAAATACAAATTACAACTCTTAATTCCCGGTATCACCTATCAGAGTGGGGTTTCTCTCAAATTTGAACTTCAAGACTCATTAACCTGTAACAACTGCGATTTCGCAAATGCAGGGTCAAGTCAGTCAAACACAAACAACGAAGGAGGTGAGTTTGGAAATCATGTTGATAGTATAATATAGGCTAAATAACACATGTGGTCCCTTAACTTAATTTCAGTTAACGTTTTAGTCATTTATCTTTTTTTTTCCCGATTTGGTCCTTTATTTAATTTTAAGTGAAATAAAGAATGAAAATATGATTTATTTGAAGATTTGAGTTATGAATCTAATAAAATTTGTATTACATGAAAGAATATAATTAATTTTATGGGTTTTGGTTGAAAATTTTGATGAATTTTTGTAAAAAAAGGATAATATTGTTGACATTTTAAAACATAAAAGATCAAATTGTCACTTAAAATTAAAATAAAGGACCAAACCGGAAAAAAAAATATAAAGGACTAAAACGTTAACTGAAATTAAGTTAAGGGACCACAAATGTTATTTTGCCTATAATATAAGTAAGAAGAACACACAATCAATCATAATAATTGTATCACTATACAAACATTCTTCATGAAAAAAAAAAACATCACATTATAAAGTCAAAATCACTCAAGAGAAATCAATACATTTCATTATAACATCAAACCATTCGAGAGAAATTATTATCGCACACGATACATATTAATCACAACAAAACAATCACAAGAAGATGCAATGTTATGCATGAGCTTAGACTCTACTTCACAATGTGGTACCATTCTAACTCTGAAGTACTTGGTTATGAGGCTTGATACTATGTCACAATCCCAGTGGACGGAAAATTCAAATTGGTCATGTCCTCATAGATCCCCTCAACTCAACCCGAGACACATATACGCAACAGTCGAAGTAAACGTGTATTGCATGGTAGCTCCCGACATTTGGAGTGCTACCTCCAAGTTGCCTAGTTATTCCCCACCTGGATACCTCTAGGGTCTAACAATCTTGCCCTAAAACTCAACAGCAGACTGCCACAATCAGGTTCATTCAGTTGTACTTCCCCGAAATCACTAGGTTTGTCAGACCCTGCCTATATGGTGATAAAATAATCTCCACTTCAAAATTCACATCAACTTCAAAATTTCAAACATCTATTTACTCCCCTCGTTAGCATAGACTACTCCATTAAGAGTATCATATTTAACACAAGATGGAATCATCACTATTTCATCAATTATGGGGTACTTCAATAATTTCATCACAAATTCATAATGTCACTATCATTAATCATATCTCATCACATAAACTAATCACAATTTTATAGCATCATTATCATTAATCATATATCATCACATACACTTATTACAAATTTATAACATCATTATTATTAATTATACATCATCATAATCACATAAACGTATCAAAGTGCATTAATATTTTATTATCACATCACAAAAACCTGTCTATTCAATCATATACATAAAATTCATTCGACACCCAATATAACAACATATCAAATACCACACATTTAACAAAATTTAAAACAATCAACAACTTATAAATATTTCTATTCCACATTTTATTCTCACAATTTTCATATTTGCACATTAATTAATTTATCCTCAAAGGGCTACTGCCTTACGTAGCGAGCCTTGGATGAATCGTTGGGAAATACAGTTTTCCTGTTCATCTCACAATATATTATACTCATAAATTCAAACGCTCTCTCACCCCTTACCTTATTTCGAAGCTTTCACACACGAATACGATTCCATGAGCAAACAACCTTTGCTATTTGACTTTTTATCCTTCAATCGATCTAACTCGACACAGTTTATGGGTAAATGTCAAAAAAATTATGAGAAGACACTCTAAAAACTACTTTTTAAATTCGATCAAGGAAACTTACCATAAATCAGAAAACCAATCAGTGGATAATATAGCCAATTTTCACACGATGATCGTTTTGGCATTGATTTCACTCAAATCGGACTTACGGTGAAGAAGAACAGTGCAAAATAAATGAATTCTGTAAACAGAGAAGTCAGATATTTTAAAGAGAAATTGAAATGGTTAAAAATATGGAAAAATGTGTTTAGTTGACTAACTAAATGACTTAAACAACATACTAAAATTTGTAATAAAAAGGATAAAATTTTATGGAATAGTTATCGATCGCGTTGCCTCCCGCTCAGCATACCTTTCTTTCTTCTTCTTTTTATTATTATAATTTAATTAAGTTTTAATCTTCTAGATGGGCCTAACCCATAAAACACATTTTACTCATTTCTTTTATTTATTTTTTTAAATAAACCAAAAATTATCAAAACTAACTTTTTATTAATATTTTTTTTAAACATAATTTCTAAAATATTACTAATATTTTAAAACTAATATTTTATAAAATAAAATAATTAATCTTTAAAATACATTAATAACCAAAATTCTCATATTCTAAATAATTACTATAATTATACTTATTTTTTCAAATACTCACATTAAATTACTACCATCTTTAGAAAATATTTAAATTATAAAATAAATAAATATAATATCAACACTTTATATTAATTAAAAAATCAAAATAAATATTTATAAAATCACAATGACATAACAACTATATAAAAATAAAGGAAATCAAACACAATATCACTACTATCCCAATATAATTATTTATAAAATAAATAACAAACAATAGAAAATAGTTCTAAATAATTGAAATATAACTACGTACATACTTAACATCAGTCAAACGCACAAAAAAATATAACATTAATTGGGTACGAGTAGATACACGTAAAATCGCATGAAATCTTTTTTTTTTTAAATATTACAATAAAATACAATTATTTTTAGAAAAATACATAAAATAAAAATAAAATATTTATTATTTATATCACTCATTTAATATAATATAATATGTAATAAACTAATACATCATAGAAAGTATCCATATAACGAAAATTAATCACAAAATCTATTAACATATATTCTAAAATAATTTTAACATTAAATTAATTATTTAAAATCTTATTTTATTAATAAAATAGTTTATTATAAAAATTGGAGTGTTACAACTATAATTCAACCCAAAGATGTAGGTGGCTTAGGGTTGGGAAACCTTGAAATTAGGAATGAGGCTTGTCTCATTAAGTAAGGGTTGGAGTAAGTATGATAATAATTCATTCTAATGTATAAATTGCTGAAAGACATGTAAGATAGAGGTAACATGGTGGGTGGTAATTTAATTGCAAAACCAAATGACTTTTTTGGAAAACTCTTGTGAAAGTTTGGCCAAACTTTGCTCATTTTCAATTTTGGTCAATGGGTGATAGTGCGAAAACAATAGCCTAGAGTGATTGTTGGGTGCTCATTGATATGCGAATTATGGTTATGATTAAGGAAATTCCAAGTCATATGCAACATGCTCGAGTTGCATAATTGGCTGATTTGAATGGAAGTTGGAATGTGGAGAAATTGGTTTGGTTTCCAAATCCTATATATTATTCACAAGATAATGGAACTGTTTCCTCCTCATTCTAATTTTTGTGTGCTATCTTTAAATGTGGTCAAGTGACATAAAAGGTTCACAATAAGGAGTGTTTATCATGTGTACCAATGCTCTTGTTCTTCATAGTAGATTGTTGACTAATCAACAAAAAGTGTAAGATGGACCAAGGTTGTTGTACCTACAAAGAGTGTATGGAAGAGATTGAAACTATTCTCCGTATATTTAGGAATTGCCCCTTGGCTATGGCTATGTGGAATCATATTGGGCCTTTGGAGATTCGTTATTATTTCTTTAATTTGAATATATTTCAATCCTAGACTTAATTCAAATCTTGTTGCTAATTGGTCAAAGGGAGTGGCAGTAACTCCGTTATGGGTTATGGCTTGCCACTACCTTCGGTATTTGAGGAATAAGAAGGCACATTGCTCAACCATCTTCTACTAGGTCTCCTATGATTACGATGGTCAAAGACTATGTTCGTGTTGCAACAACTCAATTGGTAGTAGGAATGAATTAATGATGATACTTATTCTCTTGGTATTGGATTCGATTTCCACGAAAGATAAAAACTCACTAATTTCTAATTGGAAGATAGAGGGTGCGAGAAGTTCGTAAATAATATTTTCGATCAGAAGGGTTGTTACACATGTCAAAAAGCATTGTAGTGATGCTCACATTGTGCTAAAATTGTATGTTCAAACCTAATGAACTCCTTCTTCTAAAGGTAGTGTTTAGTGGGTTGTGGTGATAGCATATTCTTGTAGCCTTTAGGGAATGATTAGTTGGTTTTCCAAGATACCCTCTTTAATGAAATGTGGAGAGTCCTTTAAAGGATTTATTAGTCAGAATTACAGGGTGTCTAGATTTTGAGATGACAAATCTTAGTATTGAGAAGAAGAGGGAAGAAATGTTGCTGATTGGAGAACAGAAAGATTGGGAGAAGGATGAGAGAGAAAGCAAAATGGATCTTAAGCCTAAAATGGTTGAGAAAAATGGAGAGGGGAATAAAGAAGAGAATGAGTAGAATAGTTAAATTGAAAAGAGAAAAAAGGAGATGTATGTTTTAGGTGTGTACAAAACCCGAGCCAGTCCATCAACCCATCATGACCCATAAGATTTAGGTTGGGTCTAACTTGATCCAAAAAACAATAGGGACATAAAAGACGAGATATAGACATGGTAGAATGAGGGACCAAGTTCGAGTTGTTCGTCTCATTCCAAATTATTTTATGGACAAAAAGTTATTTTATTTTTATTATTATTAATGTTGAGGATTCAACAATAAAGTAAACAAATAACAACGACAACTAAACTAAACAATCTAAGCAACAATAATAACAACCAACAAAAAATCTAAAATCTATGTGTAGAGGAAACAAACAATCAATCCAAAGAAGAAGATAATGAGAGTAGAGGAACAAACATACCAAGATTGTTTACCCAGTTTGATATAAATTGACCTACTTCTGGGGGAGAGAGCAACCTTCCAATCCACTATCAATAAGTCTTTACAAGAGATACAAAAGAGTTACAAGAAATTAGCTTCCAATATTCAACTAGAACAAATCCTAATTTCTACCTTTCCCCTTTCTCTCAACCCTTAGTGATTTACCCAAAAGCATTCAACCCTTAGCTCTTATGTTCCCTAAACTTTCTTTGTTTTGGTGATGTCAAATAATGAGGTAAAAAGTTGTATTATATACAATTTACCTGTGTAATTCGAATTACTATCACTGGGTTTACAGTAATTCAACTTATGTTCACACAACAACACAAATTCGCAAAGTACAATTGGGTAATTCGAATTATCTACTTCTGCAATAAGAAAACTTTATTTTTTAGCCTGATTCGAGTTACTCTAGCCTTAATTCGAATTACTTTGACTAGAAATAGAAAAACCCTAATTTTAAGGCACATTCTCAACAATTAATAATAATAATCACTATATCTAAAAAATAACCAAATTTGACATTACTTTACACTTAGAGTCTAGATTCAAATAAGAAATGAGATTTATTGCAAAAATTTATTTGACCATCATCCTTCATATTATAGGGGAGGGTGAGTATTTAGTTGTGCAATTAGTAATATGTTTGGACATCACTTGCAGTATTTAACAAACACTTGTGAAAGCAATAACTCCACTTGTCATTTGATGGTGTTTGTATAAATAGACTATCTTTGTTTGATAAAGCTTTTTAAGCTTCGCCATTTTTTTTCTTATCAAATTTGTTATGCCGGATAATATGAGCTATAAGTTGTTTCTTTATTAATTTTAAAAAAAATGTTTATGTATTACTATTACGTGGCTTATCTTTGAATCAATTTTGTCTTGTCTTTGTATGATTTTGTATTTTATCGGGTTAAGAGTCGAATTCGAATCAATAAATTTAACCGACATAATTTTAGAAATGAGTAAAGGAGATCAAATCTGGTCTAACTCGTACTTTGTACATTTTAGTATGTAGATAGCTCTAAATTGAGCAAAGTGATTTTATAATGAAAGATTTATAATTTTGAGTTGGTAATTGTTGAATAAAAGAATAAATTAGTGAATTATAGTGTTGTTAATCTTAGAGTAATACTACATATTATAGTATCACGTGATCAACAAAGTGGTCTTTTTTTTTACATATAAAAAAAAAAAGAGGTCTTTTTCATGTATATAATACTGCCAACAACATTAATAAGAGAAATATTGACCAACAATGTCATAATCAAGGCGTTATCTGGTATTTTAATTTCACAATAAGTATGTTTGAGCTTTTTTGCTAATTTCACGATCATGAGCATGATTACCTACTTGATGTGTTTCCATCTAATTTCAAAACTAGTGCGTCAACATATGGAAAATGATATTAGATTTTCTTGAAATTTTGCATCATCTAGGTTTAACTAAATATTGTTATAGGTGTCCCCCAAATAAGTCCATCATAATAGGGGAACTACTTTTTCTATGTCACCAACAAATTAATTAAAATTTGTGTTTTGGTGAGACCTACTTATCTTTCCTTTTAATTGATTAGCCTAGACCAATAGAAAAGGCGTCGATGAAATTCAAATGTGTATTAATTAATTTTGTTATGTGTTTTTTGGTAAATAATTGTAGCCTCAAATAAAAATCATTAGGATCTTCTCCTATGACAAAGTGATGGAAGATCCTATGCACGTGATAGTTTGGTATATTTTCAAATTCCAAGCACCTAGGAGAAGCTCTCTTGTTTAGGTCAAATCCAATTTTGAAAGTAATCTTGGAAAAAATACCAGACATTTTAACTCAAATTAAACTATTCATATTATTATCAATTAAATCGAGGATACACGTAGGAAGATAATTAAAAATCACTGCAAAGACCATAGTTGTTATATACATTTGTGAAAGCATGAGTGTTGTCGTTAGCTCGTCGTCTAGTAAAGACAATTTGAAAGTTGTTGTACATAGAAAAACGGTTCTACAATCATCTATGATGGAAGCATACTTTTTTCTATTTATATTGACATTGAGAACATCATCTACCACTATGTGATTTAGTTCAAATGTGACATTTACAGTTTTCATTAAATAGTTTAATTAGTGAAATAAAGGACAATGAATGAAATTTAAGAATAAATAAATTAACATAGGATAGGATTGGATAGATCAACTATTTTAAATCAATGGTTGAAGGAATAAGAAAGCAAAGAACTAAGATCGAATTGTGATGAAAATGTAAAAAATATTAATTTACTAGTGCCTTCGTCCCAAAATAATTGAACAATTTCCTCATTCGACATATATTAAAAAAAATGTATAAATGAAAGAGAGATAATACGATTTTTACCAAATTATCTTTGTTTAGCATTGATGTAGTATCAATTTCATAAATGTATAGTGAGAAGTAATGCATTGGAAATAATGTAAGTAATATTAAAAAAATGGTACAATTGAAAAAAAATTATCGAAAATTAAAAAGATCATTCATTTTAAGACAAATTTTTTAAAAAAATAGATCAATTATTTTGAAACAGATGAAGTAAATGCTAAAATTTGTCAATAAAAAAATCAAATACCATCATATAAGCTAATTATAAGCCACGTAGTAATTAATTATAAACCAAAACTAACAAATTGAAGTGCAAGAAGAAATTATGTTTGGTGGTCTAAATATTGGTAAATTATGGTCGATTAATTTTTGACTTCATCTTTATTTTGGTCTTTGTAATATAGGCAAATTCTGAATTTAGTCCTTATAAAATAAAAAATTTAAATTTTATCTATGTAATACTAAATTCTACAATTTTTTTATCCATCGTTTAACTTTGTTGTGTGGCACGGAGGTAAATTATTTTATTATTTTTTGTTTATTTTAATTTTAATTCCATATAGCATTTAAAATTGATAAACATAATTTAGAAATACAAACTAATTTGATTGAATGAAATTAAATAAATTAAAAATAAAATCTAATTATAAAGTAACGAATCAAAAGAAGTTTATATTCCTATAAATACATATTTTATTCCTTGCCCTTTTTGTCACATTACAACTATGTGTCGTCAAGTCCTTAAATTGCAGAACAAACGAGAAATGTAAGATGAATAGAAAATGAATTTTTAATTAATTATATTTAGTTATGTTTTTAAATTAAAACGTGTTGTTGAGTATATGAGTTTTTTTATTTATTACTAAATATATAAAAAAAATATTTTTACGATTGAAATTATTTTATTTAATCCACGTATAAAAATAGTTAAAATCTAAGATTGAGATTTCTCAATGTTTGAAATCTACATAGAGTTTTGCCGCTTTCAAATTTTAAAATATATTTGATTTCGATGTAATTTTTTATTTAAGTTATTGGGTGATTTGAGACTTGATTTATTTCTCAGTAGTATTTTTTTTAGCGAATAATATTAAATTTATTATTTTAATAATCAAATTATTTATGTCGTAATAATAACTATTATTAAATACTTTATGAGTTAACTAACGATTAAGTTTATCTACGAACTGAGTTGCGTCAGATAGATATTTTGTAGAGAAATTTAATAATTTTACATAAAATAAATTTTAATTTTTACTAGAAATCAATATTTTAAAGGAAAAGTAGTAAATATTACGTGGATTTAAGGTGACCACCTCACTCATTCATTAATTTGTGACTAGAATTAACTAAGATTGCTAATAAATAAATAAAAATCACTTCCCCTCTCTTTTGAGTTCATGTATGCTCCCTCTCCCATACTTCTTCTATTATTTTATTTTTCTGAAAACACCAACAAACAAACAACACAAGGGTGTTGGTGTTTTGATTGATGAACACAAACCTCCATTTTCCTCTTTATCCGACCTTTAATTGAAGAAATTATTGGAAGACAAACTGTTCATCTCTATTAGGGGATGTTTGTGAGCTATCTTATTGAGGTATAAAAAAATTGAGATGTGTCGTTGAAATCGTCAAATAGATTATGCTGGCGTAACATAAGTTGTTTGGGTAATAAAATACTGTCGAGGTAAGGGCTCTTCCTAACGATACTATATATGCTTGAATGTATAGTGTGTTTGTATACATGTTCTTTGTGTTTGTGGTAAATAAATGTGCACACGATTGTTTAATTATTTGATGTGATTACGTATTCATAACTGATAACATATGTGTTATGAATTTTATTGATGAGAATATGTCTTGAGTATACTATGTGAAAAGTATTAAAAATTTATTTGTTTTTAATAAGTATAAAAAGGAAAGTTTTTTAATAGTTGTATTTACATAATGATTGATGTGAGAGAGTCAGAGTATGCTTATACATTTCATAGTTAGTGGTGACCGTGATGGGCCATTGGGTTGTTCCATGAGTTGATTAGTCCACCTTATCCTTACGGTGATTTTTTATCCGTATAGGTCTGTGATAGACTGCACTCTGGTAAATCGTGTAGATATGTGATAAGTGGCATCTCGGTAATTAGTACTTATCTATGAAATGTGGTACATTTATTATTTACGTCTCTCGAGGAGGGTGTGGAAATTTTGGAATCATGTGTTCTGACATATAAGCATTGCATTAGTGTGTTTTGTCACACGGGTCATATTTTTTACATGATGATATTTATATGCATGAGTGTTTCTCAATTGATGTTATGCCATGTTATACTTTCGTGCTTCGTATTTTCGTATATATGTTGTTTTTAGATTGTGACCCTCTATTATTATTGTGGATTGCGCTTACACCCCAGGTTCTTAGATTTTGGGTCATGCAGGAATTGCAACAACATTGAAGACATGACAGAGCGATGATTTGGATTAGCGATCGGATACAATTAGGCTTGATGCCACTCATGGGTTCTCAGTACCTAGTCATCGTCAGTTAGAGTTCAAGTTCAACTTAGGGTTTTATTTATTTCTCCCCCTTTATTGAAATATTGTTGTTGCAATGAAATTTATGTATCTGAAGTAGTTGTGACAATTTTTTTGGTCAATGTGAATTGTCCGGTTGTAAGTAAATCAATTGTATCGAAACCATTCTATATAACGCAACAATAATTCTAATCGTCAGTTTTGAAAAAGAATTTTACAATTAAATATTTTACTTTGGTTTAAATTAAAGTACGATTATGAGTATTTTATCCATAAGTGTTTAGTTGCTTAAAAAAAATTACATTGTTGCTGTTAAAAATCAGGATGTTACAAGAAACAATCATCTTCGCTTGCGATTGAATAATCAATAGTGAACGGATGACGTGAAATGAATGATAGTGAACGGACGACACTTAGATGATCGACATGGAAGGTTAACGAACGACAATATAACTCCTCGTGTCAACGACAGTGAACAAACGACACTAAAGTAATTGCTTTTAAATGTATGATTTATGTTTTTTGGATTTTCAATTTAAGATCTATCCTAGTTGTACCATAAAAAAATTATTCTAATTTCTTAAAAAAAAAAATCCACCTTAGTGCAACCCACGAGTAAATTCACATGGTCAAAGTTAAATAATAAATCAAGAATAGAAAATTTTAAATTTTTTATTTTATTGGGACTAAAACTAAAATTTGTTTATTGTTGGAATTCAAGTGTGAGTGGTTATAGTCTCACATCGACTACGAATAAAGAAAATGTTAGATATATAAGAGAGATGGTCTATAGAACCAATGTCTTAAGGTTTTAGGTTGAGATGTGGTGTCAAAGTCTTTTGTAATCTAAGTAATAGACTTATATTACATTTGTCTCGTTACTGTTGTCGTGCTCCTCAACACTTATATTACATAATATAAGATTAATCATTTTGGAACCAAAAATAGAATCTAAATTATAATTTTAATTATTTTTCTTTTACCTTATATATATGGGAGAGGTGCAAGGAGTGTTTACTCCAATTCCTCTATTCTCATTTTTTTTGTCAAAATTACTCTACCTTCGTTGAATTGAATAATTGATTCGTATTTTTTGTTGGGTTAATTTATTCATTGAAGAATATTAAAAAGCCCAATCTTTTTAGACTTATGTTTTGTTTCTCGTTAACCAAATAACAACTTGCAAGGCCCATCGACTTTCAAAAACAAACTCTATCAAAACATATAAGCCCAAAAAGAATACTACTATTCGAAGATGGGCTATTTTGTCCACACTCCTACAATTTCTAACCACACCCCCACGAATACATGAATAGACTAAAGTATCTTTTATTTTTGGCTAAAAGTTCACAATTCTCCTCTCACTTGCATTCATAATATTAAAATTTATGGTGCACAGAAAACTTAGAATAAACACAAACTAAATCACTAGGGAAAATTAACAAAAAGTCTAAACTAAGGTTCCTCCAAACATCAATACCCTAAAAATGGTCCTAAGAGATCAAATATAAAAATAAAATAAAAACGTAAACAATACATTTTTTAATACACGCATTTCAACACACCATCTTCTATTAGTTAAAATTCACATAGGTTCACCAAATTATACGAGTCTCATTTTAATTTGTTAGGACTCATGTGAATTTTAACTAATAAAAAAGAGTGTGTCACTTAGTGCGTTGTTAGCATCACCAAAGAGAAAGAAAAAAAGAGAAAAATCAATCCAATTTTTTTCATTTATCTGTGATTATAAACCGCGATAAGGGATTGTTTATTGTTACATTAGGTTGAAAGTTGAAGCTTTTTGGGTAATTTCATGCTCTTGTTTAAATTTGTAAGAATTTGTGATTAGTTGTTTTGCTTTGTTGTTGGTACTATTTGTTTATTATATTGAGACTTTTTGTATTGGTCATATTAGATATATTTTTTTGGCTATGAAATCTGTAATTTTTATTTTATTTTTTGGGGTTTTCAAACTGTCTTTTGTGCAATTGTTCATTATATTTGTTGTCATATATTTTTATTGTTTTTACTCTTCACAAATTTGTGCAAGTTGAAAAAATTTATTTACAGTATAAAACTTCACTATTGTGTTTATGCGGTTTGTATGTTGTTAACCTACATCACTAATGGGTTGAGTTAGCTAGGTTCAGCCATTTTATAATGGGTTTCTGTTATGCCAAAATTCAAATTCTAAAATGGTAATAATATGTTGATGGCTATAATATATAATATATAAATGAGGAGTGCATCATATGATTAGGATAATATGGTTTATATCTAACTCAAATTCTTATATAAAACAAAGAGATTAATTCCGAAGAATTTGGTAGATATCATGTCACACTAATATCATATTTATCAAAAATAAATATCTTAATTGTGTGTTACAAACTTTTTTATCATAGAAAATGAGTGAGGCAAAACATTTATTGATAAAAATTTTATACTCATAAAGAAAAACAGCCATAAGGCAAAATAAAATACAAAAATTAAATTACTTAAAATATAAATAAATATAAAAATAATATGACTTTAAACGATTAATTGTTGGATATTATATTTGACTAAACTCTAAAATATCAAGCTGTCACCGACTTTTATTTCTTTGTTATATCTATGAGGAAGAAAAAGGTGAACCAAAAAAAATGAAACTTTCCCTTTAAACATTTTTATGTAACTAACCTATAGAAAATCTTCACCACCATGTGGTTGATGTGAAACAACATCTATATTTTCATATAGAAAAGTTGCTCCAAAACAAGACCATTATATATTATTAATGAAACAAACTTCTAGGAAAATAGCAAGAAATTAATATCATTATTTGTGTATGAAAAATTGCAAACGCGTCACACATTGATTTAAGATAACATCTAGAGGAAAGTGAAGAGAAATAACATGGTCCAATTGGGTGCATCTCCAAAAAAAAACTAGAAATAAAATTGACAAAAGGCTATAGCCGATTATATACCTATAAATGGAAATTTTTTGTATTTTTTGTTTTGTTTTGTTTTAATAAATGGCTTAAGGATAAAGAAAGATAAGCTCAATGTACCCTTGTCTTTGAAAATAATTGTCCTAGTTTTAGTGCATGTGCATGTATTTCCATTTACACTCATTGTCTTTCACTCACAAAGACAATTCATAAACCAAAGTATGACATAGAGTTATAATCGCTCTCCAAACCCCAATAAAGACAAAACATAGAAAACGACAGAATAGTAAGTGGTTGGGAATCACATTTCGAAAATTATATCCATACCCCACACAAGTATACCCCTATTCTTACAATCCTATAAAAATTTAAATTTGACATATCTTTAAAAAAATATAAAAAAATTATCTTTGAACTCACACGATTTTAAATGTGTTTTAAAAAATTAAATTAATTTTTGGTATGTTTCAAAAATTTTAAGGTTGAAATTTTTGAAATATAAATGTATTTAAAAAAAATTAAAACTAAATTTTGAAATATAAAAATATTTAGAAAACTCAAACGTTAAATTTTCTATAACACAGATATAATTCAAAAAAATTAAAACAAGTTTATTTTAACTAATGTTTTTTGAATATTTTCAACAACACCGAAAACAGTGTTTTCCCTTTAAGAAACTATTTTTGTTTTTTCTAAATAAAATAAAATTGATAATTTGTATAAAATATAGGTGTAAGGGTATAATTTTAAAGATATATATAAAATGTAATGTTCTCAAATTTTTTTCCATTAACATGTTGAGAGTAATTTATAAGATTAAATACGAACTAAAAATAAATTTATATATAAGAAGAAGATTACTCTAATCTTACAAATTTTTTTTTTTATGTTAAATTAGACACAACTTAAATTTTAAAATAATATTAAAGTTTATTAAAAATATGTGTTAGATTGAATTATCACGCTTGAAATGTTTAGTCGAAGTTCAAACAAAATTTTAAGACATGTCATTAGTTTCTCTTATTGGAGGAAGGTGTGGTTTTTGGACGGATAATTCATTAACCAATTAGACAAATAGTATTCACATATATCCAATTTCTTTTTTTTTTTTTTTTTTTTATT
>JBBPBO010000003.1:2097758-2131215 GCA_037974295.1 Cicer cuneatum | reverse complement strand
TTTTGTATGGACCTTATATAAAAAATTAAGTCACCCTCAATAGATTCTTTCTTGGCAAAAGGAAATAAAATAAATCCACATAATATATATAAAATTTAAATTTAAAGAATGCAATGAGGGTCACTTACTACTTTCGTAAAAAAAAAAAGGGTTATTCTTTGATCCTCCATTTATCAAAAAAATTTATTCAAGCATATTATATTCGTGTGCGTATCTTCCGTTTCAGTTTGAAACTTCTTTATGGTTTGGAAGAGTTTTAAACCAAAGTTTGACTAAAAATTAAAGAACAAGTTAGGCACTAGAGATTTCAAATTAAATTTAGCTGCATACGTGGGATTGTGGATACACTTGAGCAGATATTAATCTTATAGTCTATGTAAAAATTAAAAGTTTGTAAGAAAATAATATAAAATCACTTGAGTGTCCAAGGCTATAATTAAAGTGATTAATTTCGTAAAAAATAAAGAAGCATGAGATATGTTTTAATTAATAAACTTATTCCGTTGCAAAAAAATAAAAATAAATTTCCTTTATCTTTCTTTTTTTTTTTATTGAATATGTCCCCTTTATCTATCTACTTTTAGATTGTAATTGAACTTTAAAAAACTCTTGCAAAAATGGAACGTTCACTTGTTACCGTATTATATAAATATAACACATGAACCTTGTTGTTTATTAAAGCTATACAAGTTTAACAATATTGGGAATTTGGGACAAAGACATTTTTAGTCTTTTTTTAACTCATATCATTATTTTATCCATCTTTTACACATCTTAATCATCCAATCTTTTGACTTCTACTTAACAGAATGGATCATAGGAACATGGAGAACTTAAACCTTGGGAAAACAACTTCCCCCATATTTAATTATTTTAAGAATGTAATTTTCATGTATTTTAAATATAAAAAGTTTATATTTTTAATAATTGATTGAGTGACTTTTAAAAAAATTATGATAAAAATTAAATATTTTTAAAAATTTACGGTTATGATTGATTGACAAATATAAAAATTATTTATATTGAAAATATGTATATTTATTTTAATTTCTAAAATTTAATTGGAGAATCTCTTTAGACACTAGTTAATATAAATTAAATCTTAGTGTTTATATTGAATTCTCTTATAAAATTGTTTATTAAATCATAGCATCTAAACAAAATTTATAGTTTAATGAATCAAGGAATCAACTAATTAAATAAGTTTTATTTCGTGTATTTAGAACTCAAATATTAGCTGCAAAAACATTTAATATACTGAAGCATGGTTCAAATCTAGTGTACTTTTCTTTCTCTATATTTAGTGCATGTATTTTGTCGTTAAGCACTTTAACACAAAAAATAACCTTATTTAAAAGAAAAATATTGAGAATAATTTCTCATAAAGTTAGTGATTTTGCTGCTAACTTTTTTCCTTTGGCAAAAGGTTCAGTGTTTCTATGGCCTTAATTTATTCTTGTTAATCAAATCTAAGACCTAACTCATGTAGTTTTGCATATCATCACTAACTAATCTACAAAATTATTTAATAGTATTCCAATTCATTAGAGTGGAAACAGAGTCATTTACTAATTGAGGTCCACATATATATTTCTAAATACTACTAACCAAGTTTCATGGTTAAGTTCAAAGCTCAATTAATTGAATTTTAAATTATGTAGCATAGTTTTAGTCTATAAAGCTCAATTAATCGAATTTAAAATTAAGTTCAGAGAACATAACTAAACAAATCTAGACAAAACTACATTAGGGTACGTCCTTTATTTTATTTTTTTTCATTTTTCACTAAAAGTCTTTATTTGATCTTTTAAAAAAGGTATATTACATCTTAAATTTACACTACAAGAAAACTAAGAAAAATGGTGTTTTCTAGGAATTTTGTCCTAGAAAATTCCTAGTCAATCACATGCACTAGCTGAGTGACTGATGCACAAATTAACTTAAGACTTTTGAATAAAGTATAAATGTTTTTTGAACTTAAGAGATTAATTTGTCATGAAAAAAATATAAAATATATAATTGAAATTTTAAATTATGTTAAAGGACTACTAGTATAGTTTGCCAAAAATTTAGTATAAACTACAAAGCACTATAATTTTATATTTAAAAAACTGTAAAACAATACAACTTTTTAAAACTATACAAAAAAGACTATTAAGTTTTTAGTAATACATCCATTTCCTGTATTTTCTAGAATAACATTAACATGAATTCAATTCATTTACATGTATAATAAAGTTAACTCCTAAATTCTTAATTTTATATCTAATCTTCAGAAATTCCATAAGAAACCATTGTCCAAATGTCCTATTGAAGCTGATGAATATTCTTGATTCACTTGAAACATTTCATTGTTGTATATCATAGATGAAATGTCAACATCAAAGCCACATTCTTGAACTTTCTCAAATTTTGTCTTTGTACTTGTTCCATGATTTTCAATCAACATCTTCAACATGGATTGTTCTTGAACCATAAAACAATCTGAAGATTTTGAATTCACAACTTGTGTTGATTGGTGTGACAAATTTTGTGTCCATGAGGCAGGGGAAATATTATTATCATAAGGGTTAGAAGAATATGAATATGAAGATGTTAACATAGGACTTTCAAAACTATCAATTATTTTATCATCTAGTATCCTTTCATAATCATCCTCAATTAGATTTTGATTGAAACATGTCACATGTGGTGAATCTCCAATAGGATTTTTTAATTCACTATTGTTTGGAGAAGAATCCATCAAAGGAGGTAATTCTTTTCCAATTGAATTGAACCTTACCAAATCTTGAATATGCATTTTCTTTCCACAAGAACTCTTCTCAAAAACTCTACAAATAGACCACTCCTTCTGAAAAAAAAATTAATGTAAAAAATTATATCCAAATTCAAGTATTGATATAGTAAAACAAAATTATAGGAAAAAGAAATATTTACCATAGTTCTTTTGGATATATTTTGTAAAGAATATTTGTCCTCTAATCTATATTCATGCATGACCCAATTTGTTTTTTCCCCTCTTGGAGCTCTTCCTTTGTAAAAAACAAGAGTTTTCTTCATTCCAATTAGTGTCTTCTCTCTAAATATTTCTCTGTCTTTTCCTGTTGCTTTCCAATATCCAGCACATGTAGCCCTATTTGTCCTTAGGCCAGTTGGATATTTTCTGTCCCTAACACAGAAAAAATACCACTCTTTCTCACCCATTTTGGCCCTCCCTAAATTAAAACAAAAACAAAATTTTAGATACAAATATTAAAATCCAAAAAAAAAAATTAAATCGAAGTCGCATTACAATTTTTTAAAATTACAAAAAAATAATAATTTACAGTCAAATATGGCCGACACAGACAGAGATTATTATGCAGATAATCAAACATAGAAAATAAATAAATAATGTTGTGTTCACGTATCGGTTTTAAAATCTTGATTATGCGATTGCATATTGTTCTTAAAATCTTGATGTTGAATTTTTTTGAAAAAATTATTATGGAATTAAAGGTAATGAGAAGAGAGACTTACAAGGCAAATCCCAAGGTTCACACTTGTTTAAATCAGCTTCTCCAATGGCTATAGCACAAAAACAACTATTAAGAACCTTTTGAGAGAGATAATGAGTTATGAGTTCTTCATCTGTTGGATGAAACCTAAATCCAGGTGGCAATTCAAATTGATCATCACTTTCAACATCTCTTGAATTTTTCTCCATTGCATCCATCATAAATATCACACACTAAAAAAATAACTCCTGTTTCATTAAAGAAACAATTAAGTTAAAACATAAAAATTAAATAAAATAAAAAAACATCAATTTTAAATTGTGATTCTAATAACAAGAAAATTACTTTCTAAATATCAAACATTTGAATCAATAAAAAATCTCACACACCCCACAAATTTTTTAGAATTTAGAACTTGTACTAATGAATAAATTTTCATGTGAACTCGAATTAAAATAAATAAATGTTGTAGCCAACCTTTCAAGAGATATTGGATAAGGATGAACAAGAAAAATGTATTTGGGGTGACAATAATTTTACTATAAGAAAATGTGTAACTAATTAGAAGATAAGGGAAAAAGAAAGAATGAAGAGAGAAAGATTTTTTGAGGAATTTGAGGTTGTTAAGAAAAGACAGTGTTGTGTGTGTGAAACATAACTCCTTAAATACTAGTTTTCATTTTTTGGATTCAAAGAATCGTGGCTTGTTTCACAACCTTGTCGTTTTAGACTTTTTTTTTTCTAAGGTTGATTTTTTTTTTTTTTTTCTTCATAAACTTGACTAGGAACACTTCACCAAATTGAGTCTCCACGTAACTGTTTTTAATGTCACAGTGCTTTTTCATTATGTAACAGCTGTATTAACTGCCGTATAATCATAGAAATAAGTTTAAGGAATTCACAAATGGAAGATTTTGGTATATTTATTTTTTAAATTAATAATTTTATGATTATTTTTATGAATCACATAATTATATATCGATTTGTATTTTTAGAAAATATTATTTTATAAAAAAATATTATTATTTTATTGTTTATAAATATTATATTAATTTTTTATATTGTATATAAAAATATTTAATATTCTCTATTATGAGCACTAAAATTTCATAAAAAAATAAATTATATTTAAGTAACACTTTTGGTAAATAATATTTAGTTATTATAATTTTTAAATGATTAAAAATAATTTTTTTTTCAAAAAAATTATTTAACTATTAATTTAAAGGTCAAATATACTAATATATATTGAATTAATGTATTTGTGTACTATAGAATTTCTCAAAATTTTATGGATTAGTATAAGTGAAATTACATTGGATGTAGCTCATTTTATGTCATTGATACTAGGTTCACGTTTTTCATCGGTTTGCAATTTTTATCAAGAAAGATAAAATTAATAATACATGTTCATCTTTTTATATTAGAAATAAAGAAAATTAAAACATTAAGATTAAAGGAGAGTACTTAAAGCGGTAAATGTTTTTTTTTTTTTAAGAAAAGATATGCTCATTAATAGCATCTCACTTGTAACATAAGTTGCCTTCAAAAGAGTTATCGATGCATTATTTGGATTGGATTGACGTATGAACAACTTAATTATCTATTGATATAAACATTTGACATAAATTGTTTAACTAATTTTGATAAACTCTCTATAATAGTTTTTTTTTTTGTAATGACAAAATATATTAGAAAACAAAGTCAAATGAGTACAAGGGCCCAAAGAGACATAAGGAAAAAACAACACAACACAACTATTACACATATGTATATCAATATAAAAATTTTAGTCTTATAATTTATTTAAAAATAGTATGCTTATATTTTATTTTTTGAATATAGAAATAAATTGCAATATTTATATGATAAGTAGATATTTTATGGACAAATAATTCAACTGTTTATCCAAATGAGCAGATCTTAAATGATTGAAGGATTAAATTATGCAAAACTTTTTAAGATTAAATTATATATCTTGGATCTAAAATTAAATTTTAGTCAATAAACAACTACAACATCAACAACTCCTTGAAAAGTTCCAAATTTGTTTTGTTGGAATCTTGTAAATCATTCACTTTTTTTTGTCTTATTTAAATCATTCACTTTATTAGAGCAAAAAAGTATCAAAGATGACAATTCAACCGTTATATTACATGCATATACATATCTATCTATATATATATATATATATATATATATATATATAATTAAAAATACAATAATTTATTAAAAATTTAATTAAAAATAAAAATATATAGGTTACTTTATCCTTAAGACATCACAATGTGTTTAGATAAGTAGGTAGTTTTTATTCTACAAATCGATTTTGTAGAGTTGTATTATACCAATTTAATATTTAAGATGGTGTTATAATCTATTCAAGATTCATTATACCTACTAATTAGGTCGACTTACGCTCATCACAGAAAACTGATTTTGTATAGTTAAATTAAACTCAACTCAAATTCTAAAATGAAAGATAATAATTGATAGTTAAAATTAAGTGAAATTATAAAAATGTGCCCATATATCTATTTTATGTGAAAATAACATAGAGCTATCTCCAACCCAAACAATACTTTTTTAAACTTATAGAGTTGTGCTAGATGTTGATATATTTATCCCAAAAGTACACCTTCTTTTTAAAAATAAATAAATAAATAAATAAATAAATAAAAGAACAAACACGCGTTAGTTAAGCAATATATATGATCAAACCACATCACCCTGAAGATGTGATCCACTCAAAACAAAAGTACATAAATTATGTGAAGAGGTAGCCAAAAGTCAAATATAGCCTAGTAATATATTTGTATCTATTTATAAGTTCCTTTAACACTTTTTAACACAAAGTAGTACGATCAATGTGTCTATTTTATTTTATAAAAAAATGTGTATTTTATTATGGATATTCTTAATTAAAATACTTTTTTCATATAAATATATTTAATTTTAATTTTTTATCTTCTAAGACACTAAATAATATTAATTAAAAGTATATTTGAAAGAAAAATAATTATAAATGTGCTTAGTAGTAATTTGAAACGAAGTTTATATTTAACAACAATTTTTTTTAATATATAGTAATGGAAATAAAAACCTTTTTTGACTCAATAAGAAAAAAATAACCTAGTAATCCGTGACGAAATTTGTATTTTTTTTTTTCAAAGGAATTTGTATTTCTTAAGTATTAAGATATTATCTACACTATTCTTGTGAAAAGGATACGTCTACCACTTATCAAACATTTATTTTTAATTAAATAAATTATTAGATTTCATGAAGTACAATTGTTCTTAAAGTTGGTTTAATTTATAATTAAGAAAGAGAAAAGGACATCACAGCTTAAAAAATTGAACCGTCTTTACACAAGTGTAGTGGGTGTGTCTTTATTTCTAGTATATATATACTATTATAATAATATAACGGAATATATTCCACAAACTTTTATAAAAATTTAAAATTATTTTATATTTATTATATAATTTCAAATGAATTTATATTAAATATTTATTTAAAAATAAGTAAATATCAAATCTCACATTATATATATACAAATATGAGATTTAATCATATAATATTTAGTATGTTTGAATATTAATATAATATGAGAATAATTTAGATTAATAAAATTTTATGTTTGTAATGAATTATTAAGCGGAGTGATTTAGTTCAAAATTACTGCTAGAGTAACTTGATTTGTCTTCATAATTATAATAATAAAGACTCATCTTTAAAGATTTTTTTAAACAACGAAGATTTAAGAAATGCAAATTTTTGATAAGTATATAAGAGGGATGTTTTTTGTTTTGTATTTATATTGTGTTATTACAAATTATAATTGAAATAATTACTTAAATGATATTGATTTAATAAAAATAAATAAATATGTATTACTGTAGTTTTATATATAAACAAAAGTAGAGTTAAAGAAAGTGAACGTATCATGTTCAAATTTTTACTAGACACATTATTTTTCTTTTAATAACTTTTATTTATATTTGAGATGATATGAAGTATATTGCGTTGAATTGACGTTAATCATATCACCGTCTTATTTATAAAGACGATGAAAGTCTCATAAACTATTAATTTTGAAGGATATATATATCATCATTATTATTTTCGATGACTTTTAAATATTGATTTATGGTAAATTAACGTAGTGCGCACCTTGAAACATATTATTTAAATTAAGTTTTGTAATATGAAAACTTTGTTACTCAATGTACTATGAAAACTTTGTTACTCAATGTACTATGAAACCTAATTCATTGTATTATAGAAAATTATAGCAGTCATTCTGTTGTTGAATATGTTGACACACTAGGACAAAGTTCATGATCCATTATCATATTCTTGCACGTTTATCTTACTTTAGATCTACTTTGCTATTCTAGCATGGAAACAAGACAAGACTTGAATATATCAACAAGCAAAATCTCATTTTCCTTGGCAAGTAGTTAGGGTCTTCAATCAAGGCATGTTGATAGGCTTGCTACCTAATTAGTAGTATGTGACTCTGTCTCTTTCAACTTTTCTTTTTATTTTATTTTATTTGAGAAGTAAAATTAGTTATAAATTAGTTATTCTTGTTAAAAATTATTCGTTCTATTTGTGTATATAAGTTTTTTTATATTATTATTGTAATTATTTTTTTTATTTAACAAATACAAAGGTTATCTTTTATTTTTTTTCTCTTTTTTAGCTTAATATCAAGATTTTGATTGTTTAGTTTTGATGGTTTCTTATTAACTGACTAATCATCCATTCATCCAAATTTGTTGGCTTGTAAATTTTGATACAATTCACGAGTCTTAGTTTGGGCTACATCTTTTGGGAATTATTAGTTAGGGTTTTATACCAAGCACCCCTACCCCTAAACCTCCCACCCCCCATTTTTTCAAAATGCCTAAAATATCCTATTTTCTAATTATAAATTTATTTGTGAAAAATTAACAATCACTTTTTAAACTCGGAACTTTAGGATTTTATTGTATAAGTCGAATTTTTCAAATTTTCGAAGGAATTTTTGTAAAAATTTCGAAAATTTCATAGATGTTGAAATATTCGCAGTGAAAATTTTGAAACTTTTGTTGAAACTGAAAAGTTCAAAAATTTTCGAAAGTTTCAATTCGAAGGCAAAGTTCCGAAGAGCATTCGGAAGTTTCATTTTGGGTAAAGTTTCGAACATATTCGAAGGTTTCATTTTAGGGAAACTTTCGAATACTTTTCGGAAGTTTCAGGTTTGCCAAAGTTTCGAAGGTTTTATTTTGAAAAACTTTTACTTTATTTTTTAAATATGTATTATTATTATTATTATTATTATTAATTAAATAGAGTAAACTTTTTAGAATCAGGCATGAGTAGAGTTGAGGTTCCTGCTACAACGGCGACTATAGATTCTACAGATAAATTTATCACTGATCAGGTATTGTTACCGCTAATTAAATTTAGAACTGATAAATTTAATGTATTAACATGTATTAATGTTTTATTTTAAATATTTATTTTATTCTAAAATTTTTATTTGAAATATATGTTTTGTAGATATTTCCTTCTTGAGAAGCTGTATTTGAATGGGCAAAAAAAATTGGAATGCAAAATGGAATTTTAATTGTTACCATTCGATCAGATAAAGCAACGGGAAAGAGAGGCAGAAAAGACAAATTAATTTTGGGATGCGAAAGAGGCGGAAGATATAAATCAAAATCAACAGTAACTTGTTCTCACAAGGAAAATTGTCCGTTTAAACTCAGATGTATACGATCGAGTTTGGATGAAGGCTGGAAAATTAGTGTTCGTTGTGGAACACACAATCACGATTTAGCCAGTACTTTAGACGGTCATTCATATTTGGGGCGTCTAAATGAAGAGGAGAAAAAATTTGTCAATGACATGACAAAGTATAAGCTTGCACCAAGGTTCATTTTGAATGCTTTGAAAGAGAAAAATAAAGATAATGTCACAATTTCCACTCAAATATATAAAGCAAAAAGTACTTATCGATCATCTTTGAGAGGTTCGTACACAGAAGTGCAACATCTATTGAAGTTAATACAAAATGAAAATTATGTGCACTGGACAAGAAGACGGGATAATTCAGATGTTCTAAGAGATATATTTTTGACGCATCCTGATTGTATAAAGTTGTTGAACACATTTCATTTTGTTTTGATATGTGATAGCACATACAAAACAAATAGATATCGGTTACCGTTGCTTGAAGTTGTCGGTGTGACATCTACTAGTTTGACATTTTCGGTTGCATTTGCCTATTTAGAGCAAGAGTGACAAGATAACTTCATATGGGCATTTCAAAAGGTAAGACAATTGTTCGTATCTGAAAATTTAATTTCTAAAGTTATTGTGACGGATAGAGATCTTGCCATGATGAATGCTATTGGTGTTGTATTTCCTACTTCAATTCATTTGCTGTGTCGTTTTCATATTGAAAAAAATGTTGGGGCAAGATGCAAACAATATGTGAGTAAGGATATACAAGATGAAGTAATGGATTTATGGAAAAAAATTGTATTTTCGGCTAGTGTGGAGGAGTATGATCATCACTTGCAACACTTTGAGCTAGTGTGTGCGGATATTATTCTTTTTGTTGATTATGTTAAAGATTCATGGTTGACACCTTACAAAGAAAGATTTGTCATGGGTTTGACGAACAGAGTGATGCATTTAGGGAACACAACGACCAACAGGTATTTTTAAATAATGATTTGTATTGTTTTAGAAAAATGATTTAGTGATTTATGTGATTTGTTTTAATTTGTGTTATTTAATTTATTTGTAGAGCGGAGTCTGCTCATTGGAGATTAAAAAACATGTTGCAGACTAGTAAGGGAGACTTGTGTAAAAGTTGGGATGCTGTGAATATGATGTTGAAGAACCAATTGTGTAGCCTCAAATCAACTTTTCATAAATCTATTCTCGATGTAGAGCATGGGTATAATTCACCATTCTATCAGAGATTACATCATTGTGTGGCAAGGAAATGTTTTGAAATTATTGACAAACAATTGAAGAGGGTGAAGATTGTAGGTACTGACAAAATAAAATGTGGTTGCTCAATCAAAACAACTCATGGATTACCATGTGCTTGTGAGCTGGCAAAATTGCAGATGTCTGGTAATGTTATTCCCTTAGATAGCATTCATATTTTTTGAAGGAAATTAAGCATTGAGCAAGAATTGGAGGATGAAGAATCTTTATCAGATTATGATTTTTCAGAAGAGTTGGAAGCAATGAAGGCATACATGAAGAAACAAGATATTGTTGGTCAAAGGATATTCAGAGCAAAGGTGCGTGAACTTGTATTTCCACAAACAACAACAATGGTTCCACCACTTGATAAAGTGAGAACCAAAGGAGGTACTAAAAGGAGAAAAGAATTTGATAGTCCTCGTGATCCATCATATTGGGAGTATGTCGATGCATCTCATGGATCTCCAAATCAATCATCACAGCGTTCTGCGGGGCAATCATCACGTCCTGCAACTCAATCATCACAGCGTCCTGCAAGGCAATTATCTAAGATACATTTTCCTACATTCATTCATCCGTATATCGAGGACATAATAGATGTTGAGCCTGATGGAAATTGTGGGTATCGCGCCGTTGGAGCGTTGTTAGGTTGGACAGAAGAATCTCGGTCTTTAGTTCGAACACAATTGGAGAAAGAGATTAATTTACATAAAGACCTTTATTCCAAAGTTTTCGATGAAAACGTTGAAATGGTGCTACCAACTAAATGCAATAGATAAGTTCTGGCAGCACACTCATACATGTTAGCTTGAATTAAACGCTGATATAAATCGCGCAACCACTGCAATCTATACTGTGCACACTTGTTGTAGTTGATCTCAGCAGCAGCTTCCTCCCAAGTGGCTCCTAGTAACTCATGTGCAGCCATCATAGCATTATTAGTATTCATATTCAGTGGTGCATCAAAAAAATTACCACATGGTTTGTTATGAAGGAGAGTGGCGACGTCGTCTAACGTGATGGTCATCTCTCCGAATGGCAAATGAAACGAGCTGGTCTCCCTATGCCACCTTTCCACAAAGGCGGATATCAGACTAGCATCAGCCATCGTCAAGTAAACGGAAGACAAATGTAACAGCCCAGATTCTCCTATCCAATGCTGTACAGCTTCTAGTATATGAACTTCCGCAAACTTTGTCAGTTTCAAACCATGGGTAATCACTTTCAACGAGCCACGATCCTACAAGTAATTAAATAAATAACATATCAATAAATATTTATTCATAATTAATGAAGTAATGTACCGAGTATAAAAAATAATTATACTTAGTTAAAAAATTAATTAATTAATTAACATTTACCTCTCCTTCCCATATCTTACGTGCCACGTGGTGTTCGTACTGTGTCAGCACAGATGTATCCACCGGTCCTCCAGGGAAACCGGAGTGCCGATCCTCATCAGCACCAACCTCGTAGTCAGCAGGCTCATACTCCATATGTGCATGCTCATCTTCCTGAACATGCTCAGGCTCAAGGACATCCTGTTGAACATCCTCGCGTCTACTACGACGGTTGGCTTCATTCCGTCGTCTGTGTGATGCTGTAGGCGGAATTCTATCCGCAATACTGCGAATAATTTGTCCAAACGCACCTCTGGTTCTAGGCACTGCAAAATTTAGTTAATGTTATATCAATATATTGATAATTGAAAAAATATGGAAAATTTGAAAAATCTGAAACATCTGCAAAATCTGGAAAATTTGGAACATCTGCAAAATCTGAAAATCAGATGGGCAAAAAAATATCTAGAAATTTTGGATGAACAATCTGCAAAATATTTGGATGAACAATCTGGAAAGTCTGGAAAATATCAAAAATCTGGAAAAAACTGGAAAATTTTCGAATCTTTCGATGAACGCCAAACCTTCGAAGTGCAAATTCTGGAAATTCTTCAGAAGTTTGGATGAACACCAAACCTTCGAAGTGCAAATTCTGGAAACGTTTCGAAACTTTTAATGAACACCAAACCTTCGATGTGATAATTCTGAAAAAGATTCGAAAGTTTGGATGAACACCAAACCTTCAAAGTTTAAATTCTGGAAAAATTTCTAATGTTTGGACGAACATCAAACCTTCGAGGTTCATAATCTGGAAATCCTCATACAAATTCAAAAAGTTTCGAATGTTTATATGAATACAAAAGTTTTGAGGACTTGAATGTTTGGTTGAATGCCAAACTTTCGAGGTTTAGATCTGTAAAATCATAAACCTTTCGAAACTTTCGCTGATTCTGAAATTTTCGAAGCTGGTAAAATCTGGAAATATTCAAACTATTCGAAACTTTGGATGAATCCCAAAGTTTTGAAGCTTAAAAAACTGGAAATAAATGATTCGAAACTGTGTAAAAAATCAGAAAATGTTACTTACTTTTCGGGGTTAAAGAAGATGGAAAGAGACAAAGTTAAACTTCACCAGGTATCACAGAAATAGCAAAGCTTTGAAGGTATCAAAGAAACAAACAGTGCAAGATCAAAGTTCCGAATCTACTAGTTTGAAAAAGAGAAAGATGAAAGTTCCGAATCTGATTGCTATTTTGGAAAACTGAAATTTGGGGGTGGGAGGATTAGGGTTATAGTGAATATATAAGGGGTATTTTGGACATTTTACATCAAATGGGGGGGTGGGAGGTTTAGGGGTAGGGGCGCTTGGTATAAAACCCTATTAGTTAATTTATACTAAACCAACTTAATTAAGCCCATTGAAATGCTTTTATAAATGCACAGTATTCCCACCATGCACTTTTGCGATTGTGGTCATTGAATTTTTATTAGTATAAAATATTATAATTTATTATTAATATTATAATTCAGGTGCTATTTTATCTCTAATGTATGATATGTCATAATTATTTTTTTATCAATTTTCTACCACTTTAATATATCATCTTTAAAATATATTTTAAATTTATGATGCAAAAACAAAGTAAAATAGAAAAATAATTTGTTTGATCACTGCTTAATTTGTTGTGGTGTAATACGGTTGTTGCATCTATTGTGTTATGATCGTTACAATGTTACGATGCAGATTTTGTTGTAAATTACAATCACATTACAATTGTAGTTATATGATGTTGCGATCATTGTTGCAACTACAATATAATATTCGCATCACGTTATGTAATTTGCAATTTGAGTATCAGGTTACTTATGGCAATGACGTCAAGGAATCAATAAAAATAAAATTACTTTGGAGAATACAAGTAAAATATTTCCTTTGGTCCTTATTATTATTATTATAAGACGAAAAATAAAAATAAAAACATAAAATTAATGAACTTATTAAATGTTGTAACTTTATGAATTTTTTTTAAATATACTTTCATAGAAAGTTGTGAGACATTAAATATACTTTATGAACTTATTATATACTCTCTTTGTCTTAATAAATATACTTTATATTATTTTATATAAATAAGTATTTGATAAGAGTAACACTACAATAAAACAATTATTCTTCTCTAATTCATTAATATTATATATATTCGATCATGTTTCTATTAGTCTAGAAAAAAGAATCGAATTTCTCGAGGGAATTGTACTTCTAATTAGGTTTTCTGTATTTTACAACAAAATAAAGATGTCAAAAAGTCTAATATGGCTCCTCCTGCCTCCCTCTTACAAGTTTCTTGGACCCCTCCTTCTCCTCCTCATAAATGTTACAAAATCAATGTAGATATCTATCCCTTGAGACATCTTAGCAGCATTGCTTGTGGAGGTCTCATTAGGAATTTCAATGGTAAATTTGTTAAAGGCTTTTATAGGAAATTGAGATCCAACAACACTGCTATTTGGGCACAATTATGGACTCTAAAGGTTGGAATTCAATTAGCTCCTTCTCTCAACTTTTGAGTTGGACTCTAAACTTGTTGTTGTTGATATGATTTTATCCAAAATATATACTTTCAACCTCTTTTAACGTTGTTGGAAGTGTTTTTTTACCTCGCTTGATTAGTTAATTTTATTTCCTTATTATAAAAAATTACAAATATCTTAATTTTTCCAATAATATCATATCAACTATTTGTGTACATTGTAAATGAGTTTTATATAAAAAAATATACAGAGAGAGTAAGATTATGCATCTACAATAGTTAGTTTGAAAGACTTCTTTATTTACAAAAGATTCGGACACACCATTTAGACACATATTCATAAAAGATAAAAGTAAAAAAAAATAATTAAATGATATGAATCTTTTTGTGTGTGTCCAAATAATATTTATTTGTAGGAAAAAATAAGATGGTACTTATAAAGGAGAGATGTTTTACTAAGCATTCTTTCATTTCTTGTGCGTCCTTTAACTATAATACATTGATGGCCAACAAACAATTTTGATATTGGTCTATTCACCTCGTCATAATGATTTGTTTTGATTCAATATTATTTATCTCTTTATCTTTCTTTTCTTATAGTATTGTCATACTATGTCAAGAGTCTCTTTAAAAATCTTGTTAACATTATTCTAAAAAATATCGTCGATATTCTCATTAAAGATCTTGTAACATTTCCCTTAAAAATCTTCTCAACATTTTCATTTAAGATCTTGTCCTTTATCTTTTGATGTTTGTACCTTTAATTATTTTATCTTGTGATCTCACCATAGAGTGTTAATATTGCCCTTAAATTTTTTGCCATAAACAACTATATTAATGTCTTTTTATACGATAGGTGTATAAATTTCTTTTGTTTGTGGTGTTTATTATTGCCACATAACTCACAATATTATTTTAGTTTTTATTGGTTTTACGGCTAAATTTATTTATCACCCATTTAATGGAACGTGATGTAAATTTAATTATTTAATTAAATTGAAGGGGTCACTACACCTTACATATCTCTATTTTCAAATCATAATGGTTGATTGAAACTAATCTTAACAGTATAGTCATAAGACATGTCTCGTTGGTAATATATAGTGTTGTAAGTATAAGATGTGGGAGATTCATTTTTGAAGAGGAGATTGTAGGAGGTGTAAATGATTAAGTTTCACATTATTTATGAATAACCAAAATATTGGAGATATAAGAGAATTCATATACCCCTGAGCCACACCAAAATGTTACGTATGGTTGATAGATATTGTTAGAAGATATTTTCATTGAAAATAATTTTTCTCATGGTATCAATTCTAAATAATTAAATATTTATCTCAATTATTTATTTTTTATTCACTTCTACCATGTTACTCAACAAGTGTTCGTGTGTCTTTTTTATGAAACTATATTAGATTTTCAAATATATAATGATAAAAATATTAAATTAATGTGACATTTTTTAAAATATTCTAACAATATAAGATGTGGAGTCCAAAATAGAGACAGGGAGAATGTAGGGTTTCTGTAATGATACACCCAAAGGTTAGGCTATACCTATTTTTGTTTGGGGTTTGTTCCATTTTGTGCATGTATCGTTTGCTATTAAGAGTACTAAATGTTAGCTAGTTTCTTTTTTCACTTCTAAAGAATTGGTCATTTGAAAGTGTATTTTGGAGACTTTTAAAAATATAAGAGTAGAAAAAAAGTCATCTAAATATTACTCACTTTTGACTAAATATTATTGTCACAAAATTAGATAAAATGTCCTATGTAACAAAGAATGTATCTTTCTCACTTGAGACCAAGCCACAATAGATATGAACAAAAAGTTCAATCATGTGTCAACTACAATTAGTATTATTAATACTTTAACTATATAACTCTCATATGCTCCACCATGCGAGGTCCCCATCCAAAAAATTACTACCAACATCTTTTATAAAACCAACTTTTTTGTAATAAAAAAAAAAACACATTTTATTACTTATATCCTTATATTCTTAAAAAAGATTCAAGTAAAATGAAATTCATCTTAAAACTGATATGAATTTTATAAAAAAAATTATGTTAATAGAGTCGATTTAAAGATCCATGAGGATGAAGAAGAGAAAAATCTATATGTAATGAACAGCGAAGATGGGGACATGTTGAGAGGTGGAGCTAGGGAATCGAAAATCACTCATTTGTAATTTTAGAAGTGATTATAATACAAATGAAACATTTATAATGATATGACGATATTGTAATTGATTGATAATATAATTTTTGTACACAAACAATTTATATGAATTAAATCCTAACCACAAATATTAAAATGTAAATGTCAATTTTTGTTAATAAATTAATTGTTATATTAATTTCTCAAATTTAAAACTATGATCTTTTAAAATTTCTCTGAGTATCTCTTAACTTATCAACCGAATTAGTTGCTACTTTTTAAAATGCTTCAATGATATATCAATCAATGAATGTTGCTCTTTACTTTGAGAGACGTGATTTCATGGAACACAAGTGAGCTATCTGTGTATAAGATTCAACGAATGTGTCTAGTCAAAGTAATATTATTCCAAAACAAGGTTTAAGGTAACTTTATGATCTCATTCATATGTTTGATCAAAAATAGAAGGAAAGAATCAAAGCGTGGCTTGGGTTTATCCCTTTACTCTCCCAACGTCGAATTCAAATCATTTTTAATAATTATTTTCTTTACATTTCTCTCGTGATCGATCTGTTTAGTTAAAGAATTTAATTTATATATATTATAAATGTAAATAGTTTTTATAGTATCACTTAATTACAATTATTAAATCGTTGTAAATATTTTAGTTTTATTATTTGTGATATATAGTCATGTTTATAAATATTTATGATATATTAATAATATAAAATATTGTACTCCGCTAGTGCATAGAATTAAACTCAAATTGATTTCTCTTTGGCAAAATTAAGCTAATTGTTTTCTTTTTGATTGGTGTATTAATCCTAAAGATTGAATTCACGTTTTGGTTCACATGAAAAACGAGTACAATCCAGATGTATACCTTTTTTAAGCAATCTCTTATATATGTATACTCTCTTAATCAATTGTGTTATGTTTATAAAAAATTAGTTGATTTTTTTTTGTTACAATTGTTAGTTTCTTTTTATGAAATATATATTATTTCTAACGATTACTATTAAATACTTTATCCTTTATTTTACTCCAAGTATTTATATACTAAGAAAATGGTTCATCCTCTCTTATGACATATTTTTTTAAAAGTAATAATTCAATGCATTTCATTCCAAACCAACTGAAAAATACAAACTGGCCGATGATAAAAAATTTTAGTGATTAACCGTAAATGTTTTCATTTTTGTTAAAGAGTGAGTTACACTATTTATTAATCGTTTAACAAAACTAACACCATAGTATGAAAATTAATTAAAAAGGAGCTTGCAAAATTTCCCAATAGCACCTACTTCAGAGAAATGGTCAATAAACTCGTGTAAGCAATTAATAATCATTTTACTATCTAACTCAAATGTGACTTGTTGGAGGCTCAAATCTCTCACCCAACACAGAGCTTATAGAAAATTTGTAGTTTCTCCTTCAACAGTAGATAAACAATAAGGAACATAAATTGTCATAGCTTGAACAAAATTGTCATGGTGATCACGAATGCACATATTAAAACTGGTTTTCTCCAACTGTTGGAAGAAACCCGCATCAACATTACATTTATACCAACTTATGGGAGAGGGCTGCCAACTAACCAAATAATCATTTCAAGTTATAGTTTCCACAACTTCACATGTTCTTACGTTTTGATCCGACCACAAATGAAGTTATGTCCTCTTTCCACAATTTGATGAGAAGACAAATCGTTATGATCCCAATATTTTTCATTTCTAGTGCGTCATATACTCCAAAGAGTTAAGATGAAACAAGCTCTAATATCTGGTTCATTGCATTCTAGGAAGATAAAGTAGAGATGTTTAAAAGAATTAGATGTATAAAGAAAGGGGTGAATATGATCCCACAATCCTAACCTCCTCCAACATTCTTCATTGATTGAATACGTAATAAAGAGGTGCCACAAATTCTCCATTTCACTATCACAATTGACATAAGTATTAGGACAAATAATATCTTTGTGTTGTAATTGGAGTCTTGAAGGTAAGCAGTCTCTACAAGCCCTCCAAAGAAAAACCTTTGCTATTAGTCGAATCTTCTATTACCAATAAAACAACCAATTACCCTCCTCCTTCAGTTCATTGTTATCAACTAGATCATTCATTGGTAAATGATATCCAATTTTTAATATAGTTACCTTAAGTAGTTGCTTTTCAAATTTTACGATCATCGATGACCTATTCATAAAGAAGGGTAGAGATAACTTTTTAGGCTATATCTAGAGGAAAAATAACATTGATCAATTCATCATTTCATTGCTTTTACATTTGGCGTCAACAAACATGCCACTTTTAAGTTTCTCATGATAGAGTTCATATTCGATGTACAGAAAAGAATAATGTCATCCAGAATCAAAGCCTCATCTCATATTGGATATTTTGATTCCTTACTAATAGCCCATCTACCACCTTCCTTCAACAAAGCTCATGTGGACCATAAGATTCTCCAAGAATAAGAGGGATTATGACTAATTTAGGCATTCAAAAGATACACTTGGAAGAATATTTAGTCTTGAAAAACTTCGTCACTAAAGCATTCGTTTGGGTAATGAATTTCAATCCTTGTTTACCAAGCATTTCTATATTGAAAGCATGCAAGTTTTGAAAAGCCATCACCAAACTTCTTCGGCAT
Source organism: Cicer cuneatum (assembly GCA_037974295.1). Lineage (NCBI taxonomy): Eukaryota > Viridiplantae > Streptophyta > Magnoliopsida > Fabales > Fabaceae > Cicer > Cicer cuneatum. The sequence goes on along the minus strand of JBBPBO010000003.1, from coordinate 2,112,038 downwards.
GGATAGTTTATCCCAATTCAACCACTTGATGCCCTTTGGTTCTCTATTATTAGAACTCCACCAAAAAGAGTTAAACATTCTTTGAATATCTTCATCTAAGGAGTTAGTGATTAAGTGCATACTCATGCAATATGATGCAATGACTTGAACATCTAATTTGATGAGTACTTCACGTCCATCCATACAAAGAGATCTCCCACGCCAAGAATGACTACGTTACCAAATTTTGTTCTTGATAAAATAAAATAAAAACCTCCTTTCGACGATTCTAATAACTGAAGACATTCCCAAATACTTTCTCATACCAAAACTTTCTAACATCCCTAGAAGACTTGCCATCATCGTACGAGTTTGTTGTTGCACATTTTCACTAAACATGATTTTTGATTTCGTCAGGTTAATAGATTGACCTAACGTTGTCTCATATTGTTGCAAAATTTGTTTCTTTTGCTAGTTATTGTGCTTCAGCTTTTACAAACAAGAAACTATCATCAGCAAAAAGTAAGTGAAAGATTATTAGGGACACCTCTAATGATCTTGACTCCATGCAATTGACCTTGTCTCTCTGCATCTTTTATTAAACTAGAAAGACTTTCAACACATAGAATAAAATATATAAATAAAAGGATAAATGAAATGATCCCCTTAACGAGTTGAATTGACCTGGCATCATTAGTGTTCACCATAATAAAGTACTTCACCGACGACACACATCATGATCTAGGTAACCCAGATACTCTCTTATGAAAGTTGTATAGGCTTCTTGTTACTTTTTAAAATTGTATCATTTGTTTCTTATAAAGGAAATATTTTGTGTGTAAATAAAATAAAAGTTATAAATCAAGTTTATTATAAGTTTCTTCTATCATTTCATTAGTTTCTTACGAAAAAAGTGATGATTGCGTCCTATCTATCCATATGCTAGAAGGTGGAATATCACTCGATCAAATTTATCACTCTCTCTCTTTTTATAGATTATCTCTATCAAAAATAATCTTGTTCGAAGTGTGTCGAATATTAAATATTAAATAATATCATTATTATATCTTATATTACTTAGTGTTTTACTTTTTGTGTAATTATTACTTTAAATTTTTAACAAATTAATTTCAAAGTTTTTTTTTACATATCCAACTCACATAAAAAATAAGTAGGTCAATCTGTAAAGACAGAACATGTGAGAGTTTAAATCACATTATCCGTTTTTCCTCCGGCCAATTTTAGTTTGAAGAATATTTTAATCTCAAATGAATCAATAATCAATATATTATTCTATATTATTTATATTTAATACCATCATCCTAGCGTTGACTTACAAGGAAAAGTATATATAAAACATTGTAAGATTGATGCAGAACTAAACTTTGACAAATAGATTAGCATCTTCAAGAATCCCTCAGCAAAAAAATCAAGAAGAAAATGAAGCAGAACATGATGGCACTTCTTATTGGATTAATAGGTGCATCATTTACCTTACTTGCTTACACACAAACCTTCATACAACCAAGTCAATGCCTAGCAATTGGTCTCTTAGTTCTCATGTTGGGATTGCTTGTAGGAGAAGGTCTTATATCTTTTTAATTCATCCTTTTTTTTTTCTCCTTTAATCTTTGCTTTCCTATGTATCCTTGAATTTTACATGTTTATTTGTAATAAGTCTTTAATTGGCTATGTTAAATTTTTGCAAGTTTTTGCAAAATTTGTGATTTTTCTACTACAGTGAATCCGGGTATAAATTAAATACTGGCTTATGAAGAGTTGAAGGAGAAATAATTTGTAGTTTGAGTTCGTATATTATATTTTCATTTGTCTACTTGGTGTTAAATATGTATATTTTGAGAATTGAGAATTATATTAGCTTTTTATTAGCAATTATGAGCCCTGCATCTGGTCAAACACTTCAAAAAAGACAACATCTTTTTTGGCTCTAATGTACAGCTATGATAACTGACAACTCTACAGAATTAATTGTTTTTCTTTTTTTTTCTATTTATTAGCAAGTTAGAAAGAAATTATAACCCTTTAAATTGATTATTAATTTATTAGATGTTGATAAGAAACTTTATAATAATTAAAAATTAAAGTTAATTAGTGGTAGCAAGTACTATTGAAATAATTTTAATAGGTTAGGAAAGTAAAATTTAAAAATATAAATATTTTTTTACGTTTTATTTCGTTTCATAATAACAATTGCATTTGATTATTTTATGTATATTAAAAAAATATAAATGAAAGAAATTGAATAATAATAATTTTACTAAATTATTTTTATTAAGTCATAAATCTAGATTAGTACCAAAACTACATCAAGTATGATAATTGAATGATCAATCCAATTTCAAATTAAGGTATTATTTAAAATAAAGAATTAAAACTGCAATTAAACTTCAACAAAAACAAAAAATAAAAATATATCCATAAATTCTAGTTCAACTAGCAAAATATTGGTTATGTTGAACATTATGTTCTGAATTCTGTTAGATAATATTAAATATTAAATATTAAATATTATATATTAGTAGTAACCATATATATATTTATACACTTATTGTAACTATGTCACTTTAAGTTTTTGCTCATTTTGTTTATGAAACCTTAGTTGGTTTTTTCTTCCTCTTTTCATCTTCCTCCATTCTGTTTATGTTTGTTTATCATTGTTAACATATTTGAATTTGAGACTTCGCAGTTGTGTATAAGTTTCTGATGATATTTACCATCTTATCTATGGGAAAAAAAATTGTAAGAAATATATATATATAGTATTAATCGTTAATTGGAAAAATAAAATTAAAATTATATTAAAAACTAAAAGTTACACTTGAGATAAATTACTTTTGTAAATGTTACTGTTAGGGTGGGATGGAAAATGGAAACTGAAATGAGTTAATGAGAATGGGTCCTAAGTAAGAATCTGTTATGAAGGTGTATCCATGTGAGAACATTGATTGTTGGTACAGGAGAGAGAATTAGGTTTAAACAGTTTACATTAAATTTTTGTCCTGTCATAAGTACATAAAATAAACGTTGCATGACGTTTCTTTATTAAATATGAGAATAGTTTAGGTCGTTCGTCAGATGTTTATGGTCTGATCTACTTATGATCTGACTTGTTTAATAAAAATGCTAGATTCATGTTATTTTTAAAGCTTATTTATTTAAATAGGGCAGATTCAAACTTATATAAAAATCTATTAGGTCTGACAGATTGGTATATATATATATATATGTATATTATTTATTAATGTTATTTTTTATTATTATTTATTAATATTATTGTTTTTTATTTTAAAGTATATATATATATATATATATATTTTATTATTTATTAATATTATTGTTTCCTATTTTAAAGTCTATCAATTAAGTTATTTTATTATTATTTTATTATATTAAATTTTTATAATTTTATTAGTTTTTCTTATATAAAAATGTCTAATTTAACCTATTTAAAATAATGTAAAATATAACATTTAAATATTTTAATGTGAATAAGGCTTTTAAATAAGCTTTTAGGTCAGGCCAGATTTTTAAAAAAATCATGTCAAGCCGAACAAAAAGCCTATGATAGGTCGTAGGCCAGACTTAAACCTAAAAAACTAATTGTAGGTCAGGCTCAGGTCTTTCAAAACCTAGCCTGGCCTAGCCTATTTCCACCCCTATTTGTAATCAAAATTTATTTTTATTTTAGAAAATATTATTCAGGTTTGATATATGTCAGGACAAAATTAGATTGAGTTTAAGTGATAAGTGGTCTACAATAAATAAATATTTATAAAAATAATTAAAATTCTAACTAGGAATGATAATAGTTTTTTAAAGTGGAAATTCACAAATTTCTTTATTTAAATAATATTGAAGTTGGTGATTGTGCATAAACACAAATGAGAATTATGTCTTTTAGTTACATTTAAATATTGATTTGATTAGAAGTGATTAATTAGATTGAAAATTTTAGTATTTTCAAAACAAAAACAAATAAAAGGATAGTGGCATTGCATGGTTGGTTAGAAGCTACATAAAGTAGAGTTAATTCTCTGATATTGCATGCAGATCTACGGTCAGTATTTTTATGATTGTTTGATATTGATATTGATCAGACGATCAAAAGGCCACTGACTACATGACTAAAATAACATGGAAGCAAAAATATTTTTTTTCTATGAAATCAAACTTGTTATTATACTTTATGTTATACTTATACCAAACTTGTTAAAAACATTCAAACATAAATGAATCTACTTCAAACATAACAAGAAATGACTAAGAAGAAAGCATAGAAATGGGAACTGAAAATAAGTTTCTTTTCCTCTCAATATATATGCAATGTCCTTAACACTCAGTCCCAACATAAAGCCAAAAGAAATGGCCCAGTGAAAAAATAATAATACAAGTAAGCTAAGCTCTCTCAGCAGAAAAAACAGATATATATTGCCTATATAAGCTGAATAAAAGAAATATAAAAAAGAAGCAAATGAAAATGCTTGTAAACAACATTAAGTTAGTCACTAGGCTGATATTTTGAATTTTAAACAACAATAAGTTAGTAAACACTTAGAAGCATTAACAAAATGCTGAAATATACCTGCAAAATCTAGCAAGTTAATTAAATCAAATAAAGCAACAAGAAAATCAGCTAGCATTTGTGCAATAGTATGATTTACTCTCACCATTGGTCATTCCAAAATGTGTACGGCTATATCATCATCAAAAAATCTAGCATGAAAAAAGGAGGCCTTTACGTAGCCAGAGACGACTTGCCGGTCAACCAGTTATATTAAAACCTACAATCTTTCGGTAGTCATTGTAAGGCTCCTAAACTCAGTCTGCCCGAAAATAACAAAACATATTATTTTAGTGCAAAGCGAATTTATGAGCCTTGACTATCCAGATGATTAGTTAGGTCTTAAAATTACCAAAAGAAACTCGCCGGCAAGTCATCCTTGGCTGCATATATGACCTCATTCCCACATGCAAGACATTAGATGACATTTGTATTACCATAAGCTGAAAATAGGGTCAATAGTCTACAAGAATATATAAATCACTCTTGCTGAAAACAATGATTAGTTTAACCAATCAAATAGAGTCCATACTGTCATAATAACAGAGGTATAAAACTTGCAGGAACTTTTCCCCAAATGTGGAAGACAACATTCTCTATTAAAATGAGAAACAAATAAAACCCATTTATATTTGACAAAAAACACACATGGATGATTCTCATAGGGGTATATGTGAGAAGGAGAAGCCAATTGGATTTCAAGAACTTGGCAGAAAATAGTCGAATGAGGTTTGAAGCAGAGAAAGCATTCTGATAAGCTTTAATATAAAAAATTGGTTATGCTACTAGACATGGTAATGACAAGTTGGCAACTGAAATTGCATTAATAAGTTCTTTGCATTCATGCAGAGGGAACAGTACTAGAACTGTCAATTGTTGTCCTTTATATCGAAGAAAATTGAAAAATATGTGTAATGTGGAGGATTCTTATTGCAAGATGTGACTTTGCATGAGTGAAGAAACCAAGAAATAATGAGCAATTTATTAGAAGTATCCCCCACCTCATGAGTAGGTTTCTAAGATCTCCTCTTTATTGTGTGAATTAAGGATCGAGATTGTCTCCATTTGAAAAACGTCTACATTTACACTGTCTCTAAAGTCGTCGAATCAAGATTGAACTGTTGTGATTTCAAACTCGATATTTTAATTTTGTAAAATTTAAATTTAAATCATCCGATCTTTGATCTAAAATCTGGAGATATAAATTGCGTGAAAAAGATTTTTTCTGTCGGCAGAAAATTTGATTTTGTCGATTAAGACAACAAGACTTTGTTCAATGATTTGCATTACACTTAAAACACTTAGACTATTGATTAAGTTGAAAAAAAATGATCTATTGTTCATTAGGTTAGGTGGATCTAATTTACTACATTTGTCCATAAAGACAAAGGGATTGAATGTTATAGCAGATGTATGACTTTTGCTCAGAAAAAACAGTTTCTTTGTGTGATTGTATATACATATATTGCAGTACATCAATTTTAATTAGTTAGGTATATCTCTTTAAACAACTTAGTTAAGTATGTTCATATCTGGTAGAAGACTGTCTTCATCAAGTTAATGTGTGATGGTTATTAGTTCAAATATTTATATTGATAAAAAATAAAGAAACATGAAAACAATCTCATTAAATTTGAGTGGTACTAGTTTCTCATCTTCGTAAAAACAAAATTTTAATTAATAAAATTTGTAAAAACAAAATTTTAGTTAATAAAATTTTTAAAATTGTTTTTTACTTATGACATTCTACTATTTTTAAAACTAAAACTGATAAAAATTTATATAAATTTAACATAGTGTCAATAAATATTAAATCAATTGACTTTATTATTAATTGTAAAAATAATCTTATACAATATTAATTATATTAATTTAATAAATAATCTAAGATATAAATGTCAACTCAACAATATAAATGAGTCGCAACAATATATATATATATATATATATATATATATATATATATATAAATGAGTAAAATTGAAAATATTAGTAATGGCTCGTTAGTACAAGTTTCAGAGATTTATTGGTAGAAAATTGATAAACTTATTGATATAGATTTTACTAAAAATAAATATTCAAAACATTATTTTCTTTTTCAACTAAAAGATGAAAAATTCTAAGTGAATTCTTATATTGTTGCAAAACAATTGAAAGATCTTATTTTATTTTTTGAAAAATATAGAAAAAATAGATTTGAAAATGTCATGATTTCAGCCAAAGAAATTTCTATAATTATTAAATAAAATAATAATAATTTTATTTATTAACTTTAAAAAGGCCATAAGAGCTTCACTTTGTGCTTCATAACCTGTTAAGCCAACCCTAAATTATCACCAAAATATTTCTCTTTTCTTCTGATTAGTTGAACATTAATTCATCAAGTGTTCGAATGTTTGTTTTCTTAAAATGTAGCAATATGATTTCAGATGCACACATCCGGAAAAAATATGCATTACGTATATTCGAAGAACAAGTTATATCGAAGACATATGGTTTTGTAGAAATGTGGGGTGGAAAAAGTTTCCCCAATATTTAGAATTTAGTCAAACTTAATTCTTTGAAGTCCACAAAAATGATTACCTTTGCACACCATTCTGCTGATCAATGCAATATAACAAGCTACCAGAAAAAGGATAATAAAACAATACTAACAAAAAGGATAAATCAAATTTATCATCAATTCATAAATTTATACCTTCATAGGCCTGCCCTAAATGAGTTTGCACAGAATAAATCAAGTTGCATTCGGTTTAAAATTACATTACAAAGGAGTAAAAAGTAAAAACAATCAAAACAATATAGAAAACCTACCGCATATTTTTTTCTAAAAAAATAAAACTACCAGTTTTTCTAGACAACAATATTTTAGAACACTTAGACACACCCACGCACACCTTTACACAGGGGCCATGGGATCACTGACAGTGGATCAAAAGACTTGAATCCATGACCTATGCAGGTGACCCAATGGCCTGATAGCATAGCAGATGTCTTCTTTATGTAAGCAACATTTTGAATTGCCGCACTCCGATACATTGATACCGAGCAATCAGAAATGGAAAATGAAAAATTATTCAATGCAGCTGAATGCCTAATGCTAATTAAGCTCAAACAAAAACCAATGACACCCATAATTTAATAATATTCACAAATGTATCACATGGTAAATGAGAAAGGAGAATAACAGGAGATTCTATTTCTGAATAACCAAATATCATGCATGTCTTTCAAAGCATTATCTTTCTCAAACTACTTACTATGAGCTTCAGTAGTGCAGTTAACATAATAACTATGATCAGTAGTCATGTAAGGTACTCAAAACACCCCCATTAGTATGAATTATCAGAGTCAAATAATGCATACACCTTTACCTGGTTACTACTATCTATTGTAAGCAAATACCGGTACCCTGCAATACAGATGACTTCAAAAACTACACCAAATTTAGATGTATTAGGTCTACTAATCAGGATTTTGTTGCAGAAAATCAAATAAACACAAAGATCGTACTTCATTGAATTGGAGAGTGAAATATGAGAAAAATTAAACACAAATCGGTAATAAAGTAAACAACTGCTGGAAATCATAGCTACACGGTGTTTTTTTAGTTCCAAAGACAGGAATGAGAACAATAAATAACAAAAGGCAAGCCAGCTTTATAGGTTCTTGGGAGCACAAGTTTATCAAGCTTGGGAATAAAGGTAAAATGGACATGGCCAATATTAATAGGCTCCACGTAAGTTTGGTCCCCTAAGTAGATGCGTCAAGGTAGGCCTTAAATTTGTCAAATCCTGGTTCATCTGGTCTTCTGGTTTAGGCAGTAGGCAGGCTGCGGGCTTCACACATCTCGGCTGTTTGGATGGTAAGGGAATGGGAACAAAGGTAAAACAAGAGCATCAGAATTCTAATCGGGACACTAGTCAGGTTGAGATATCAATTTCTTATGTAATAATGTGACTGACCTATATATATCATAGGAAGTTGCGAAACAAAAGACAATAGGTTTATGAAAATTATAACATACCTGTGGAGACCCATCGAGTTTAGTAAGCATGGTTTCTCCTCCTAGAAACACTGCTCTGACTAGGCAACCTGGAAAAAAATACAAAACACCAAAAACAGGTGAACTGAAGAACACTTAAAGTATAACAGTAGCCTCTTCGCACAGAGACAGGCAACAATAAAGAAACTTGGAATAACAGAATGTAATAAAACTTGCATATGGAAAAAGGGGCATGCTTTGCATAAGAGAACATTTCCTATTTTCATTTTTAATTACAAAAATGTCATCTTGTTTTCACTTTATTTCTGGATTTAAAATAATAATAAAGAAAACAGTGAAAAAAAATGCTATTCACTTCTCTATACATATATTTTTAAACAAAAGAAAATTAAAAAGGTGGATTTTTAATAAGTAAAAACAAAATAAACATTTTACAAACCAAAAAGTAGCTTAACTTTTCATGATGTATTTCAACCTAGAGATATTTGCCAAGAGGATATTTTAAGTTGAAAATATATTTCATAAAAGATTGATACATCCTCTAATTTGCTCTGCGAAAAGGAGGCATTCCCCCTCTTAAATGGGTTGCAAATAATAATACATCAAACAATATATAGAATCCAACAAAAGAAAATAAAAAATCAATAAACAATATTTCTACAAAATAAATGCACCCATAATAAATAGTACAAATCAAATCTCCATTAAATAATTCATGCTTTCGACATGTTTCAAATAACTCCACACTTCTAACATGTTTCAAACAGGATTAATAGTAGCACCCAACCAAAACATTCAGCCCTCGAAAATATCACACCAGATATCTAAGATTTATCTTAGAAGCCGTTATCATTTGTTAGGTTCGTCTACAAAGCAGATATCTCATTCATCTACAATAAATATTACACAGGAAGGAAGAAATGGAAAAAGTCAAGAAAAAAGCCAGACTTGAGGAAAGATTGGTTACCAAGCAGTACTATTCCGTCCCAAAGAATAACTTTCATAGGCCCCATAAGCACCGCCTCCAGCAAGCTACAGATATACAGAACAATATTATTAGACGAGAAATAATAATTTAACTTGAACTTTTGAAGGACTCAGCCACGTGCAAATGTTCTCCTAAAATCACATTAGGTTATAAAGAAGTACCTGAGAACCACCATAGCTTCCATAAGTGTCGCCAGCTGCTAAATCGCTTGAGCCTCCATACCCACTTGAATATGAATGTCCTCGTCCATGTCTTCTGCCATCTCTACTGTCATAGCTTAGACCATCTGAGACATCTGCTGAAGGAGGAAGATATGGTAGAACTGGAAGGAATCCAGACATAGCACCCTCTCTATCAAAAAGGTTTGCTCTCAATCGTGTAAGGACGTGCACAAGAGCATCTTTAGCAACATCAAGGTCTCCTGAAATCTAATCAACAAAGCATATATGGGCAAAGCCAACATTGTTATAGGACAAAAAGTAAGGACGACACAAAGAAGGCAACGTCACCGAAAAAAGTACCCGTACCTGCACCATTTCATCATCTTCGGAAGCAATTTTAGGAAGATTTTCCTTTGACAGTATGCGAATGTTGGATTTTGTAAGCCTCCTCATCTCAGTTATAATAGATCCTCCTTTACCAATAAGGCAACCAATTCGTGATGATGATACCAACAGACGGGTAGTGAAAGAGATGATTCCAGAATCTCTTTCAATTTTTTCGCTGCATCGAGGTTGCAAACGCACAGCTGCTTCTATTGTTGGAGAGAAAGTTTCTTCAAAGAACTGTATAAGCACAACTCAGAAAATGTTAAATACAATAGAAATGAATTTTTTAAGATAAAAACAATAATCGCAAGATAGGAAGCAACATTTCTCTTTCATTGGAATCACAATTAGCACATTTTATTAAATCTCACAGATCTAGTACAAACCATGCCACAATTTTTATAGAAAAGAAAGAAAAATGGATCACTAGTGATTAATAGTTCACCTCTTTTGTTGAAATGGTTATTAAGCATTCATCTCCTTTTGCAGAACTATCAACTTTGATTGTTGCCCCAGAATCCTGCCTAATTTGATTTATTATGCCACCACCTTTCCCTATCACACCTCCAATGTTTCCAGTTGGACAAACCAATCGAACTGAAAAATCCTTGATAGATGTTTCATCCCTTGGGGCCGAGTACATTGATCGTGGCCAGTCACCAGTGTCACCTTTATATCCCCCATAAGGACCAAAAGGAGCAGCGATCCCCACAATCGGAGGTCCTGCAGTTGGACCCAAGAGTGAACCACCACTGGGATGATATACACCGGGAACAGCAGACGCAAGCAAATGCTGAGTTCGTGAAGGGTTAAGATGAAGTCGAGATGCAATTTGATGCAAAGCCTTTTTCACAACTGCAGCATCCCCAGAAATCTGGAGTTTCAAAACCAATAGAGAAAAATCCTTATAAGCAAAAATATACAAAATATATATAAGAAAGAAAGCTCAGGTACAAAATTTGTCAAGCACAACTATTGCACCAAAAATTCTTGGACAAAATCAAGCCGTCGAGATAGCAATTAAACCACAAGCCTTACAAGCTGTTATGTTAACAAGGAAACAAAATAAATAACAGGAAAGAACCATCAAAATCATAAGTAAAATGTTATTCTAAGAAAGTTCCACCCATTTTACCTGCACAAGCTCATCAGAGCTCAAGGCACATGGAGGCACATGTTCGTCCTTAAGTATACGAATCTGAGCCCCAGTTTCATTACGTATGCTCTGAACTATCTGACCACCTTTTCCAAGAACACAACCTATCTGATCAGACGGAACCAACAGCTTAGCAATCACTTGGGGACCGCCTTCATCCTCCTGATCACTGTGTAAATCTTCAGCAACCACCCTATCATGAATCTTGAACAGTGCATCCTCAGCAGGTGACACATGCTTACCACCATCATCAAGAGCATTAGTCTCATCATTAGAACTAAACACGGTAACGACACGCTCATCACACCCCGGTACAGTCTCACCAATCCTAATTTTGGCCTTAGTTTCTACCCTCAATTGCTTAACAATCTCACCACCCCTACCAATGATACTACCAATCTTTCGCCCGGGGCACAAATAACGAAAAACAGTATCATCCTTATCAATCACAAACTGCTCCCTATCATCACCTCCATTCCTCCTTTTATTTCCTCCACCGTCATAGTCCGATTGAGATCGAGGACGCTTACCATAGTTACTTCTTTGACCACCCATCACAGAAAATTCTTAATTTCAGCTTCAAAATCAAATTTCAAAGCTTTTCACAAAATAGTAAATTACTCTGCAATGGTTCACAAAGTTACAACATCAAAAAGTCATAAAACTTAAACAAACAACAGATTAAAAACATAAAAAATAAAAAAAATTCACTCCAAATCTTACATAAAATCTTCAACAATCCAAAACAAAATTTATAAACCAAATAATCGCAAAAAAAAAAAGAATAAAAAATATTAGTTATTTTCACATCTCCAAAAAAAATTGAAAATTTTGAAATATATCATTGAATTCTAAATTAAAAAATTACGAATTACGGATAAGAAATTACGCTAACATTACGAAAGTGAAACAAGTCTCAAATCAAGGAGGATTCCTCTCACAAGTGAAAATTGAATTCGGAATTCGAAATTAACAAAAAAATTGAAAAACAATTAATTGGAAAAAAAATTGTTGAATGGAATGAAAAATTGTTGATGAAAAAAAATGAGATCTGAGAAGATGCTTACAATAGAGAGAGGATTGAACGCAGAAGCAAAGTCGTGGTTTGAAGAGAACAGAGGAATCGTAGCAATATCACAGTTTAGGGTTTTTTTTTTAATGACAAGTAGTTCCTTATAATATTAAGGAAATATATTATTTTCATAATGCTTTTCTTAGGAATATTTTTTCTCAAAAAAAAAACTAACTATATTTTATTATAACCGTTCTCTGTCAATGTAATATTTATAATTTATGAAAACATATTCATTCAGTTTTGTCAAAACTATTATTGAAAATTCTAAATAGTATTGTTTGATATACTGTTTTAATATCATAATATAATCGATGATAAACATATATTATTTGTAGAATGTTTTATACAATAAATATAATATGTTTTTAAGATATAAAAAAACATGATTAGCATATTATATTTTTTTTTTAAATTTTATGTAAGAGATATTTTTTTTGATAGAGTTGCATAGAAGATATCCAATATTTACACTCCTAATGAAATATTAGTACACAATATTCTTTTAACTCGTAAAATACCATATTTTAAGTAACATATTAATAAAAATGTTTGTTTCACGTGTAGTTTATGTATAAAGTAAATTATAAATAATGTTCTATAATTTTCATACAATGTTTATTAAAAAGATATATTCAAATGACACACTTCTAATTAAATATATATTTCACTTTTAATTGACCTATGTAAAGTGATAAAAGTTTTTTTAGGAAGGTGTTGTTTTAAAGAATTCAATATTGCTATTGGTAGTAAAGAATCAAGATATAAAAGTCAAAAAAAAAAAATAAGGATATATAACTATACTATCTAAACAAGAAAACTAACATTCATATACCAAAACATTTTTTTTTTTCAAATCTAACTAGTGTCATTTAGATCCAACACATATAATTTAATTTATGTGTTTTTGTCTATCTCTTATTCCATTTCAATTTAAAAAGAGAATATAAATTTCTTTTTCTTTGGTTTTCTTCTTTTTACTTTGTCCCTTTTACTTTGTCGCATATTTCTTATTTTCTTTTTCTTCATCTTCCCCTTAATAGAAACAATTGAATGTAAGTTTATTTCAAATCTCTTATCATTCAATTATAGTTACTTTTTTCATTATGTAATTTCTTGTTAAATGTAGTGTTATTTGATTTTTGTAAAAACTATTTTCTACTTATTTGTATTAAGGAATTTATCAAAAACCATTAATGGATTTTATTAGTGTTTTAATATAATATTAAATTAAATTATACATTATTTTCACAATTATATTTACTTAATGTATTAACAAGTATGACTATTATATCGACTATTTTTTTTAGTTTTATGCTTTAAAATTATTAGGAAAATATAAATTATTATTTATAACAGTGATATTAATAATCATTTTATAATTTATATAGAATTTAAACTACTTGAAGTTATAAAGTTATATTCTTACCATCAAAATAACAAGTTATGGACTTAAAATTATTATACCAACTATATTTTTACTTTTATTTTAAGATTTTGAATTTAAAAGGACATTTATGAAATGAATCTATAAACTTCCATATATTATTACAAATTGATTTAATGAATGTCTATGAGGTTTTATGATTGAGTATAAAAATGACATTTTATGGTAAGAAAGAAAGTGAACCAAATTTTGGAATTAGTTTTTCATCACATGTGGAATCAAATCATGTAAAAGAATAATCTAAATGAATACTCGATCTGTTCATTTTTATTTGTTATTTTATGAGAAAAAAAAATGTTATTATTTATTTATCATTCTTAAAGTTAAATATAATATTAATTATTGTTTTGTTTAAGGTTATTATAGGAAAAGCAAATAATTCTATCAAAATTAATAAAAAATTATTCATTTTTTTGGTATGTTTAAGTGACTTTAAAATGCAACTAAAAAGAAATTGACAATATATATATATATATATATATATATATATATATATATATAT
>JBBPBO010000003.1:2009573-2097475 GCA_037974295.1 Cicer cuneatum | reverse complement strand
ATATAATACTAATTATTCTAAATATAAAAAAAAATATATGTATAGTAATTAGTAAGTCAGAATTTTAATTACAAAATAAAATATGATATGTATAGCATTTCCCACACAAGTAATAAAAAAGGTCACAATCTAACTTTTCATAAATCCTATTTATTTAAATAGTTTAGAGTTTGACTAACAAAAAAAAAAAGTCTATTAAAACAACTTTATTTATATATTTACATATAATCTATTTATCTATTAATAATACATTTGAAGATCCAAAAAATATTTATAAAACAATCATCAACAAAAGGACTTGATGAGACTGAAGTAGTTAAAATGTCACTAGAAGGGGAGTTGAATAGAGATATTAGAATTTTTTAATAAATTTTTTCAAAGTAATCTGTTTTAAAAACCGTATCCTCTATGACAGGATGAACAACTTAATATATGAGTAATAATGTTAGTAACAGAATTTGTAAAATAGATAAAGAGACACACACATAATTATACTAGTTCACCCAAAATAGGTTACGTCCAGTTCTTCACAAACTTATGAGTTTCACTAATGTTCAAAATGTCTTGTCCTCCTCTGAGACTCTTTTTCTTTATGTATATTCTTTAACCTCACCAGGTTTACATAATTTTTTCTTCTTGAGATACAACTATTACCAAGTTAATCATAACTTGGAATATACAGTATAATAGATTTTTTATGAGATTATGATTTTCTCTTTTACAGAACTTTATAAAAGGATGGACTCAAATATATAGTTAAAAACAGTAGAAAGTTATAAGAGATGGTGAGATTGCTCCTCTTAGCTATTTGTGTTTCTCTATTGTATAAATGGATGTTGTGATTAATGATAAAAAGTTCCCTTCCTTTTATAGAGGTGATGAGACTTCTTTTTCAAGAAAAAGTGTCATGTGACCGTTAGATACTTGCTTAACTATCCATGATACTTAATTTGAATTACAGAAATGTCATTCAATTTTTCCTTGTATTGTATGCTCATAGGATGATGAGTTTCAAAGTTTGTCCTCGGATAGGAGTTGATCTTTTCATCAATTGAGATAGGACTTGTACTTTTGACTTTTTCCTTTTCCAAGAATTGTACATTCTTGTTTTTCATGTCAATGACAACATTTCTTCTTAATATGGTACTTTTGTCCATTTCATTCGTAAGAGGATGAATGAAACCAGAAGTTTATCTGTTTATCATCTAATGTTGATCCTTTTCTCATGATTAGTTTGTCTCTTCACCTTTAGTATTAATTGTCTTTAGATACAGATTCATCTTCATTGAAATAGTCATTTTTTTTCTTCAATATTGTTCATCCTCTTTATCAGAGGTTAATGTTTCATCCTTTATTTATTTATCCTCTAGCTTGGAGGATGTGTACACTTGTCTTAGCTATGCTTTTTCTTTTTGGATCATTGTGAGAAATGAACTGTTTTTTAATTTTAAATACACCCAAAAACACAAATTAGATAATAGACAAATCATAATCTTTGAGATAATTTTATTATCATTAAAATATTTGAAAGATATTTTTTCTCAACATAAACAATAATTTTAGTTTCAAATTTTAAAATGTTAAAATAATAAATTACTCATTTAAAAAAAATCAAAAAACAGGAATTATATTAAATCAAAACAATGCAGCGGATTCAAAATACAAATTTTGAATTTAAATTTCTTACATGCCATAACTTATAGAATATAAACACCTGAAAAAACCATATAAATATCAAACATGTAATCCATCCTTTCCTATAACAGTACAAAAAAAGTAACAATAACAAACATAATTAAATTATATAAAACAACAATAAATCTAAAAATATTTATTTATGGAGAGTATAATGTTGACCCAAAACTCCAAAAAATTAAAACATAAAATCCAAATGTTTTTTAAAAATTAGTCCATGACATTGATTTTCAAAATCGATTTCTTAAATTTTTTTAAAAGTGTTAAAAAAAAAACTTCAATAACTCACCCAGATTTAAAAATAATATGTTCAAGAAATCATTATTAACATATCTTTTAATTATTTAAAACCTATAATGGAGTTTTACAAATTTTACAGAATTCATACCGACTAATAGAGAAATAATTTTAAAGTAACAATATATATTTCAAATTATTTGTAATGCACATATTAATTGGGTGAAAAAAAATGCCTGAATTTCAAATAAAATAATGAACCTGGTCTCAAACCTAACCTAGCTATAACATATTCTCGAAGATTTCTAATTAAATCAAAGATGAAATAAAACAAAAAAAAAATCAGACCATAAATATATAGATTATATAAAATAAAAAATATTTATATATATATATATAGAGAGGGAGAGAGAATAATATCAGCCCATTACATGAAAATTTTAGTTAGACTATACAACAATATTTATATCAATATAGTACTTCGTTTCGAGTAAATATGATTGTACTAAATATAACTTAAATAAAATGATAATAAATTTAATGATAACTATTTATGTAGCGTATAATATCAACTACAAATTTAATGAAATAAAATCCTAAAATTTAAATCATGACACCTATAAAATTTCAAAATAACCCTTAACATTTATTTTCAATCAAATTTTTTAAGTCAAAATAAATCACAAATATTAATATATAGATTACTCAAAATACATTAAAAAATAACATTAACATATTTTTAATCATTAATAATTTATGATAGAGGTTTATAAAATTAAATAAAAATATAAATTGAAAATTTAGTTAAATAAATAAAAACTATAATTCAAATATATCTGAATGAGAAAGTAAATAATAGTAATAATTCTAAGAGGATTTTTCACAAAGTACTTATTATTAAATTTAAATTCAACAATTATTAAATATTGAATTCAAATTCAAAATTTATTTATTTAATAATTTTAAAAAATTATTTATTTTATAAATTTTTAATTAAAAACTTCAGATAATGTCACTCAATTTTACAAATTAATGCAGCCATTAAATTTCTACCATAAAATAATATTAAAAAATGTAAACATTAAGTTAAATTTTGGACATTTCAATAGTCCCAAAATAAATTTGTTTGATTTCAATGAATAATAAATATTGTGATCAATTAATTTTCTTCCACTGCAACTAATAATTAAACCTACAAAACACACCATATTTTTAAATTTTACATTTAAAAAAAATCCCTTGAAAAATAATTTTCAAAATCGAATATATAACTTGTAAAAAAAATAATATTGAATATCATAATTCGAACTAACCCCCATCAACCGTTTTATTATAATTAATAAATTAACAAATTTATTAATAGAATTGTTTATAACCTTTAAATTTTAAATAATAATGCTTAAATAAGAAAAAGTTGTTAGATTATATAAGCCTGAACTAAAATTCTCAACAATTAAATTAATTCTCTATAGAAACAATAATTAAATAGTCAAACAATTAAAGACTATAACATTTTGACCATAATGGTTCAACCCATCACAGTCCATCCAAAAACAAAACCAATACATATTTATCAATTTAATTATTTGTACTTAATAACAATTGACCATAATTTATTTAATCATCAATACAAGAAGAATTAATATCAGTGTATTTTTATGGACATTTTAGAAAACGATTAAAAGGTTGACCCTTGAATTTAATTTTGGCCAGTGCAATTTTTCTACTGTCAACTGAAAAAAATATTGAGACTGATCCCCTATTTTATTTGAAATGTCGTTCTGTAAAATATAAATACTTATTTTCCTTAAAAACATAAATATTTGTATAAATAGTTTTTAAGATGCCAAATACAAATATTTAATCTATATATTTTTTCACTAATGATCATTTGTGCATAAATCTAAGTATTTAGTTACATATTCAAAGTAATTTAAAAAACCATTTAAAGTGATTTCAAGAAGCATATAAGAGTTTGTAAAAAAAGAAGCATAAAAGAGAGTTAGTGTTATTTTAGTCTATCCTCACGGGACCATATAAATTCTCTGATTTTTTATTGTTATATATTAAGAAAACTTAATATTATTGTTATAAACATGTAAATAAAATTTGTTGTGGCGGATGAGTAATTGAAGTCTACCATTAACCGATATCATATTAGAGACTCACAAATAATATTATTGTTGAAAGTGGTACTCAATTAAGAAGACTTAGGAGAGTTACTTACAAGTCAATCTAACTTGGGGCAACTAGTTTTCAATTAATAAGTTGTAACTACTTTTTGTAACAAACTTGTATATAAGTAGTTGGACAGCAACTAGAAAAGCAACTAGAAAAGAAAATGAATTTTTCAGTTTTGCACAAAAACAGAAAACTGAAAGAAAACAGAGCATTTTGTACATTGTAATCATTTCATCTCATATAGTGATAATTCAAAGTCGGATTCAGTCCCCCAGACGTAGGAGTTTTATCTCTGAACTGAGTTAACAATTGTGTGTGTTCATTTTAGCAAGATTCAATTATGTTTAGATTAAAAGAAACAAAACTAGAAAAATAGAGAACCATAAACAATCTCCGTTTTCAAAACTGATCAATCTCCGTTTTTAATTCAATCAATCTTCGTTGCAAAACTCATTGATATTTGGTTTTTTACAACAATTATAATAAAGAAAAGTGTTATATAATATGAAAGTTTTATTAGTGATTTTCATGAATTTTTTATGTTTGATCTTGTGATATATTGAACATTACTATATAATAAAAAATTCAAAGACAATTGGGAGGGCTTCGTCCTGGTCCTCCAAAATAAAAGGTGGGGTCTTCTCCACTTTGAAGATCATTGAGAACATTATAACAAAAAGGTTCTTGAGTTGCTGCATTTACAGATTCTGGATACTTAAGCATTTGTGAATAATCTTTAATCCTTATATTACGTATGTAACATGCATGTCCAAATCCACCTTCAGAAAAATCTCCACTACCCATTTGTGTTCTAGTGTGAGGAGTTACTTTCACTTGTGAACTAAACACTTCTCCACCCCATTGAACCAATGTAGCACTATGCTTTAATGTTACAAATAATTCAGATGGCCAATAACCTATTGGGATGCTATTTTCAACTTTAAGCCACCAATTTCCTGACTCATCCTAAAATCACAACCAACAAAATAAAATGAGAAAAATTAACATGTGATTGTGTGTGTGTGTGTGTGTATATATATATATATATAGAGGAAATGAATAAATGAAAATAATACTATATATTATTATTACCAAGAATATTCCAACATTAAGTTGAAATTGTTCACCAGAACTAGATGATATGGGTGTTATTGCTGCACCAAGTGCTACATTGGTGGCAGTTTGTACAAATCCAGAGCAAGTAAGATCAAAGCAACCTGTTGATTTATATGAATCTTTCTGCATCATATAGAGTCAAAGAAAAAAAAGTTGAATGTTTAATTTTCCCCTTTGAACTTATGGTTATACAAAACAACTTATATTTGAATATACAACAAAACAAAAATACAAAATGATTTATCTAGGTACTTACAGTCCAATAGGTAAAAAATCGAGTGTCATTGTTGCCATATAATTCTGGATTTACCTAAAACAAACATAGAACATAAGTCCCATGTGATTCATATTTAAACATTGCATTAATCATATGAATAAATAACAAAGAGATCAAATCACATTAGTGTAATACTTGGATACTATTACACTACTCATAACTTTTAACCAAATACATGTATTACAAATCTTACCATTAAATTGAAAGTTTACATTATTTATATCATATATTAAATTTTTGTCTAAATTCAAAATCATTTAATATGTTATTAAAATATATTAAAATAAATATCGTTTAATTAAAGTATATCATCATTAATCTTAATGCATCTTAATTACTAACATATAAACTTAATTTATATTTACATAAAAATCTAAAGATAAGATATAAACTTTCATTTTAAAGATAAGATATAAAAATCTAAAGATAAGATATAAACTTTCATTTTAACACGAGTTTTGTAATACAAAGTTATTAAGCAGTGTAATATTATCTTAATATTATACTTGTGTAATGTAATCACTGATCATATAACTATGAAGCAAGTTAATTAATTTGGACTATTAAGTTATGAGATCACTAACCATCCATCCTGCTTCAATGCTTTCAAAATCAAAACCATTGCCAGCCTTAAGCCAAATTTGAGCAGTAGTGAAATCATTTGGTAGTTCAATCTTAGGATTCCAAACATTTATATTTGCTTGGGCTCCTATATAATTGGATCCTGATGATGCAAGATGTGCTCCCTGCATATCATCATGTCACCATATGTTAACAATGTGTTTCACTTTAGATACTAATCTAGAAGGTTTTCAAGCTAAAAATCAAAATATGTAATCATTTATGTAAAATTATATAATTTACTGAAAAAAATAGATAAATAATAGGTTGCCGAGAAGAAAATCTAATCAAAGTTAAGATTACATTTTTTTTATTTACATTCATTTTCCGTACAACATGAATACTTTTAAAACAAAATTGAATTTACATAATTAAATTTATAAAAAATAAATTATAAAGACAAATATCAAAATAACACTAATTTACATAGATCAAACATATATTTAAGTGTAAATAATATTAGTTGAGACTTGTACCGAACGAGTTTGAGGAATAACTGCATAGGAACCATTGAGCTTCGTGGAATTAAGGTATATGGTGTTTGTTGAATTCACAAACAGTGTTGGTGATTTTAATCCAAAACGATCAAGAGAAGAAGCTCTCATTAAATCATTCTTTAGAAATCTTCGAAGGGGGATGGTTCCTTTTGGACAACTTCCTCTTTTTTGCCATGTCTCGAATATAATGTTTGCTTGAGAATCATATTTTGTGCTTTGGTATTGTGACTCTTGAAAAAAAATAGGTGTCCTCTGTTTTAATCAAAGAGACACACAAAATTTGTTAGTTTCAGAATGATGAGAGAAAATATAATAATAATAATAATTTAATAGCATCTAATTTCTAAGGCCATACCAAGATTATGTTTCATTACCATTTTAAATAAAGAGATCCAAAATTTAGTATAATCCTTATGTTTTGAAATCTAAGAAATAATTGTAATAAATAAAAAAATCACAAGCCAATTCATATTAATTGTATTAATACTCTCATAAGTGTTAATACTATTACAAAAATTTAGTATCATTGTGATATAGTCGAAATAATTTTTTTATAATAAAATATTGTTAGTTATGTTAATATATTATATATAGTTAATTACCTTCTCCTTGAGCCTAACAATATCAAGTTTTATATTGAAAGATGAAAGTTGCCTCATAGATACCTAATATTATCTATGATATGTGGATACTTTGAACAAAAGCTTGAACCAAACTTTGAAAACTTAACCGAACTGTTTAAAAACTAAATTGAACCGGTTTTAGTTCTAAAAAATTGAATCGAATCAGTTTTCAGTTTAAAAAACTGAACCGAATCGAACTGGTTTTAATTTAATTTTTTTGTTCTTATAAACCAAATTTTATATAATTACCCCTAATTATTTCTAAAAAATAAATTTGGTTCTATTTTTTTAACCAAAAACCGGTTAAATTCAGTTTTTTGAATAGAAAAACGGTTCAGTTTGATTTTTTTAAAACTGAAAACTGGTTCGGTTCAATTTCAATTTTAAAAAATCAATTCGAAAATCAGTTCAGTTCAGCTATGCAGTTTGGTTCAAATTTTGGTTTTTTCGAACACCCCTAACCATAACAGTGAAATTTCTTGAGGTATATGTGTTAATTAATATCAAGTTATAATTTTTGACAAATTAAATTATAATATATTGGACATTTATATAGTTGTTAATTTATGGAGTCTTATATTAACAAAGATAAGAATAATTTAAAATAAGTGTTGTTTTATTTTTTTATGATAAAATATATTTTTTCCAATTTTATTTCCAAATTATTATTGTGATTCACTCTCAAATAATTATATTTTACTATGTAATTGTGACACTTATTTATTATTTTTCTTAATTTATGTAAAAAAAACATTGAACAACACTTATTTTAAAATATAGGAAGTAGTTGAGTATTAAGAGACAAATACTTTTGGAATTTGAAACATGGAAAATTTATTTATTAATTAATATTAATAATACACCTGAATTGTGTGATCTTTTAAAATATGATGGTGAATTGTGTGATCTTTTAAAATAGGATGGTCAAAGGCAAGTTGTTTGTAGATGTTGACACAATCAATTATATCTCCATCTTCGCTCTGCATAAAAAAACAATCTTAAGTGTTACTTCCAATCTAAAATTTAAACTTATAATCATTTCTAAAAAAAATTAACTAAAAATATTTTAATCTTATTAATTTCATTTCCAACTCAAGGAGGAAATACAAACTAGAATGAAATATATTAAAATATTGAACTAGATATCATCACCCTTGCAAGAGAATTCACGATCAAGATTAACTTTTCTAGTACAAAAAGTGATTTTAACACCGACTTTTTCTGACATTTAAGATCGGTTTTGGTACAAAAGGCCAAGAGGCTCACTTTCTTTCGTCTTTTAGAGAACTAAAATGAATTAAAGGAGTACTCAAATTCGATACAAAAGTTCAATTATTACAACTAAGATAAAAACCTCAATTTGATTATTAAAAGATATCCAACAAATTAAAGTCATTCAAATATATTGTAAAAATATGCAATAAATTGGATTTTTACAAAATGAATTATTTAATTGAAAATAGATCGTGTTAATAAATTGCATACCTTGATGGTTTTTACTGCTGGCTTATTGAGATGTTTCAATTTGGCTTGGACTTCTTCTTCTGAAAATAATGATTGTGCTTCAACTTTCAATTCTAATTTGATAGATGAGGCAATGAATGTCCAAAACAACAAAATTGCAACCTTGTATTTCCTCATTCTACTTTGATACATTATCTTCATTTGATTTGCTTCAAAAAAACCAGTATGCATTCAAGATGAATCTTACCAATATTTATACAAAACATTTGTTCTTAAAAATGGATAAAAAAATAATGTTTTTTTTAGACAAAGATTAATGGGTGTTAATAATTTCATTATTCCAAATTTATATTTAATGTCCTTTTCACAATTTATAAATCAATTTGTTTTTTTTACCGAATAAATCATTTTTAAGTTTATAGTATTAGCATGTATGGCTTATAGAGATGTTTGACTTTTACTATGACTATCATTAAAGTCATGTTTATAAATGATTGTGATATACTAAAAATGTAAAAAATTTAACACTGACAATGCATGACAATTAAACTCTTTTTTATAAATGAAAAGTAGATTAAAATAAATTAAAAAAAAAAAAGACTAGTGGCATAGGCATTACCAAGGAAAAGGAAAAAAAGATGGGAGAAAAGGAAAAGCAACAAAATGTTAAATTAAATAGTATTCTAAGAACCGATGAAAGTGTTTTTACCAATCTACTTTCAAATCCCTTAGGATTCAATTATAGTATATCAAAAGGGTTGTATTGTATCTACAGGATTAGAAATACAATGTCGTTCTTTAATGAATCACTCGAGTAATAAGTTTTCAAGTATTTGGATGATTGTTTTGGTAACCAGATTGAAATGTAAAATAAGCAATATTTAAAACACTATGAGAAAACTGTTAGATGATCAAGCTAAAACATGTATGAAGAATAAGATTAAATCATTGAAATCATCGCATAGAAACAGATATCTGTATATAGAAATCAAATTAGATACATCAAAGTTAAAGAGTTACATCCAATTCCAACAAAAGAAAGTTAGCAATCCATAGACATGGATGCTTTCAAGCTCAAAGCGAATATCTAAAAAGAAAGGACGGCTCTGTGATGTCTCGAGAATGATTCTAGCTCTTCGGTTGATTTCCAATCAAGCAACCAGTTTTTTTCTCTGTCTTCTCTCTTGATTCCTTTTTCCAACTCAGTAAGTCTCTCTCTTTTGGAAATCTGTCTGTGTGTTTTTAAAGGAAATGAGTTGATGGTCTCGCTTAAGCCAGACCAATCTGGCTTAACCAACAAGTTTCTTCATGCTTAGGAAAGGTTGCCCGCTTAAGCCAAAAAATATACGGCTTAAGCCAACTGGGTTCTTCAAAATCTATGTCTCTACCTCATTTTTGCTTAAGTCAGCTAAGCTTTGCCTTAAGCGATCCTTCTAGTTTTGCTTTTAGCATCATTCTGGCTTAAGCCAGCCTATTTTGGCTTAAGCCAAGTTCTTCAACTTTGGCTTTTTGCTTTTCCTTTGCTTGGACCACTTTGATATTTCTCCTACAATTAAACACAAAGTAATTAATACTTATAATTAATATATTTAACATAATATTTATATAAAAACTAACTACTTACTGAAATAACCTATTGAGGGATAATTTAACATATATCTTAAACATTTCAAACGTATAAATGCCCAAAAGATTATGGAAAATTAGGTAAATTTAGCACTTATCAAGAACCAATCATAGTATAAGTAAGGAAAAAAATATGGGAAAAAAGGAAAAGCAACAAAAGACTAAATTAAATAGTATTCTAAGACCCAGTCATAGTATAAGTATTATATATACTTGCATGTTGTAGATTTTTTTTCTTTTTATTTAATGTCGAGATAACTTCAGTGAAACTATGGTTATGACAATGATTACTCTTGTCACCATCTTTGTTCTATAAACTATTTAAAATGCGCATATCATAAGCAACATTTGAATTACGAATATGCTCACTTGAATTTTTATGTGTAACACCCCTATTTTTGTAAGATTGTCGAAACATATATGATATAATTCAACGAGGATTTCATTGAATCACTTGAAATATGTAATTTTTAAATCAACCTTAACATTTGAATTTTATACGTCTTCATAGTGTGACACGATGTCTTGCAGTGCGAGGCAAGCTTTATTGTGCGGTCATAGCTTTTCAGATTCTCGCTTAGCATAACAAAACATGACCCCGCAGTACAAAACCATTTGATTGTCCAAATATTTGACATTTAATTCCCAGTGCGAATGACCATTTGATGACTCAATTAAGGCACAAATTTCTGCATCCACGCTTTCAAAAATACATCGTATTCTCCTATTTCAGCTTCCCAATATATCAATGCTAGCTTTCATTGGTTATTTTCAGTGTCATGTCTCTTTTAATAAGTGAGTATCTTGGTCTTTGTTATTCATTTTCTGTTTCTAATGTTAACACTACCATACTCAACAAAACAGTACCTTAACACTGATTTATTCAAATAGGTCAAACCATAGAATTAAGTTGGATTAGAAACGTAAGTGTGATGTCTGCGTCTTGCTTTTTCAACTATTTAGGTAAAAGTGGGTATAATGCAATAAAATAATAGGCACAATGTAATAATGAAAAAAAATGTATCATTTTTCAACAGGTCCAGGGCAAACCAATACCAATGCCCTATTGAAGTTAATAATTGAATTAAAAATGTCACTTGTATAATAAGTAATAAAATGAGTTAGAAACCATTATAGGTTCCTATGATATTTATAATGAAATGCTATGATGTGTGATATCTCCTTAATTGAGTTATTAATGATATTTGTTACATGATATAAATTTCGTGATTAATTGATGTGGCGATAAACTATATATGATACATATGACTATTGGAACACCCAAAATTACTATTCTAAAATATTATTATTATGTTGTTTTTATTATTATTATTTTAGTTTAATCCTATTATTTAAGCGAGTATTTATATTGTCTTATGATATTATGCATGTCCATGAATTATAAGGCTTAGAAGTAGAATTGAGAATATAGTGAGTGTCCTAAATTCAAATTCTTAAATGGTCTAATGATGTATAAAGATAATTTTTTCTTTAGTTAAATAGAAAATGGTATAATTGAAGTTGCAACTCAACTCTATCCAATTAAAACACATGCATCTCACTTCTTCTTTCTTTAACAAAATAAAAGAAGAAGAAGAAGAAGAAATAATTAGAGAAAAAAGGGGAAAAGAGAGGGATGTACAAGAAACAAGGGAAAAAAAGGAAAAAATAAGAGGAAAGAGAGAAAGGAATAGAGAGAAAATATTAACTTCACTGCATGTGCTTCTCAAGCTCCTCATTCCATCTTCTCGTCATAGAAACAACCCCCACACCTATACTAGAGTAAAAGAGGACTAAGAGGAAGAGTGAAAAGGAGAAATCATGAGAAAGAAGAAAGGTAAAGTTAGGATTTTAACATATATAGGAGAAGAAGTTTAAAGTTGTTACATGTTGATAATGAGTTAGGGTTCCACTTGTACAAGAAAGAATTAAAATTAAGCTTTGAAGTCCAAAATATCTTCTTAAGGTAACATAGAGGTAACACTTTTACGGCCAACACGTAGTTTAATCACGACGACCATTTATATGAGTTTTAAGATGAGTCGAATGTGTCTATGAGAACATAACTACATATGTGATCATCATTCTACTTGCATGATGGCTTAATATGGTGTCTCTCACCAAATATTCTAGAAATTGATTACTATTCAATTAGCATCACATTGTGATTGATTGCTATATTGTGTGAATGATTATCGAGTATTATCGGTTATTAATAATGTTTAATATATGTGCTTGCTATTGAAAATGAATATAACTATGTAGATGTATGTGAGTACTGTTCGTTGTAATATATGGTTACAAATATGTGCTTTGATATGGAACATCATAGATAGTATCGTCAATTAAATCGATTTTTTTTTTTAACAAATGATCTCATGTACTAGTATTTACATGTAAAGGAAGTGTGATGCCATAACCTAATAAAAAAATTGTAGGCATTTATCTTAGTTTTTATTTGCAAATGATTTGACTCAATTTAGATATCTCAAAACAAAGAAAAACAAATTTATTTAAAATAAAAATAATTTTTTTTTAAATTTTAAAAAAATAATCTCTAAATTATTTTTTTTTAAAGTAAAATCTAAAACCAAGTGATTATTTTTTTTAAAAAAATTGTAATAAACGCAGTAAACGCACTTATATCGGCCCACCGATAATCAATTATAAGCACTCGCACCAAAATCACTTTTAATGCATAACAAAGGCACTCCATAAACCCCAACCTAGTTGAGTGCATCACCAACGTCAGCTACCGTTAATCTTCGATTCTTCCCTTTCATATAATTAGCACAAATATTTTCTCGGAAAATCGCGTCACATTTTCTCGGCTGATTTCCGAGTTCCATTCATCTGAATCTCAATTGAATCGGTTTCTGATGTCTTCTTCAAACCAACAACAGTTCCGGTACACTCAAACTCCTTCAAAGGTTCTTCACTTTCGTAACCTTCCATGGGAGTGTACAGATGATGAACTCATTGATATTTGTAGTCCGTTTGGTAAAGTTGTCAACACTAAGTGTAATGTTGGCGCCAATCGGAATCAAGCTTTTGTTGAATTCGTAAGCTTCTACTTATTTCTTTAGCAATTTTTTCTTCAATTTTGATTTTTCTGTTTTTTAATTAGGAATATGTTAGGGTTTTATCTGAAGAATTTTGATGAATTTCGTAAGCTATGAAACACAATACTGACGCAGACATGGATACGTAGACATCAGTAATAATTTGAAAAGAAATGAATTAATTGAATGTAATCAATGAGTCACTGTTGTGACACCAACACCGACTCGTGGAAGACACCGGAACACGCCTTCGTTCAGAAGTGTCGGTGCTACAAAGTTGGTAAGCTTAGTGATGAATTTTGAGAGAGAATGAGCTAAATTGGAAGATGGATACTTTGTACTTCATATTCGTCGCATTTGTAGGAAATTTTTTTCCTATTTATTTGTTATTTTCAAAGTTCAATGTGTCATTAGTTATTGGGTTGTCAATAATACCACTAATTGTTTATTGCGAAGAAAGAAATAGATCCACTGAGATAGTAAATGATTAAGAGTATTACAAGAAAAAGATGAATAACAGTATAAAAAATAACAAAATTTATTAGTTGTCTTGTTATGTGTAAAATGCCGATAAAACGACAATTAAAAAGGAATAGAAGGAGTATTTACCAGCAATTCGAATTTAGCAGACACTTTAAATTGAATGTGTGTCTTGCAGTGAAGCACATACACCTCTTGGATTAGGTGTGTCGCCGTGTCAGACACACGTCGGTGTCTATGACCCCTTACTGCCTTACGACACTTCAAACAAGTGTCCTATTTTTTATTCTTGCTTCCTAGGTCTGTATGAAAGAGATTGAACAGGAGACTAGATTATAGAGATGATTAGTTATGGAGAAGTTTTTACTTTTTAGATAGAATGTTTAGCCAATGTTTTAGATTTTCAAAGACAAATGAAGTTAAATGTATGATGGAAATTTTAGAAGTCTTAATGCAAGTGAATATCAATTGGAAATATGTAGACATATATTATTCGTTCCACAACTGGTGATCAAACTTGCTTCTCTGTATATTCTTTTAGCTTTTTTACTTAATTTGAACACCATGTCGATGAAAACTGACTAGAGAACAACAATGATGACTCGAAATTTAAACTCTATTCATGAGCTGCATCATAAGCTTTCTTATATTTAATGACCCATCTTGATCTGTGCTTTATTGATTCTCCAACTTACATATATATGCTTTACCAGGCAGATTTAAATCAAGCAATTTCAATGGTTTCATATTATGCTTCATCTTCCGAGCCTGCTCAGGTTCGTGGCAAGACTGTTTACATTCAATATTCTAATAGACATGAAATTGTCAACAACAAAGGCCCTGGAGATATCCCTGGAAATGTCTTGCTGGTAACCATTGAAGGTGTTGAAGCCGGAGATGTGAGCATTGATGTTATTCACTTGGTAAGTGATACTTAGTTGACTAGTTGATTTGGATTTGTGTGTGAGGTTGCATGTGCCTTGTTTGGGTGAACTGTGTAATTTACAACCTTATTTTTTCTAATGCATAATGATAATAGCTGATTTGGGGTAGAATCAATACATTTGTTTATTCTTTATTCAGGTTTTTTCTGCATTTGGTTTTGTACACAAAATTGCCACATTTGAAAAGACTGCAGGTTTTCAGGTTAGTGAAATAGTGAATTGCACTTCTTTTATTGCATCTTATCAGTATCAGTGTTCACTCTGTGTTATTTCTGGGTAGGCTTTGATTCAGTTCACTGATGCTGAGACCGCTTCTTCGGCTAGGAATGCACTGGATGGGAGAAGCATACCCAGGCAAGATTTGCTTTTACATCTCCTCCTTTCTTCTTGACCCTGATCATTAACTGTGGTGATTGCTTTTATCTCCAGATACTTGCTCCCAGAGCATGTTGGTTCTTGCAACTTGCGTATCTCGTACTCAGCACATCGAGACCTTAATATCAAATTCCAATCCAATCGCAGCAGGTAGAAATGGGGCACAAGACAACTATCATATATTATTCCTCTGGTTGTGTTTTCGCTTATTGGTTTGTCTCTTTGAGTTGTCAGAACTATGTCAAAACCCTGCCCTGTCTTATTTTCCAATTGATATGTTTGAGTTTCTATAATATCCTCACTGCTTGGAGGACATTTATGTTATAACAGTTTGATGTTATCGTAAAATTGTTAAGTTAGTGAGCTATAATTGTATGAGAAACATGTTTTCTGAAGTAAGCATCTTCATTTCTTCTATGCTTGCATTTTCAGAATTAGAAATAATTGTTGGCGAACCATATTGTACGAATAAGTATGCTTTCTGGAATAAGCAACTTATGTCTAATATCCTTGCATTTTTTAGCATTAGAATTAAAGGTTATCTAACCTCGCCGTCTAACCATTTCTGTGACTTGAATGTGCATAGTCAAGATATCCATTTTATAAATGTTCTGTAGATATTAGTCCTACTTCAATGCCTGGTTTGGTTATATCCATTTTTTTTTGTCTTTGTAGGGACTACACTAATCCTATGCTTCCTGTTAATCAGACTGCTATTGATGGCGCATTACAGGTATTTTGTTTTAATATTCTTTAATTATATATATATGTTTTGCATATTTTTAGGATGTGCTAACAAA
Source organism: Cicer cuneatum (assembly GCA_037974295.1). Taxonomy (NCBI): domain Eukaryota; kingdom Viridiplantae; phylum Streptophyta; class Magnoliopsida; order Fabales; family Fabaceae; genus Cicer; species Cicer cuneatum. The sequence continues at coordinate 2,081,477 of JBBPBO010000003.1, read as the reverse complement.
TCATGATGGTCAGCCTGTAATTGGTCCTGACGGAAAGAAGAAAGAACCCGAGAGTAATGTTCTTTTGGCAACAATTGAAAATATGCAGTATGCTGTCACTGTAGATGTTCTTCACACGGTGAGAATTTGTATTTCTTATTAAAATGGAAATTTATAGGTGACTTCATGATTTGTATTTAATATTGTTGAAATACATTTCAGGTGTTTTCTGCATTTGGCACTGTTCAAAAAATTGCTATATTTGAAAAGAATGGACAAACTCAGGCTCTGGTTCAATACCCTGGTATTAATCTTATTTGACTTATGCTCTTGAGTTTTTATTCTTTATTATACTGATAGTGTCTATCTCTCTCTCACAGTGTAAATGGCAAGATTGTAAAATAATCTGATATTTATGTAAAACTTGTATACAATGTCAGTATATAGTTATTAAGCTATGTTTTACTGTTCATAATTGTAATTATTTTTCATTATCATTGGTGGGTCCGTGATCATGTAGATTAGAGTCCTTTTACATGGCATCATATTCAACACAACCAAACATGACCACCCTATCCGAGTTTGATAGGCTCAACCAAAAATCAATTGTTATATAAAATGTTTATTATTCTATTAGACATAGTTTAATTAAATAATGATATGGTTTATCAATGAAATTTTTTAAAATTTTACGAAGTTACAAAATCATAATTTGAATCAAGCTGGGACATGAATTTGATAAAAAATGATCCCGCTGAGTTCATGCTCAAGTTGGCTTTCACCCCTAGATTATGACACTAATTTTAGCAGCTTTGTAAAATCCTATAAATTACTTACCATTTTAACTTGTTGTTTTACATACTTAATTATCATACAGACATCCAAACTCTCACTCTTGCAACTCTAGAACTTTCTGTAATCTATCATGTTTTGATCTACAATCAAGTAAAGTTTTATTTGTTCATCTATTGTACATTGTGCATCCTTTTCTCAACAAATCATTTATTTTTGTGGCTTTTCAGCATGTGTAACCTTTTTCCTGCCTTTCAGATATTACAACAGCAGCAGCAGCCAGAGAAGCTTTAGAGGGACATTGCATATATGATGGTGGCTATTGTAAGCTTCATCTAACATACTCTCGTCATACTGATCTCAATGTAAAGGTATAAAAAAATATGTTTGAGTTAATATTCATGAGGGAAGAATATGAGAAAGGGGTGGGATTAAAGATACTCTTAGAAGCAGTTTGGTTTCAGCATTTTCTTGATCAGAAATAATTCTAGAGTGTATGCTTCTCAACACTTGATTGACCTTTTAATAGTATTTTTTCTAATCATTGAAATATTCACTCAATCTGATTTTAGTATTGTACAAAATATAATTGTTTTGGTTTCAGGCTTTCAGTGACAAAAGCAGAGACTATACAGTTCTAGATCCTAGTCTCCATGTGACACAAGTTCCCGTGTGGCAGAATACTCAAACCGCTCCTATGTACCCTGGTTTACAGGGACAAATGCCATCATGGGATCCAAACCAGCAGGAATCTACCCAAAGTTATTTATCGGCACCCGGTACTTTTTCTCCTGGTCAAGCCGTACCTCCGGTTCCTGGCTATTCCTCGGCAGCAGTACCCCCTGCCACTGGCTCACCTCTTACTCAAAGCAACCATATAGATCACAATGCAAGTTCCATGGGAATCACTCAGCCTGGGGTTCCTGGTGCTTCACCTCATGCTCATATGCCTCCTGGTATTCAACCTTATTATGGTTAGGAAGTTATATTTCAATATTTCATCTGAGTTGACATCCCTTGTCCCTCAGTTTCAATTTTTAGTATCTCACGTATGACACCTTTCGTCCTAATTACCCACTATTTTCGGGTATTATCTAAATTTATTACAGGGCTTTTTATGTTGTACTTCTCATCTGTTTATTTTCTTTATTTCTTCATGTCAGCCACCCTCATATGGTGCAAAGGCATGCAGTAGTAGCTAAATATTTCCATTTTATTTTGTTTGATTTGGGTACCCGCTTTATTTGCTTTGTTCTTTTCTTTTTGTTGCCTTTAATGCATGTGTTAATTTAAAAAATAAGGGCATATTTGTATAATAAACAACACAAATTTGGATCCTCTGCATTTGCTTTAATTATGGTGCAACGGCACTGGAAACCATTGAATTTAGAGAGATAAATTTTCTCTCTCTAAGGCTCGGATCCTCTATCTGCAATGTTTCGAAATCGCATGGAAAGGTAAAAGAAAAGAAACAAGGAAAATTATTTTTTTAGAGCGAGGAAAATGAATCCGTAAACACCTAAATTAGGTGAGTAAATAGAAATCAGGTTATCTTTTTAACTGAAAAGACGAATAGAATGAAATATTTTTGCCGGAACTGCAACAAATGATGGTTCACATTTGATAATTACCTCTTAATCCTCTAAATCCTACTTACCCTTTTCTTCTTGTATGGTCAATAATTTACTCGTTTGGTCAAGATTTGATATGAAGATTTGTTATACTATATAACAAAGTTATTTTTGTAGTTGTTTACAACAAAAACTATAATTGGACTTCCACCATACAATATACCAATATCATTAAACAAGCTTGTAACAAGCATCACCACACAATGCATGTGAGATAACATATCCATGTTTAAATTGATTTTATAATCGATTGAAAATAAAATTCAATGAAATCTATAGTAATGATTTAATAAATAATAGATTATTTTGCAACATGAAACATTCAAAATTAATTAAATATATAAACAATAACATAATATTTTTATTACTAAAATATTAGTATATAAGATTTAAAAAATATCAACATGAACAACAGAAACAATTATTGAGGTTTGAAGGGTAGAAGCATTACACATAGCAGAAATTAGCTCATTGTCATGTTTTTTTCAGGAAAATTGTCTCATTGTCATGTTTATTTTAGGAAAATTGTTAATCGTTAATTTGTTAGGAGAAAAGGATTTAATAATAACATACATCAAGTTCTCAAGTTTCTACGTAATATTTCTTTGCTGTCTCAAGTTATATTAGACTACTCATTCCAAATAATTAAACCTATGATTAATGAATAGAAAAATCTATGTTTAAAATTTAACTAGAAGAATTCTTGATCTTACTTATCTTTTAACTGACTTCAACTATTAGGACTTCACTTTTCTATAAAGGGTTAAAATCAACAAATAGACAGTGGTGTATAGAAACAAAAACAGTTGTGTTATTGCAATACAAAGCTGGACATAGATATCTTATGTATACAAATGTTTATATTTTTTTTTTCAAAAACAATTTTTTTTTGGTAAAAAATAAATAAAAAACATAATACAATATATAAATTTGTGTCATTAATCACTTTGAATACTTTATTAATTGTTAAAATACATGTCACATTAACTATTTTTAAACATATATCTCATTAGTTACTAAAATACGTGACATTAATTACTTTATAGTACTTTTTTAACCAATAAATCGCAATATTCTAAATTGGTTAATGTCTCACATTTTAGTGGTTAATAAAATATACGTTAAATAAGTAATTAATGTCTCACATTTTAGTAGTTAATGAAATATGTTAAATAAGTGGTTAATAATTTATATTTTAGTGATTAAGAAAATATTAAAAGTAATAAATAGTATAAACCTTTATGCGTCAAAAAAATGTCTTAATTATAAAAAAAAAAGTTGAAAAAAAATTTAAATACAAAATTTGAAAGAAAAAAAAAAAAAGAAATATCATTGTTCACCGTAAACAGTGCATATAATGTCAAAATTTGTGTGTTCAAGTATATATTTTTGTAAAAAAAAGGGCCCTCTTAACTTCATTAGTGTTTCCTTCATATGGGTCGTGGGATTCATGTTGGCCCAAGTACGACAAAAATATGAATTCCCCTTTCAATTTTGCATATCTTATCATCAGAGATCAACACTCTGGTTCCCACATTAGATTTGCTATTGTCTCCTAGTATATACGATATACTTCTTTTAATTTTGATTATTTTTTGGGTTTAAAATATTTCTATCAATGTTACTTACTATCTGCACAAAATTTCATTATGTTGAATACACTTGGTCTTACTCCCAAAAGTTAGCTAGCTGTAATAGAAGAGTGTCCAAACACTAAAAACCTTTGTCAAAATAGTGTGAAACTATTTTTGTGGTTGCTGTAACAATATAAGACAATTGCTAGGGTGCACTATACAGGACTTTAGTTTACCCTCATATCCATTTAGTCCATATGATAATATTCTACATCCATAACACAATATCCTTCCCCTCTCTAAGGTCAAAAATTCTTAAACGAACTACACTCTTTCATTTACGTCAGGAGTTTATTGATGAGACTAAAAAGAGTTAAAATAAAATTTAAAGTATATATGTAAATCTTGTCATTTTAACTACGAAATCTTTAATGTTTCAAAAACTAAATAATCTTAATAAAAAAAAAAAACAAGTTAAGCTTAACCAAAATCTAACCTAAACTTAGACACGTGCCAATATGGGGTAATCCTATTCCCACCTCTATTTACCAATCTCAAACCTTAATCCATTACCTACAAACCATGTGTTCACAAAATGCAGTTTAGAAATGTTAAAAAAAGAAATGTCCGGGAGGTAGGGCTAAGAGTCCTTGTTTTCCCCATGTGAAAAGGTACCCTGAATTGTTTGAATTGACCCTACATTATGAACAAAATTTGAGGTATACTTTCATAACAACTCTACCGACAAAATGAACATAATTTCTTCTTAGTCAAGCTCAAATTTTTATGTGCTTGTTTAGCATTTTAATGAATATCTAAGATTGATAATGAAGTTACTTCTTCATAAGAGAATATAAATAAGCAAAATTAACTACTTACACACTTATTATTAAGTAATAAGTTTGTTCGAGTAACTAACTACCTTTTTGTGAGGTTTTATCTTGCTAACACAAACAAAAATTCAAACTTTATTTTCTTCAATTGAATGTGATGTGGGCTGTATCCATTTTATATATATTATAACTTCACAAATACATAAATGCATATTACAATATCAAAAATCACTCATCAATGTACTGCTCGTTTAACTTTAATACTTAAATTACCTTTCATCTCATTTATTTACATCCAATATACTATCATTATATAATTAAATAGATTCAAATTAAATAAATTCACAAGAGTCAATTATATTTATATCTTGTTACAACTTTAGATGCATCAAATTTATTTATTTTGTTGAATTCGAGGTCAAAGAAATCCTAATTCATGCATTGAAGACTTTGTGGGATGTTAAATTGAAATCAAATTGTTCAAAAAAATATTGATTTTAAATTTTATCTTATAAATAAAAATATTGAACTCCCTTTTTTAGTAAATTAAACGAAAGAAAGCAATAAACGAGTTAAAATATTGATCACAATTTGGCTGCTTATGTGAATAAATAGCACACGTGTTTGAATTTAATGGCCTAGCAATCTTACAAGGTTACCAGCCTTACATACATTTCATATGTTTGATTAATTACGGCATTGTAGAGAAGCATATGTATTTATTTATTAAAATTGTATCTTGAATTGATTATATGATGGGATATATATCCATATTGATTGCACCATTAACAACTATATATGTTAGCTTTCTAAGAAGGGACTTAGCTTGATGCATAATTGCATACTATACTATGGGGGCCCTCCTTCACATATATGTCATATCTTGGAACCATAGTTTACATATTGTTGTTTTCAATCACAATTCAGATGTCTTAGGGGGACAATTCTTAGATTTGAATCTTGATGTTACAAGAAAACTTAGTCTAGAGTTTATATTATATTATGATTACACATAGTAAATAATTATAGTAATTTTTTTTTAATTTATTTTAATCATTGATCTAGATTATACGGTTGAGATCGTTATGAAATTACTAAAAAGTATTTGTTTCTTTGATTATCACTATTGATAATCACAGTATTACAATTTAAAAAGTTTTTTTTTTTACAAATATATAAAAGAAAAATTTGAAGTTAAATAACGAGGTGACTAAATTTGAAGAATAGAATCATTTTTAGGTGATATTTAATGATAAATGAAATAAAATAGAATGTATTATAATTTTATTAAGTATTGATGTCTTAAAAGATACTTGTTATTTTTTTAAATAAAGCCTTTTTTAATTACCAAAAAAATAGATTTATTGTAAAATAATAATTTATCTACACAAAAAATTGGTTTCAAACGTGATGTCTCTAACGACTAACGACGAAATTGGGTCAAAATTAAAGATAAATTTTCTTTACTTATACCTCTAAATTTTCATCTATTTCGATGAATGAGATGCATCACCGAAAGAAAGATAAGCGAAAGCGAAAAAAAATATTTATAGAATATTCACTATAATAAATATAAAAAATGGGAAAATTGATCAGAAGAATTTAAAATCATTCAATAACAAAAGTGCATGAGAAAATAATTTTGACAATGTAATTAATTCAAAATGATTTGATTAGACTCATTAAATTTATAGAGAAGTAGTATATAGTAGCATATGGTAAAATAGTAAATGCCTTGATCCTAATTGAAAAGCACAATTTCCATAAAACATAGTCCCAAGACCTCTTACTCCCTCACAGTTTTCTGCCTTTGCATGGTCCCAATTCTGTCAGCTTTGATGTTGACTGACCTCTCTATTTATTCCAACTCCAACCTCCCTTTCATTTCCCCTCAAAATCTCTTCACCACCTTCTTGTAATTAATTCTCTTCCTTTCTTTTTTTCTTCTCTTTTTCAATTTATAGTATACTATATAGTTTACTCAAATGTTAATTACTGCATAATCTACTATACATTGCTGAATTGTGTCTGAAATGCTATTCTGTTGTTGCATTTATGCAGGAAATTGTATAAAATGTCTCATCTTGGATTTCTTGGAATTATTTTCTCCATGATTTCATGTGTTTATGGTTATGGTAACAATTGGGGTTGGATTAATGCACATGCAACTTTCTATGGTGGCAGTGATGCTTCTGGCACAATGGGTATGTGTATATGTATATGTATATGTAATTAATGTCTACATAAACATAAGCTACAAAATTGTCACAAGTCTGTTGGATAGAATCACGATGTTCCACTGTAATTTTAGTTAATGTTACATATTAAAGTTTAAATAAAACTAAAGTGTCGTTTTGAACATGCAAATAGTCAAGTAAAAAAATAACATAGATAACAAATTTGTTTGTCAAAGTTATGTGAATTAAGGTTCTATACTTTGGTAGAAATGTAACACATATCTCATATCTAAACAAATGTGTTTGATAAAGTTTTGTACTTTATGTTCTATATTTTGATGGGTATGTAAAAAAATCTTAAATTGTTCATCTTTGCTTACTTCTTAATTGAACTTTGGATTTATGTGTAGAAGGTTATGACAAAAAAAAAAAAACTAACAAATTTTTATGATAAAGTTTTGTGCTTTATAGTCTATTCTATACTTTGATGGGGTATGTAACAAAAATTTAAAATTTCAGGTGGGGCATGTGGATATGGAAATTTGTATAGTCAAGGTTATGGGACTAATACAGCAGCACTTAGCACTGCATTATTCAACAATGGTTTGAGTTGTGGTGCATGCTATGAAATTAAATGTGTTAATGATCCAAAATGGTGTCTCCCTAGTTCAATTGTTGTCACTGCCACTAATTTCTGTCCACCTGGTGGTTGGTGTGACCCTCCTAATCATCATTTTGATCTCTCTCAACCTGTTTTTCAACACATTGCTCAATATAAAGCTGGTATTGTTCCTGTTGTTTATAGAAGGTAATTTAATCTTCTTATTTTTGTTTTACTTTATCCTTAATAACATGTGAGGTAAAGTGTGAGTTTTGGCACAATATTAAATAGCTATTTTGATATTTGAAATTGTAAGAGTTTCTCAATTTAGTTTTTTGAATTTGCGAAATAGCAATTAATCTCTTAAATTGAAAAATATCAATCAGTTTAGTCTTTTTTAAAATTTTGCACCATAATTTTAATGATTTTATACTTATTTTGATCAATGTTTACTAAAGAAATATTTTGATAGAGGAACTAAATATATTATTTAAGGGGTTAATTTGCTATTTTGTAAATTTGAAGACTAAATGGATTGATTTTTACAATTTCAATGACTAATTAAAACAACTATTTACTTGAAAATAATCGCTCCACTTATACACTATTTAGATTCATTTTGTTAAAAAAAAAAAGTTACAATAAGATCTTACAAAATGAGTTGTATATAAGTGTAATTTGTGCAAATATCATTAATCTTTTACTACACATGTTTTTGGCCTTTTAAGCTAACATTTATTTTTCTTAATGCATGGTTTTTTTATTAAAGGGTAAGGTGTAGAAGAAGAGGTGGAATAAGGTTCACTATAAATGGCCATTCTTATTTCAACTTAGTCCTTGTGACTAATGTTGGAGGTGCTGGTGATGTTCATTCTGTTTCCATCAAAGGTTCAAGGACTAGATGGCAAGCTATGTCAAGGAATTGGGGGCAAAATTGGCAAAGCAACTCTTATTTGAATGGACAAAGTCTTTCATTTGTAGTCACAACTAGTAATGGTCATAGTATTGTGTCATTTAATGTTGCCCCATCTAGTTGGTCCTTTGGACAAACCTACATTGGAAGACAATTCATCTACTAACCAACCCTTTAAATGCATTTTGCATATAGTCAAAAAGAACTAAGTTATAGTTGAATATTAATGTAGATGTGTGAATCTATGTATTGTTACTTACACTTTATATTATTGAATGAGTGTTTAGTATTTGGTGTGTGAATGTGTTTGATTTTCAACATATATTGGTATTAAACACTGACATGACACTATTATGTTTGTGTATGTTTTAATGCTTCTTATGTGTCAATATTTGGCACAACTAAGATGGTTTAGTCCATGTAATACATTTTGATTTGTATTGCAAATTATTTTTACCCAAAATAAAAGTAGTAGGGTAGAATTTGAAATAAGTCGTGTGAATTTAGCAAATGGGATTCTAGCTTTATTTAGAAAGAGCATCTTTACAATATTGTATAAGTATATTCTTTTTGTACTTTGAAACTATTATTGAATGAGAAAAGTCCATGCTTCATTTGTGTAATAAAAATTAAATGTATGGTATAAAAGTTCATTGCACAAACTGATGGCTGCTCTGACTTAAAAGGATAAATGAATTCCATTGTTGGATAAAATTGTTGTGATTGAAGGATTTTACTTATTGTTCTCTTGCCTCAAATGGAAATTAGAGGATCCATTCCACACGTGTTACTGTACCAAATTCTATTGTATGAAAGAGTTATAAAAAGGGTGAATCAATGTATGAGCTAATTGACCATGTTGATAAAATGTAAAAATTAAAAGTATTTTTTATTGTTGTATTTTGATGATTATATAAATTATAAATTTATTAAAGCTAGTGTAAAAAATCAATAATAATTATCTCTAGTGCATACAAATTAAATTCATATACAATTAAGATTTTCTCTCATATTAATTTAAATAATTTGTAAACCAAAATTAATAATGGTTAATGATATGATAGAAAAAATAATTGACAATTTATTGATATGGTAAAACAAAACATTAAAATGGATAATTTTTTAATTAAATATTTAAAACCACTATAATGAGATGGGAAATATATGTATTTTTCTTTTTCCCATTTGTTCTGCTATGAGGCAATCACACATTAGTTTGGCAAAGTGCAAAGTAATTAACGATACTCACAATTAATTAATGTATGACACATTTTAAAATAGATTATCCCTGGAAAAAAATATTTATGAAAATAAAATAAAATTGGGGTGTTTCTTAAATTTTGAGTTAACTAACCCAAATGTAGTTAACGAGTCGAGGTTTGGCTCATTTATGATAAATATTCAACTTATGATCTAATATTAGAAGTATAATTTTAAGTCACTCACCAATAAAAGTGTTAATTTTAAAATGAACTAAAATATACTAATTATCTTAACACCTGCCCAAAAATTAATTATCTATACACATAAGAGGGGATTATAGACTTTACCACAAGAGTATACACATATGAGGTGAGAAAAGTGTAATTCAAATATTTTTCAATGGAGGAGAATGTAATTTACCATAAATTTTAAATAAATTGAAATATATTTTATAAAGAGTTTAATTTTGATGTATTATTAGTGTAAAAATATTGTTTACTATCAATTAATTATAAATCATCTTATGAATTATTTTAGGATTCAAAAATACTACCAATACACATTTTAGGACTTTTTTCAATGCAATTTCTCTTATTTGTTGAAATTCATGAGAGTATCTTATCAAATTTATATGAGTTCTAGCAACTTAGTGAAATGCATTTAGATTTTAATCAATATAATAATAATGTTTGTTAGAAAACATATTCTTAGCATTCACCTTTAGAATATTTTTTTTAAAATCAAACAATTTTAATAATTTGACTATAGTAATTAATTGATTGTTTAAAAAATATTTGTACATTCTTCATCCATATTGAATAAATATTTTACAAATAATCAATATAAAATTTTATATAATCGATCAATCACAAATTATTTTATACGTTACTTTTAAATTTGTAGTTATGATTAAAGTCGGATATTATTAATAATTTGATTTATATTTTATACTACAAAACGTCAATATTTTAATATTCAAAACAAGAAGTAAGGGATATGAGAAATTACATATTATTCGGTCTTTTCTTTGTTGTCATTTAAATATCCTGTCTTGTTTTAGTCATTTTCATATTCGATTAATGAATTGTTGTTATGTGAATTAGTGCTAATCATTGTCAACAACTTGATCGTAATTCATTAATCATGAAAGATTCATGAAAATAAGCAAGATCTTCCATTTAAATTATGAAGGAAATATTTCACATCATGGTCTCTTTCAACTTGACATTTTAATCTTAGACAAATTGGAATTTGAATTAGATGCCACATCGAGTAACACACATTTCGACTATCTAATTAAAATTGACCAATTTTGATTTTAAGATAAATTTAAATTTTAAAATTTAAATTATTTAGTGTGCGTCATCACAATTGTGAGTGCATGTAACCAAAATCCGACAAGTTTTACTCCATGCTAGCAAATGTCACTTGTCTAATGTGTTGGGCACCAATGAGATAGTTGAGATGTCACCGTGATGTGTAACATATTTGGTTTTGGGTGATAAGAGTTTATAGGGTTTAGGTGAAATGGGTTCAAAAATAGAGTAACATAAAGGCCCATTGGTGAGACTAATGGGTTGAAATGAAAGAGCCACTTGACCTAATTCCTACAAATGGCTTGAGAGAGATTAATAGTAAGGTTGTAATTATTTGGCAACATCACATGACTAAGGTGGGTATGACTAATGTGGATAGAAATCTTGCAAGATCCTATTTAAAATGGGTAGAAATCTTGTATAATCCACACACCACAAGACAAATAATATGAGAACTTTTGGATTTTCCAAAAAAAAAAAATTGAATAAAAAAATAATAGTAACTTTCTTTACTCTGTTTCATTATGAATTTACTAAATATAAAAAATATTAACATATGAAAATGATTAAAAATAAAAAACTAAAAGTAATATTAAATTTTCATTATTTTAAAATAATTTCAATATTATAAAATTATAATTTATTGAATTATAATAATTTTAATAATAGCGACCGAAAATAGTAGTTGCAGAAGATGATTAATATAGTAGTGATCGGTCTCGAAGGTGGTTGTAGTAGTCAAAAGGAACAATTGATAGTTGGAGGTAATAGTGGTGATCGAAGCGTGATTGTCAATGACTGTAGTGGTGGATAGTGGTGGTTAGAGGTGGATGGTCGATGGTGGTAGGTGTCGAGATGATGGTCGGTGATTGTTGCGGTGGTCAGAGGTGGATGGTCAATGGTAATGGTGTCATCAATAATCAGATGTGAGTGTTCGATGGTGGTGGTAATGGCAATTTTTAAAGGTGGAGTGATGAGAGATGATTTTAGAAGTCGGTGGTGGCGGTGGTTGAGTGATGACAGTGGTCAGGGATGGTGGTGATGATTGTTCAAGGTGTATTGGTGGTGGTGACGGTAGTCGAGTGATGACCGTGGTCAGGGATGGTGGTGATGATTGTTCAAGGTGTGTTGGTGGTGGTGGTGGTGATCGAATGTGAGTGGTTGATGACGGTGGCAATGGTTAGAGATGGTGGTTGATAATTGTTAGAGTGGTGTTTATGTCTACGGATTGTGACATGTTAATTTCAAAACAAAAATAAAAATTATAAAATCAATTATTTTATTTTTGAGTTTTAAGAAAAAATTATTTTGAAATTAATGAAAAAATCAACTTAATCCTATTTTAGTTTAACAAATTTTGATTTTAAAATTGATTTTTAAAACCAAAAACTCAAAACCACTTGGAACAAACCCTTGATTACATGAGGCACATCCTATACAAGGTCAAGAAAAATAAACAAGCTTTAAGAGTAGCTTATTAATAGGGAGATTTTAAACTTGAACTAAGTCATAGCTTCTGTAAATTAAATGTTAAATTATTTGTGTTTGTCTTTTTTTTTTTTTACAATTATTTAGGTTAACCTTATTTCGTAGATTTTGATCATTATTTTTATTTGATATCAAATAATCACATTGTTTAAATAAATAAATAAAAAAACCCATTTTAACTATGGAATAATAAATAATTGAACCTTCAATTTGCACTATCTATGATTTAGATAATCAAAATTTTAAATTAAGTTAGTATACACTTCTCACAATATAGTAAGTAATTAGAAAAAGACACTTACACATCAACCAAATAAGAAGCACATGAGAGTTTTAATGTTAATATTATTATTATTATTTTGGAATAGAATGTTAATATTCATTTGAGTAAAAGATATTGGTACACATGATGATAGAGTCGCATATTGTTACCTAGAGAACTAACAAGATGGACTAGGATTTTCTAACTAAGAAGTAAATAAAATAATAGTTTATATTTTTTTATTACTTAATTTACAACTTATAATGAAATATCTGATCGTGAAAATACCTCTCAACCATCCAAGTGTTAGATTTAGGAAAATAAAATAGATATAATAATATTAAAAGAAATAAACTTAATGTATCTATTTTTTAATTTAAAAACAAAGTCTTTTAGCTGAATGGATCTTTTATTAGGTCTAGAGGAGCCTAAAATACTATCACATACATGACTACAAGAACTACAATGACGGATCTTAAACAACAAATAAATATATATATTGAAGTGGTTAAATTTTTAAAATTTTAATATATAAATAAAATGTATAATATTGTATTGTATATAAGAATTTTAAGTTGTAAATTATAAAAATATATTGAAGAAATATAGTAAATTAAATTTTGGTTGACATTTTTAATAATTAAAAATTAGTTGAAATTTAGGTTGGAAATTTTATTTTATTTTATAATTATAATAGTTATTTTTGTAATTTTTTTATAAATTATTTCCTCTGGTTTTTTAATAATAGACATTTAAATTATAATTTTGTCTACAAAAATTATTGATGTATTTGATTTATGGTTGTCTTAAAGATCTTGAAGGCCCTATTCTAACCTTAAAAGTTGAGCCTAATAAATTTTAATATTAAAAAAATTTGGTAAAATAAAATTTAGTCCATATACACATACCAATTTAATAAGTATCTACACTTACTAACCTAGACGATGCATATCATTTGCTCACATTAATTCATATAACAAGAGAAGTTGCACAGATCATAACATGTCACTTTCACATATTAAACTCAAACATACATCTCGACAATAATAACCCAATTCAACTCGTAAAAATAATTCAACTCATAAAATACACCAATTATAGAACTCAAAATTACAACAACATACACCACAATATCTATATTATTGGCATATCTATTAACATATATCATATTCAAAATTCATCACAATCCAATTAGTATATATCAAATCACACAAACCACAATTTGCTTTTCACAACCACAGTTAATGATTATTTCTTTTTCAAATTTTTTTAATACAAATATTTTTTTTTTATAAATCTTAACTATTTAACTTCAATTATGGAATTACAGTTACAACAGTAATTTCACAATTTGGATATTTTATACATAAAATTAACTCATCCAAGAGTTATAATTTGTTTTGTATCAATATTTATTTAATAAATTATAACTCAAATGTATGCTATAAAAAAATAAAAGGAGTAGTATTTTTTTAAAAATAATTGAGAATTTTAGAGTGGCCGTAGCCATCCTATGTCCCAACGAAATTCAGTTACTGAGGACAAATTATTGCGATTAAAGTAAACAAATGTAAAAACAAAAAAGTCAGGGTACAACCTTAATGGATTTTAATCAATCCGAAGAGATTGTCACTTTTTGAATTTCAAAGTGGTTACTTAGATTAAGCCCATTACTAAGTCTACAATGACACCACACTAGTAAAATGAACCTCATGTGAATGAATGCCCTCTAGAAAAAAATGTTTATGTGAACCAATATACAGGAGATATTATTTTCTCACTCCTAGATACACTTCAAAAAGTATAAATCCAAAAAACACAACTTGTTTCCATTTGTATTTGTACTTTTGGACAAGAATATGCATTTTTCCCCCGTTGAATTTGTACTTCTAAATGAAGCTATGATTTTTTAGAAATTTAGAGGTATAAAAGAAACTCTCACCATATAGTATAAAGGGACCTATGAGTTAGGGTATGATAGAGACATAATGAATATTGGTTTCAATTATGCTAGTAAGCTCTAGCGCGTTTAATGAGAAGATTCGAAAATAATTTAGATGGTTAACGAAATTTAAATAAATAAATAAAATTAATTGATAATTAATGAATATATGAAGATTTTGTAATTCGTTAATCAACAAAGTTAACCACGATTTTAAATATTATTAACCACACTTTTTAAGTGTATATATTTAAATTAATGTCATGTACACCATTTGAACTCAATTATAAGTAAAGTTATATACTATTACAATTATTAAGGATGATATATAGTTAAATACGAATTAATATTATTGATTCCATTTTAAAGTAAAGTATCTTTGCCAATTTGTCCCTTATTATGATAGCTACTCCTCTAAATTAATTTAATAACATTTTAGAATAATAATATTAAATTGTGTCATATTTTACAAAATCAAGAGTAGTATATTTAAACATGTGAAATTATACATATTGAAATGTAAATTAAATCAAATAATTTAACTTAAATGATTAATAAATTTTAACTAAGAAGAAATCATTTAGAAAAATCTGAATTTAAATTTTGACTAAAACAATTTTAAATTACTAAGATTTTTATCTGAAAAATCATATATTTAGAGCCCATTTATTACTACTTTATTTTTTAACATAATCGCTTACTGAAAAAACAATATAATCATCTTTTTTTTTTAAGTTTTAGTCTGTTTTTTATAACTTTTAAAAAGTGATTTTTATTACAGTAGAAAACATAAAATATTTTCTATTTTCTTTAAAATCTCTAAAAATAATATCTATTGTTAAATACAAAAATCACAAATTTGTTCATACATTGGAGATAAAGTTTAGTGTTTGGAAGGGTACCTAATTCCAAGCATTTGAATTAAACTATTCATTCATTCTCCAATCAAATCCCAATTCTCAACCCTTAATTTTGTTCTTATTAATCTTAGGGTTTTTCACGCTTTCCCTTTCTCACTCATAATTCCCAATTGTCTCTGATTTTCCGTTCAAGTTTCTCCCATTCACCTTTCCGCTTTGCTTTCTCCGCACCACACTATCATTTCGGAATTCAATTTTCATTTTCATCAGATCTTCGAGGTACAGAACCTGTGTGTCTTTGGTTCCATGTTTTTAATTTTTAATTTTTCTTGTTTCACATGTCAAACTTTAATTATCACTATTATTATTGTTTTCATTTTTTTTTTGTATAGTGATTTTTGCTAATGAAAAAGTGATATCTTGATATAGCTTCTTGCTTAAAATCATAATTTAATTAATTACTGTTACTGTTTCAGTTTTTTAAGATGATTGTTATTACAAGGACTTTTTTTATTTTGGTAATTTAACCTTGAAGTACTTTTTCAAGTTGTGGACACATATCCATTTGTTTCATCATCACTTCCATGTTTGAATCACTTGGGACCCGTTTACTTTCTAACAACACGTTCATTTTTAGTCTTAGGCTCTGTTTGGATAAACAGCTTAATTAAGTGCATATATTTGCTTATGTATAAACTATATATTTAACAAAAGATAAAATAAAGTCACTTATTTCATATAAGTTAAAAGTTGTATTCATAAGCTTATGGATATATGTTGAAAAAAACATGTCATAAGTTGTTTTCATAAGCTCTCGAGAGGAGTCTCACTCGTGCTTATGCTAGTAGATAAGCTAATCCACATAGGCCCTTTATATGTGGTTGAATTGAAATGACATTTGATTATAAATTTTCCTTTTTCATTTCTGATAGAGAGAAGATAGAAGAGATAATGCATTTCCGAAAACATTGTTAATGTTTTGAAATTTTTCAGAATTTTCAAAAATATTCAATCTACTTTTAAAATTCATTTTTTAAAACCTCCACAATGCTTTGTCGAATGTATTTATAAGTGGAAATAGAAATAGGAAACACATGAAGTAAAGGGACCCTTAGTGGTTTTTATGTTTGTGTGTTTTTATTTATTTAAGTGCATTGCATTGGGATGCTGGTGTATTGCCTCTGTTAGATTTTGGAAGATTGTTGGGATTTGGTTGAGGTGATTGAATGCTGAAAAATGATTTTGATGCTTTACTGTTGTGAAGCTTGTTGTCATAGTAATTCAGCTAACTAACGCGTTGACTATGTATCCAGGTCTTGGCAATTTGGTTGATAGGACTTCCATTTTGGAGAGTTAATTTAATGTCTGAGTCAGATGCTCTGCCTCCTACTACCACCTTTGGTAATGGTGTAATTTCCTTATAAGTGCTCACAGATTGTTTTGTTTTGTCCAGTGCATTGTTTCAAATGAGGATATAGATAGTTAGTTACACACACATATGAACCTTTCTTTTTTTAATGTAGATATATGGTCATTCATGTTTAATGTATCTTTCTGTTTTTGGTCTGCATATTCTGTTATTCTTTTGTGTTGGTCTAATCTTAATATGGTTTGCATTTGGGATTGAAAATTGTTTTAGACGAGGATCTGACATTTCCCATGTAAAATTTAATACTAATATGTGAAATATCTGTTTGATAAATTAAACTCTATGTATCTTTACCAAATTCGGATCATTTGGTCCATGTAGCCGACCCTACTTAGTGGGATAAAGCTTGGTTGTTGTTGTACCTTTACAAAATTGGAAAAATTTGCTGAGGAGCATTATTCTGCTTTGTTGCAGTTTATTTTTGGATTTAATATAGTTATGCCAATTCTGATGTTTGCACTCCTTTTCTCTATTGTAGTTTCCGATGTTCTACTGTGGAAGCGGTGGAAAGTTTCCTTTGGTGTCATTGTTGTTGCTACGGTTGCTTGGGTCCTACTCGAGTGGACTGATTTACCGTTCTTAACAATTTGTTCAGATGTGTTGCTGCTATTGATCGTAGTATTGTTTCTGCATGCTAATTATGCTGCCCTTAGAAATAAGTATGATTAATAACCGTTGTTGTGCTTGTATTATGTTTTTCGTCATTTTAAAACTAACACTATGTTTTTGGTTGTCCTTTTCTCTCTGATCAGACAGCCACCAAGATTACCTGAGCTAGTTGTGTCAGAGGAGATGGTTAACAATGTAGCTGCTTCCTTTCGGGTCAAAATCAATAATGTGCTCTTTATAGCTCACCACATCACTATTGGCAAGGATTTTAGAATTTTTTTTAAGGTTAGTTTTGTTTCAGGTTACAATGTTTTAGGGATTGTCGATGGTGGAATTGTTATCTAAATAATAATTAGTGATTACTTTTCTAAGTTGTGGAAATGAGCTAAGTTAGGCATTGTCTTAAATAAACATAACCTACTTACCTTACCTAAGCCATTTACAAGTTACAACACTTATTTTTTCCATTCACATTACTCAAACTTGAGACCTTGTTTAAGAGGAATTGAGCTCCTTGAAACTTGAACAAAGTCCTAAAATCCTTTTTTGTTGAAGCTATTCCCTCAAATTTTCATTTGGTTTTCAACAATAATTGCTGATATGTTCTCTTATTATGACAGAACTCTATGGTCTATTCTGACTATGCATGTTTCAACTGTTTATTTTGCTATAAAAATGCAATTTTTACATTTAGAAATGAGAACATAGTAATTCTCAATCTTGTGCAAATGACTTTATGGAATTTGGAAAATGAATATAATTATTCATTGTTTGTTGTCTACTTACAGGTTGTGGTTTGCCTGTGGCTATTGTCTGTCATTGGCAGCATCTTCTCCTTCTTCACACTTGCATATATTGGTATATTTGATTCACAAGTCTATCTATTAAAAAGTGTTTGTGATATCTCTAACTGAGACCCTCCTTTCTCTTTAACGTACCGTAAATTCCGTACTAAACCATTTTGATGTGTTTCACTTGAACCTTTTGCCTTTCCTTTTGCTGCCTTTTATTGTTTGGTATTTGTCCTACTTTCTTTGCATTTGCATGGTTTTCTTGTTCATTATTGGATATTTGTTCAAGCATAGCTGTAGTTTTAAACTAGCTAACATGTGTCTCTAGAAGTGTTGTCAATTGTGGATTGCGAAAATAGTGGTTTGTTAAAATTCAGTTACCCTGTAGCTGCTATTCAACAACACTGGTCACTAATCCTAATTTCCATCTCAGTCAATCATGTTAAGTTTTGTTAAGAGTCATTTTGAATTATTTTTCTTTTTGAAGTAAGAGCAATATGTATTAATATTTTTCATCTCGACACAATTTGGCGACTTACATATAAACTCATGACTTCGTAAATATTTTTATTTACATTTGTTATTCTTCTATGGTGACAGGAACCCTGATGATGATTACTATCCCTGCATTGTACAGAAAATATGGAGCTTATGTAGACAAGTGTTGTGGAGTTATCCACCTCCAATTTTCAAAACATTATAGAATTGTAGATGAGAATGTTTTCAACAGACTGCCTCGTAATATATCGAAAGACAAAGAGTCTTGATTTTCAAGCTCTTTAATTTATGCTCCATTTGTAAATATTAGTAACTGTTCGATCATATTGATATGTTATTTAGACTCCATCCAGCACTTTGTATAATATATGCAGAGGAAAATTTTGTAGTTTAGATGTTGTTTGAATCAACTTTATGGTAGCTGTTTTCATTTTCTGGCCATCAAAATTGAGAATTTGTTTGCAAGTTTGTATGACATAGGTCTAGGATTTTGGAGCCAGTTTTTTAGTGATCATTTGGTAAAATTTGTTGGGAAAAGGCAGGTGATAATAGGCCTAAGTGGATATTTGAATATTATTATTTTTATAGTGAAAGGTTTAGATGAACTGAGTTTGGGACGGTCATTAAGATTAGGGTAGACATTAAAGTTCAAAGAACACTGACAAATGTACTTAAAAAATCACGCACAAAAGAGGTCATCACACCCTTGTAGGGTATAAGCACTACTTACTAATTGATCAACCTTCATTGATAGTACTGTAATATCATAGTTTAACAAGTTATATATTAAGGAGTTTTTTTATTTTTTATTTATTTTTAAACTAAGATATCATTCTTGTACAATAATAAACTAATTTTACTTGATAAAATAGATAAATTTAATGAGTTAGATATCTCAAAATTGAATACCTAATCAAATGTCTAAGGAATTTGATTATCTATCACTCGTGTCACAATATATATGTTGGTATGTATTAAGGAGTTTAATAGTATTTGTGATCATTAACATATTTAATGTGGAAACAAGTTATTGAATATAAGTGAAAGATTTGTTTTAAATTGATAATGCATCAAAATGAAATTTCATAATATTTAGATGTTTCTTTGTAGTAGACTAGTAGTTGCTCAGATTGTTCATTTTTTAGATGATTAATTAGAATCTCTGAAATATAGTTTAACCGACAATATTTTTACTGTTTACTATACAGATAAAAAAAGAATTCTCCTTACATACAACCGGCCACAACTAATTTATAGCAATATTCTTATGGACATAATAGCACGTAGTTTATATAGTTATTAATCTCAGTTATTGATTTGAAATTGGTCAGTTCAAATTACACGTTCAATAAATTAATTTTTTAATTATTTTGTCATTGCTTTAGATCAGACAATCGAGATTGGTAACTATGTAACATAGTGCAATGTAGTTAATGCAGAGAATCTATTTTCGATATTTACTTTTTTTTTTGTTTCGATATTTACATCATTTCTAACATAAAATCTCCATCTATATGGGCTTCATTTTAGAGTCACCATAAGAAAATTTACCTACCAATCAAATACTAGTACTTGACGTTCCAATGCAGTTATGTGGTATAGTATGTGATTAGGGTGGAAATACACTAATTAGAATTAGATTTTACAAAATTAAGCAAATATGTATTAATGGTAGTTTCTCTAAAATACATTTTTTTTTTAATTTAACTATTTGTGTTTCCAATGAACCAATTCTTTTTTAAACATCCAATGAGCTAATTCATTAGTCATGAAAGGAAATTTAGATTATAGACTTAATTTTTTATTGAAAGACTTTCAAATTTTTTAATACGTGTAGTTTAGAGGACTTCGCATTTAACCTAATTAGAGGACTTGTTCTCTATTCATTTGGTAGTTCATTGAATCTCACCACAACTTGAGGCTTTGGTTCATACCAAAAACTGGTTAAGGTCCACTAAGATGGTTGGTCATTCATTTAGTTATATCAATGAAGTGGGAAAAGTTGAAATAGGTATGAAAGTTCCATTCTTACTTTCTATTAAATTTTGTTATTTTTTAGTCTTAATCTTGAAATTATCTATGTGGAAGGGATTTGATAATTCGAAATTTGGTCGGAAGTTAAATAAAATTTGATTACGAACTATTTTAGCCAAGGTTAAAACAATTATCTCTTCAATAATTCACTCATCAGTGTATCTAATTAACCACTTGATTAGCCGCTTTAGCTTACATCTTTAAAATATAAATATTATTTTGTTTTCTTTAATTAATTATTAGTTTACAACAATTACAAGACTTGAGGAGCATGAGGTTGATAGTGGATTTCACATTAATGTCAAGGTCAAACCAATTTGTACACCTTATTCATTCTTTAAGTGTTGTTCCCTTGGTTGAAATCTGATCATTAGTTTATATCAACCACTACAAAAACAATTTGCAATATTAGTGGAACACTTTTTAAAATTTCCTTTTCTGTTATGTTATGTGGTGAATTTTATGCAAAATTTGCTACAAGATCCGATCCAAGAAGAAATTTTCTTACATTTATCTGAGTGCATCTTATACAATTATGGCACAATATTAAGGTGAAAGGGATGGTGCCCTAATCCAAAGAATGAAAGACCTTCAATGAGTGGATGGTACCCCATTTTTTGATTGTATATATGAAGTGTTCTATATTTCAACATAATGTATATCTCTAGATTATGATACTATGTCATGTGTTCATGATCTTTACAACCTTAACCAAAATATAAAAAAGATTCAATAATAAAAATATTACCATGTTTATTTCACTAAAATGATAACAATCTGAAACATTATAGCAAAACAAAAAAGTTCAATTTGAACTCCCAATCTTATTTACATACATCTAGGATCTTGGAAGACAAATAACTATGCCTCTCAGTCACATAAGCTTACATATATGTACATGAACTAAAAAAAGCCATCTAAATGAAAGGGAAGAATGTAAAATTGCCTAACCGCCGCCGCCTAAGGCAAAGAAGACTCCAATCTCCTTAAAGCGAATGCAGGAAAAACCATCTTCTCAATTTCTTCCATTGATCAACAAGAACTAAATCTTACCAAAAACAAAAAAGAACCAATTTGTTCTTATAGTTTGTAACTTCCTCAAGAGCTGCGGAATATTGCAATGTCAATTGGCTCATCTGCTGCATCTAATACATAAAAACAAATTTATAAACTACAAAATTATGAGGTCTCATGAAAGCTAATTGACCTAGACAACGCTGCTGGATTGGCCTGCAAGACTGGTGAGTTTTGTATGTCTTCTTTTTCATCACCCTTTTGTTGGAATGCTTTGAAAAGTCCTCCACCGCATATTGAGTCTGTCTTGCTATTTTTAATCCCAAGAGTTGTCAATATAGAGCTTTTTTGTGCTTCTCCCAAGTCATCAATCCTCAATGTTTTTGGAACCCAAAGAGACTTTTCTTTATTATTTCCTTTGCTGCTTTGTTCGTCAGAACCTACTGCGTCATTTGATGTGAGTGTGTTTTCTTCTCTTGAATGCTTACCTAAAGTTGGGGAGCTAGGGGTTGCACTATTTGGTGATGATGGTTGTGCTAGCCATGGGTTGTTCCATGCACCAGGCATGGTGAAACCCCAATAAGCTGGTGCAGGATAGAGTGGCATGGCGATTCCTTGTGGGAAGAAAGCATGTGGTGATTGTACTTGAGAGCTCCATTGGGATGGACTCCATGGCAAGAGCCAAGGGGCACTCGGGTAGTGGGGAAATTGAGGTGCAAAGCTTTGACTGTTCTGCACAACTTGTTCTAGAGAACTGTTGATAGCTGCATCTTCAGTTGGCGTTGTTGATGCGTCCGAAGATTTATTGGAATGATCATTGCTCTTTTCTTCACCAGCATAGGGAACAGAAATTCTTAGTTCTTCTGGTCTATTGAATCCATTTGTTGGGCAACTAGTACCTGCTTTATCAACAATGTTCAATACAGATTCCATTGATTCACACAAGGGTGTATCAGTCCCAAATGTAAAGGCAGTACCATTACAGTTCACAGAAGGATGATGGACTCCATTGGGGGAGTCAGATTGAGAATTCTGAACTATTACATCAGGGATAGTTATCTGACGATAATGAGAAGCAAAATTCTTGTTCTTCCTGCGACCAGCACCTACCGGCACATTTCTCATGGCCCCGCCTGCAGTCCAATATCTCTGGCAATTCTTGCAGAAATGGCGTGGTTGGTTGACGTTGTAATTATTGTAGTAGCAGAACTTTGTTTCCATGCTATTACAACGAGGGCAAGGCAGTATTTTGTCTGGCTTTTTCAGAGTCTTATCTTGTGAATTCTCAGACTGTTCTTCTTTAGTTTTTGAAGTTTTCAATGTACTTCCCTCCTCTTCAGATTGTTCTCCTAATCTTGACACAGTGTCTAGATCAGCTATCTTTGCTGATGATTGGGTGATAGCTTTATCTTCATTCTTACATTCGGTCAGTTCCTCCTCTTCCAAGTCCTGAATTCAAGAAAACTCTTGATGAGTATGATATTCTAGACCAAAAATTTAGTACAAACAATGCATTGTATTATGAAAAGGATGCCTCAAAAATATTTTCAATGTGCTAACTTTCTACATGATGCAATTACAGATATATACCAAAGTATTAAAAAAAATGTAGAAGCAATATTAGGCCATCAATCGTAGTTGGAAATAAACTCTGAAACAGTAAAAATAATAATAATGAAAGTGGTAATGTTGTATAGAAAAGCCATTTTATAAGAAGAAAACTAAATCAGTACTACAACATTTAACTAAAATTAATAAATTTTCCATCACTTGTTTAGAATCCACAGTTCAATGTCAACTGTCAAAATTGTAAATTCGATGTGTTTCATCTGCAACCATGTTAATCTTATATTTTCTCAAAAGCTGAGGTTGAAACATAACCATCCAACTCTAGTAAAATGGCTGGACAAAAACTAAGGGAAGTGAGCAAAATTGAGAAGACAATCAAAGAGGAATGTTTAACAGAAAACTAGTCTTCTCTTCAAGATAAAACATCAATTATAAATCCACAAGAAGGAAAGGTTAACTGATTATAGACAAAAACACAATGAACAAAAAAACCAAAGCAGAAAGTATGACAAATTGAGCTAAAACTTGAAAGACAGCACAGTTCTTAAATCTTATCGTCTTTATTTGGAAAAGTCGAGATACAAAATCCAGAAGTCAAATAGAGAAAGCATTTTTCACAGTCAAAAAGAGAAACTATTAAGATATAGAATCAAAAGATTAGATTGAGGTCTGTAGTTTTCCATGTAAACACAAAGAGAAAGTTTTAGAAGCGGAAGCATACAGTTTACAAAGAGATCTTACAACAAGCCTGTGTCCCAGAACAACTATTCTTAGGTTTTGAACCTAACTAAACCCGAAAAACCAGCTTGCAAGGCGAGGATTGTCTACACAATATAAGCTCTAATTAATCCAATTGAAACTTGGTGCATTGGTCCCACCATTAAGTGTATGTTTGGTTCTGCTGTGACAAAAAATAATTTTGGATGAATGGATTCTATAAAATTAATTTTACTTAAAAACGTTAGTTGAATGTAAAGTAGTTTATGTTTAGATACATTTACGTAAAAGTGTGTTGAAAAATAAATTTCAGTGTAAATTGTAAAAATCACGTTTAGATTCAAAAACTACAAATTTTAACTTCAAGTTAAAATCAATTCTACTCAAGAGCATCCAAACATGTCAAAATCAAGTTTACACCTCCATAATCAATTCTGACGGCTCCAAACGTAAAACCAAACATAGGCTAATTAATAAAGGTAACCTAGTAACAGATCTAAGATAGACTCTAATAATACCATTTAGGTTATAGGATTAACTCAAGACTAGGGTTTTTCTTAAAACCATTTAATGTTAATAAAACCAAATATCTTTAGAATTAATCCAAAATACTTAAAACAACACAACAGTTCAATGCTAAGCCATCAAAAACTTCAACAGCATCACGTCAGAGAACAACATGAAAATTGAAAACAATTACAAACCTAAATATGAATTGTAAAATTGAAACAAACCAATCAAAAACTCAGATCCAACAAACACCAAAATTTCAACTGAAAACTAAAAAACACAGCAAGTCAACAGAATCTTCAATAACATGAAATCAAGAAAATAACACCAACCCACTAAATATTTTCACATTAACAATAATGGGTCACTCTCAAAATCGAAAATTTCTTCATACCTCATCAATCTCTCGCTCTTCTCTATCCATTTCTGTATTGGAAGAGACATGGTTCTGACAAATAACATCATCAACAGCGTCACCGGAAGAAGATGAAGCCGGAGCACCGGTGGAGTCACCGGATCCGGGAGAGATCTCCGACACCGGAATCGTCTTCCCGAAAAGCTTGATCGCTGGGTCTCTAGCTTCCAACATTTTTCTGTTTTTTATTTTTAATTTTGATTTTTTTTTATAAATAAACTAAAAAAGCATCTATTTATTTTTATATATTTTTGACAAAAAAAGTTTTAGAGAGTGAAAATTTAGAGAGAGAGAGAGAGTGAGTGACACGTTGTGTTTGTGAATTTGGATTTAGTGTGGACATGGATCGAACGGTTCACATC
This sequence comes from Cicer cuneatum, assembly GCA_037974295.1. Lineage (NCBI taxonomy): Eukaryota > Viridiplantae > Streptophyta > Magnoliopsida > Fabales > Fabaceae > Cicer > Cicer cuneatum. Next base: position 2,055,958 of record JBBPBO010000003.1, on the reverse strand, counting down.
TCAAGTAACCGACCACGTTGGATCTAGATCGTACGATTACACAGTAACCGACCACGTGAATGACCCTTTTAATGAGTTCAGTGAAGTGAGATCCTGTGTTTGTGGGTGAAGAGTGCTTTGTTTTTTTTGTTAATAGAAAAAGTTGCTGCATCAGATGCAACAAAGAATTTGAGCCACAAGTTCTTTTGTGGAATTGAAAAGTTTTTTCTCTTTCCCACTTTTTTACTCTTTGTATGTGGAAAAATAGCTACTCCACCATCTCTCTCAATCCAAGTCATTACTTTTTCTATAAAGATAAACATATTCATTCATGTCCCAAACCTATCCTATATTAGCTCTCCAAACCAATTAATGTTTATTAATATTTATGTTTTTAATATTAAATCAAACCATTAATATTAATGTTTGTTAATACTTCATCACCAGTATTATTTGGCCTTAATTATAAATATAAACATGAATCTAGTTGTTGATTTTAAATATAAACAAAGTTAGTTAATCTGTATATATTTAATAATATTATTTTAAAAATATTTTTGCATTAATTTTTTAATGTTATGGAATATGATAATAATTAGGAGAAAGTTAGTAATTGCCTTTTTTTTTTACATAAAAGCAAAAAAAATTAAATGCATTAAATTATCATATTTAATAAGTGCAAAAGTATGTACATTTGTTTATATTAATAACTAAAGAAGTATCTCAATTAAGTTGTGCATAATTTCTGAAAAAACTTATTACTGTAATTGAACTGATTTCAGTGATAAAATTATTTTATCAATAATAGTTAGTGGAGTAATTATTAAATGAGTTAAATTATAATAAATAAAAATATATTAGTAAAGATATAAAAAGACAAAGATAAATTCATTGTTATCTTAGACTTTTATTGACTACCGTTACTTCAAAAATAAAATTAATTTAACTTAATCAATAAATTAAATATAAAAAATAATATAATATTAAATAATAGATTTTTGAAAAAAGTTATAACTTGCAAACTTAGATCAGTAAAAAGTAACAAGTCCCTAAAGATTTACCAAAATTCATTATAAATAGTTGGTGCAAAATCTTTGTGAGTGTTGTAAACTCTATAATACTCGGTTCAATTCTCATTTATCATAAAAATAATTTATAAAATTTACTAACTCGCAAATTTATAATTCTAAAATAACATAACAAATTTTCCATTCTTATTTTCTAATTGGCCCAAATTTGCAAACCATATCTTAAAATAACAAATTTATAATCTTATCTTATTAATTTACACCCAAAAAAATAGCGACTGTAATAGCAAATCCTATGAGTAAAATATATATATTTTATTAATTATTATTATAATAAAGAAAAAGTTGGCCCCACCCAAAAAGTGGTCTCGACTCTTACCAGCACACGTGTAATATTGAGTACACAAGCTAAAGCACCAACATATCTTTCTGCACTATACTTTTTGAAGGAATAATTTGTGTCTGTTTCTCTTTTGTTGGCAAATAAATATACAGAAGTTGAAAATTAGTATTTTATCTTTTTTTTATTAAGTAATAGTTGTGGTGTTTTTTTTCTATCTAGAAAAGAAGATAAATATCACGATAAACTGATGTACAATTGAGAAATTTAAGATTCAAATTTTAAATAAAATATTCAATCTAACAATATATGTATTTGTTATTTGAACTAAGACTTAAAGATGTTATGTAGTTTTTTTTTTAATTATATCTATAGAAATGACACAAATTAAATAATATACTTTTTTTTTTATTAAAATGTTTTTTTCTATTTTTTTTTACAAAAAAATTAGGCCCCTATTCCTGATGGGTCCATTTGAAAATATATATAATAATTTTGTGTGTGGATAATAAACATGGAAAAAGTCAACAAACAAATTTTAGATAATAGGTTCTTTGTGAGACTATGGTGGTTTTTAAAATCATCTCTCCTGTGAGTTACTAAAATGTAGATTCTTTATAGACTTAATTAGTATCACATTTGAGTTATATACTTAAAAAACGATTTATCTTCTTAAAACAATGTTATTTTATCTATAATAGATAGAGTCCACCTCGTTAACTATGTCATTCACAACATACTCATTTATAGTTCTCGTATCTATTCTTGGCCAAAGAGTTTATCAATTCTATTTAACATCATGTTGTTTTTGAGTTTGAAAAAGCTGTTTAAAAATCAAAATTTGTGTCACCGAAGATATTACTGGGTTGAGTCGCGAACTAGGTCGCTCTCTTTAAGACATTTCGCGGCACCGCACAAATTATGCAAGACAGACTATCAACCACGACATCCTCAGGATAAAACAGTCCAGATTCACTGTATCGAAGTTCCACTGCACCGTAGAAAATCATTCTAGAATTACACCCTCAATATTGCTATTAAAGCCACTCTCAATATGACAGTTAAAGTCACTCTCAATAAGGCAATTAAAGCCTCGCAATATGGTACTATGACCACTCATAAATCAAAATGACTACACTCTACAAGATTGCGGCATAAAAGCCACTCTAAAAGATTGCGGCATAAAAACCATTCTAAAAGATTGTGGCATAAAAACCACTCTAAAAGGATAGTGGTATTAGGACCACTCAAAAACTCAACGGAACTACGACATAACAAACCGCTCTAAGATATCGAAGGGACTACAGTATAATAACCGCTCTAAAATATCGAAGGGACTGCGGTATAATACCACTCTAAAATATCGAAGGGACTACGGTATAACAACTGCTCTAAAATATCGAAGGGACTACAGTACAATACCACTCTAAAATATCGAAGGGACTACGGTATAACAACCGCTCTAAAATATCGAAGGACTACTGTACAATACCGCTCTAAAATATCAAAGGGACAGAAAGAAATGGGAGAAGTGGCTCGGTAACAATTGAGCAGAATGTAAGAGGGAGAAAAGAAAAAGTTGGAAAATGCATCCAACTTTGGTGTGCTTTTCACAATAAATTGACACTCTTTATATAATGATGAAAGCAAACCCACATATGTTTTCTAACCAATGTGGGACTTCAACAAAATTTTGAGAATATTTATATAGTGATTAAAACTATTCAAAATGAGAGTTTTCCAATGTGAGACTTCAACAATTTTTAAATTCACACATTATGTTCCAACAATCCCCCACTTGAATTAAAAAAAATATTTCTAAAATAGCGTCAAACACTTCTATAAGATTGTGCATAAGCAATGTTGTCTATGACTTGAACCTTTGCATAGCGAGTAAGATTCTGATTTAACAAGAGTGACTCGTAGTCTTGAACTCTATCTCGGACATCAAACTCACACACAACTTTTTCATTGGGTGTATTCTAAAAAGCCCGTGCATTTATGGTTCTGCACGTTTATCCCAGTATAGTGAACGCTCTAGGAATTTTTGCCTTGAAATTCCATAGGAAACGACCTCATTTCCACGTTCACATAGGTGAGTCTATCAAGAGTTTCTATTATCTCATTCTATCATCGCTACAGGAATCATGCTTCTCTGATATATAATAGCATGTTCATCTCATATCACTTCACGACTTGTTATTACCCATTGAACCTAATTACCGGGATCTCCAGTCTTTTAGGTCGGGTTCCAATCATGGGTGACTCTATAGGCATTAGTCTCATCCTTTTGGATGTATTTATGACTTTCTCTCTAGCCACTATTACAGCTCCTTTAGTAAGTAATTCTCTAAATTATCATCAGTGCATACATGATCCACTATTACAGCTCCTTTAGTAAGTAATTCTCTAACTGTGTTGTGCTTACGACGTATTTGTCATCTCTTACCGTTGTAATAACGATTATCAATTTTTGCAATAGCTGCGGTACTATCGCAGTGGATCAACACAGCTGTCATAGGTTTTTCCCATACAGGGATCTCAGCTAGCAAGCATCTCAACCAGCTCGCTTCATCACTAGCAGTAGTTAGTGCTATCATTTCAGACTCCATAGTGGACTGAGCCAATATCGTTTGTTCTTCGATTTCCAAGATACATCACCATCGACTATACTAAAATTATAGCCACTGGTTGCTTTGGAGACATCTAACAAGGTGTTCCAATCAGCATCACTGTATCTTCCAAGGACGGTAGGAAATCTTTGATAATGTAATTCTAGACTCATGGTCCTTTCTAGGTCTCTCATGACTCTTTCGATAGCGTGTCAATGCTCTATACTATGTCTACTGGTAAACCTGCACAATAGTCCCACGACGTAGGCAATGTCGGGTCTAGTACAATCAATGGCATACATGAGGCTGCCAATGATGCTCGCATATTCAGTTTGTCTAACACCTTCACTAGTGTTCTTAAAAAGTTTCATACTTGGATCATATGATGTGCAAGCAGGTTTACAGTAAAAGTATTTATATTTCTTTAGGATCTTTTCAACATAATGAGACTGATCCAAAGAAATTCCCTTTTCTGATCTAGTAATCTTGATTCCTAAGATTACATCCGCTTCTCCGAGGTCTTTCATATCAAAGTTGTTACTCAACAATGATTTCACAGTATTTACAGCATGAATTTTTGAACCAAATATGAGTAAGTCGTCTACATAGAGACATATGATAGTGCAAATGCTATTTTCAAATTTGTAATAAATACATATGTCACTTTGATTCACTTGAAACTCATTCGATATAATCAAATTGTCAAACTTTTCATGTCATTGCTTAGGAGCTTGTTTAAGACCATACAAAGATTTATCTAACTTACAGACCTTGTTTTCTTGTCCATGAATTACAAAACCTTCAGGTTGTTCCATATAGATTTCTTCTTCCAAATCACCATTTAAAAAGGTTGTTTTAACATCCATTTGGTGTATCACCAAGTTATGAATTGTTGCAAGTAGCAATATCGATTTACAAGGAATGGAGGTTTGAATTGTAAATCTGCCCTTTTAAAATTTATGTTAAAAACTTAAGAAAATAACTCAAGATTGATCTTGGTTGTGAAAACAGAAAACAGAGAATGTTCTTGGTTTTCACCAAAAAACAGAGAACGTTCTTGGTTAGTTGAAATCAACAGTTCAGTTTATCTATCTAACTTGATAATTAACAGACTGAAAGTAGATAGGGATAAGGGAAGATATATCACACACAGATATATCCTGGTTCACCCAACCGGGGCTACGTCTAGTCCTCACCACTGTGAGATTTTCCACTAAGTGTTTAAAACAAGAACCTTCTTGGTTTTACAGCACCTACCTTAGATCAACCTTGATCTTTGTTTATAGAACTTAATCTAATTCCACCCAGAAAGAGATTAATCAAATCACCTATCAACCTTGATAGGATTTCTTACAATCTACCCCAAACTATACTTAACTCTTATAGTTTGAGTTTTACAATAATGAAGAGATTGTTTTGTTAGAATCTGAGATGTCTCAACTCTTGTTTGAGATTCGATTCTTTACAAAGAATTCAGTATAAATGTATCAGAGTAAAACGAATTTAATCAAACTGATTCTTGTAAGTGATTGGAGATTTTCAAGTGTGTAGATGTATGTGAGTGATGTTTTTCTCTATACTTGAAGCTGTATTTCTTCCTGAGCTTTTGCCTTCCTTTTATAGGCGTGAGAGAATTTAAAAATAGAGCCGTTGGTAGTGCTCTTGTCAGGCTTGACCCAAGACATTATTTCTGAATAAAAATAATCAAACTTTTGACTATTTTTATTTTCTGTTCAGACTGGGCTGTGTGTTGCGTTTTGGATCAAATTTTCTTTACTGATTACTGATCCTTTAATACTTCTGATAAGTGATAATATTGTAGGCTTTGAAATGGAGCTTTTGAATCACTTAAAACAGATTAAAAACGATCACAAAGCTTGTTGCAGAAAAACTGTAGTTGCTGGAGATTGATGATCAATCTGGAGCTTTAGCTTTTGGGTTTCCTGGAGATTGATAATCAATCTGGACTGATTTCTGAACATACTAGAAACTGACTTGACTTCAAGATTGTTTCAACAGTCTTGACAATCATTTCCAGAACTGTCTGGACAGACTTGTTTGAGAGTCTTTTTCTTTTTAAATTTGAATGTCCTCTTTGATTTGAATAGATCATATGTGTTCTCTTCCATGTAGCGATCATATCCATGTAACTTCCAGAGTCAATAACTTCAATTAAGTGATGGAGAAAGATTGGTCTTTATGTTGTCACAGGCTGGCGAACTTTCTCTATTTTCTAGAATATGTCAAGAATGTTCTCTGCCTTTGTTTATGCTGTTTGCTTTGATTCTTTTGAAACCTGTCTTTGAATTAACACACTCAAAAGCACATGTTAATTTAACAATACATTTAGAATCATAATTAACAATCTTTAAAGCTTCATATCTCATGATGATGTACTGGAAATCCGTTTAAGATAAACATGATTTTTCCTTGCATAAAAATCAGGTTCAAACAGTCTTGATGAAGTGAACAGAATCCTGGAGATTTTTTATCAATATGGAGACTGATGATATGATGTTAAACATATTGGAGATTAATGTTAACATGCTGGAGATGGATTGTGAACATGCTGGACATTGATGATTATTTCTGGAGACTAATGATCATTCTTGATAGAAGATCATTCTAGAGACTGTTCTGGTCATTCTGGACATTCTGATGTTCAAGAACAGACTTGGTTCTTCCTCTGATATCGTTTTCTGGAGATATCCTCTGGTATTCTTTGGTTGAGGTATCCTCTGGTATTCTCTAGTTGAGGTATCCTCTGGTTGAGGTATCCTCTGATATTCTCTGGTTGAGGTATCCTCTGATATCCTCTGGTTGAGATATCCTCTGATATCCTCTGATTGAGGTATCCTCTGATATTCTCTGGTTGAGGTATCCTCTGATATCCTCTGGTTGAGATATCCTTTGATATCCTCTGGTTGAGATATCCTCTGGTTGAGGTGTCCACTGATGGCAGCTTGGTGAGGTATCCTCTGATGGCAGCTTTGTGAGGTATCCTCTGATGTCAGCTTGGTGAGGTATCCTTTGATGGCAGCTTGGTGAGGTATCCTCTGGTGACGTCTTCTTGAGGTATCCTCTGGTGACGTCATCATCCTCTGATGATGTCATCCTCTGGTAATGACTTCAACCTCTGGTGACAGCTTCTGGTATCCTCTAGAGGCATCTTCTGATATCCTCTAGAGGTATCTTCTGGTATCCTCTGGAGGTATCTTCTGGTGATGTTATCGGGTAACATCTTTTGTTTTTCCAAATTGTGTCAAGAGTGTTCTTTATGCTGATTTCTTGGCTTTCCTTGAATCATTAACATGCTGTTAATTCTGGACATTCTGGAGACTGTTCAGTCTTGTTTTGGCAGTTTGATTCATGACCTTTTTCTTAGTGATTCGAATGGCTTCTTGTAATTGATCACATTTGTGCATGAATGGTTTCTTGCTTTGTTCACTTATGAATTCATGTTCCTTAAACAAAACATAAGTGAAATCATTAGTAGACCACCATTCATAAAACTTAATCATTTAATTTAAAAGGTTTGTTGTCATTAAAACATATATCAAAAAGGTTTTGTCCTCAACAATCTCCCCCTTTTTGATGATGACAAACCTTTTGAATAAATCATAAGTTTTATGGATGGATATAAATAAAATGCAAGAATGTTCTTAGATATGTAATTAAACTCCCCCTAAACACATGCAAGAGTTTAATTCTTATCATTCTAATTAAACTCCCCCTAAACATATGCAAGAGGTTAATTCTTAACATTCTTCATTAACTTCTATCATCTTATATCCATCATATATTTCTCTCCCCCTTTTGACATCTATCAAAAAGGTTGGGAAATAAACATAGAAGATAAAACAAAATGGAGTAATAGCATGAGTGCACTATACATAGAATTCATGTGGTTGACTGGCATTCATATATCAAACTAGTCAAGTTTGCATTTAACATTAAAAAACATAGCATGTATGATGATCATATCATTGTAGTCAATATTGCAATCAAGATATGGATAATGATAGCAACAATAATATGACATAATTGTATGCAAGCATTTTAACTCACTTTGAAAAATAGTCAAAAATATTTATTCTTCTCATTTTTTAGAAGGAAAACAATGAGTAGACTTCAGTTTTAAGAAGAATGATATTTTCTAAAAACTCCCCCTGAATATGATCAAGCTTATTGTTAGAAATAGATCCATTTATTCATTTTTAAAAACTAGAGAGAATAAGCGCATACAAGGAAGCGAAATAAGATGGATGTGATATAATTTCTCTCTTTACAAAACATTCTTATGCTAAAAATGTTTGTATTTTTCAAAAACTAATTTTTAAATGGATAATAAAAAATATGCCAAATGATTTGCTCACATTAAAGAAATGTTTTTCACAAAGTTTTTTGCAAACACACAAATAAACAATAAGGCATATATTCAAGCATACTTTCAAATTCATAAGAAGGTGAATGATGTTAATTCATTTAACATGATAATTTGAAAGATGTTATTGTGCAAAGTGTAAAAAGGTTCAATGAAGTATAATTGACAAAACGGCCCTTTGTCTAATTATTAAAGACACTAATTTATTCTAAATGTCTTTATAACTAGAACAATAATTTTGAATGTCAAACTGGGTTTGCACACTTGTTTATCATAAAAAGTGTATGAACAAAGAGTGAAAACATGTTGAATTTAGAATAGAAAATAGGCATATGCACATACAAGTAATGTAATCAATTTAAACTTTTTAAAGTCATACTTGCATAAAAAATAACATGCATTTTTAATTTTAAGAACACTGAGTCAATCACATGATATAAAAGAAATATTCATTCTCTTTTATTCATCTTGATTGATGGTCAAAGTGGGACAATTTATCTTTTGTTGTTGAGAGAGTTCTTCCAATGATGAATCAAAACTGTCATACACTCTCAAGAGTATCTTTAACCATTTTGAAATTAATGCTTTAATCCTTTATTCGCACAAGCGTTCATCCAATAGGATGATTGCTCCATAATCAAGTTTATGCCGTATACAACACCTTGCTGCTTGATTTTTAAAGCTTGGAATGCTTGATGGCAGAGCCACTCATTTCAGCCTAAGAGACGTTTGGATGTTTTGAATGTGTCATTATACTTATTCTTTAGTAGAGCTTGAATATCATTTCTGTTGTTCAGAGGCATGTTAACCACTGTAGTTGCATCTCCAGCAGCAGCAACAACTTTGGTACCAGTAACAAATTCCTCCCAATTAGTTCTTTTAATAATTTGATCATGAGGAGATGTTTTGGAGGAAAGGTTAATAGTGAGGTAGGTATAGGATCAAATGGTTCAAGCTCATTGTTGATGTTCTTCAACCATATCATCAAGATGTGCAACATTAGTTTTGATTGGATGAAATATATTTACTGTCAAGAACATTCTGCTCTTTGTGGAGAATGTTCTGGTGTATACCTTCTTGCTTAATTTGATCTTTTTCTTATATCCTTTTTGTTTTGCCATGATCAGACTTTGAAGTTTTCATGAATGATATTTGAACATTATCAACTTTGTGATTTATCCAAATATAACATTGCAATTATTTATCTTCACCATCCTATCTTTCATCATAAAAATCAACATATTCATCAACCATAATATGCATAATTTTATTTGGGCCTTGAGATTCTATAATATTTATAGAATGTAGAGCATTCAGAATATATACTTTGATGGCATTTTAAAACAAATTGCTCATACTTTCTTTATTATGTGAAACATAGTAATGACATTCAAAGTATGATATGTTTTGCTTTCTAAAAAAAATGATATGAAGGCACGTCAAAGATATTTTCTACTAAAGCCAAGATTAAGAACATGATAAATAATTTTTGTGGCTTCTCTCCAAAATTATTTTTCACCACTTGATTTATTTAAAATTGTTCTATCCATTTCTTGTAACTTCATATTGTTTGAAAGTTCTTTGACAAACAAATCATGTGAAATATCATTTTCATCAAAGATTTATTTAAAGAATAATATTTCAAATTTCCTTTGATCATTTCTTATAGAAATGACAATTCTTTTTCAAAAGTCTTAAAAGCATGATTTGGTTGAAAATTCATCTAAGTGTAAAACATAAGGATTTTTCTTTAAAATGAGGATGCTTGTTTTACTTCAGCCATGTGGGGTTTAAAAAATAACTTTAAAAGTAATTTTACAAAGTTATATCAAACATTCTTAATTTATGCAAAATTATTTCAACAAATGATACATGTACCTTTGATTTGTTAATGTTTCCAAAGGTTATAGACACTCCAAATTTTTGTAATGAGAGGAGACATCATACTTTTCCATTCATGTGTATTGAGCATGCCTTGTTCATGTATCAATGTTCTTTCTTGATTGTTGGATGGTGTTCCTGCATCACAAGTTAGTAATGACTTTGGTACCCATATTTGTTTGGGTCCTTGATGGTTAGTATATCTTTTTTTAGAAGATTTTTTAAAACTTGATCTCTTTTTAAAATAGCAAGTTGACTCGAAGTGGCCATTCTTGGAACAACGGGAACACTTTGTTGTTGGTCTTGAAGAAGGTTTGAAAATCTGAGTTTTAAAAGTCTTTGAAATTGAATTTGATGAAATTCCAGAACGTTCTCCTTTTTTCAAACTTTCTGGAGAAATTTCTGTTTGTGTTCCAGAACGTTCTCCCTTTTTCAAGTTTCCTGGAGAAAGTCTTGTTTTTGTTCCAGAACGTTCTTCCTTTTTAAAGATCCTTTTGTTCTTGATTTTTTCATCTCTTTTCTTAAAATAACATACAAATTCCAGATGTCCAAATTTACTGCAATATGAACATTTGGTTTTGCATTTCTCCTCTTTTCTTTTAGGAACAAAAAGGTTTTCATAAATCTTTTCTTTTTGAGAAGTTTTGAAACATAAATCATCTTTGTCAAATATCCTTTCTTCTTTAGTTTCAGAACATTTTGGAAAATGGTTTTTTATGGTTATCTCATTGAGACTCTTTTGTTGCCCAACCATTTTTAAATGAGTTTGCTGTAAACTTTGAATGACCTTTCTGAGTTCGTCATTCATAGCTTGGGCTTTCTCCTTTTCTTCTTTTTCTTTACTGAGTTGTTCTTTTAATAAACCATATTTTCGAGCAAGAAAATTTGAATCACATAAAAGATTATCAAATTCTTTTTCCATTTCTTCACATAAATGACAGAGTTCAGAGATGGTTACCTCATTATTTTCTAAGTTTTCCTTTAAGCACATGTTGATTTCTGACATTACTTCTTCTTCCTGAATCTTTTCCTCTAACACTTGTTAGGTGCTTAATCTTTAGAGACCAAGCTCTGATGCCAATTGAAGTAGCAATATCGATTTACAAGGAAGGGGAGTTTGAATTGTAAATCCGCCCTTTTAAAATTTATGTTAAAAACTTAAGAAAATAACTCAAGATTGATCTTGGTTGTGAAAACAGAAAACAGAGAACGTTCTTCGTTTTCACTTGAAAACAGATAACGTTCTTGGTTAGTTGAAATCAACAGTTCAGTTTATCTATCTAACTTGATAATTAACAGACTAAAAGTAGATAGGGATAAGGGAAGAGATATCACACATAGATATATCTTTCACCCAACCCGGGCTACGTCTAGTCCTCACCACTGTGAGATTTTCCACTAAGTGTTTAAAACAAAAACCTTATTGGTTTTACAGCACCTAGCTTATATCAACCTTGATCTTTGTTTACATAACTTAATCTAATTCCACCCATAAAGAGATTAATCAAATCACCTATCAACCTTGATAGGATTTCTTACAATCTACCCCAAACTATACTTAACTCTTATAGTTTGAGTTTTACAATAATGAAGAGATTGTTTTGTTAGAATCTGAGATGTCTCAACTCTTGTTTGAGATTCGATTCTTTACAAAGAATTCAGTATAAATGTATCAGAGTAAAACGAATTTAATCAAACTGATTCTTGTAAGTGATTGGAGATTTTCAAGTATGTAGATGTATGTGAGTGATGTTTTTCTCTGTACTTGAAGCTGTATTTCTTCCTGAGCTTTTGCCTTCCTTTTATAGGCGTGAAAGCATTTAAAAATAGAGCCGTTGGTAGTGCTCTTGTCAGGCTTGACCCAAGACATTATTTCTGAATAAAAATAATCAAACTTTTGACTATTTTTATTTTCTGTTCAGACTGGGCTGTGTGTTGCGTTTTGGATCAAATTTTCTTTAGTGATTGCTGATCCTTTAATACTTCTGATAAGTGATAATATTGTAGGCTTTGAACTGGAGCTTTTGAATCACTTAAAACAGATTAAAAACGATCACAAAGCTTGTTGCAGAAAAACTGTAGTTGCTGGAGATTGATGATCAATCTGGAGCTTTAGCTTTTGGATTTCCTGGAGATTGATAATCAATCTCGACTGATTTCTGAACATACTGGAAACTGACTTGACTTCAAGATTGTTTCAACAGTCTTGACAATCATTTCCAGGCTGTCTGGACAGACTTGTTTGAGAGTCTTTTTCTTTTTCAATTTGAATGTCCTCTTTGATTTGAATAGATCCTATGTGTTCTCTGCCATGTAGTGATCATATCCATGTAACTTCCAGAGTCAATAACTTCAATTAAGTGATGGAGAAAGATTGGTCTTTATGCTGTCACAGCCTGGCGAACTTTCTCCGTTTTCCAGAATATGTCAAGAATGTTCTCTGCCTTTGTTTATGCTGTTTGCTTTGATTCTTTTGAAACCTGTCTTTGAATTAACACACTCAAAAGCACAGGTTAATTTAACAATACATTTAGAATCATAATTAACAATCTTTAAAGCTTCATATCTCATGATGATGTACTGGAAATCCATTTAAGATAAACATGATTTTTCCTTGCATAAAAATTAGGTTCAAACAGTCTTGATGAAGTGAAAAGAATCCTGGAGATTGTTTATCAATATGGAGATTGATGATATGATGTTAAACATACTGGAGATTAATGTTAACATGCTGTAGATAGATTGTTAACATGCTGGACATTGATGATTATTTTTGGAGACTAATGATCATTCCTAGAGACTGATGATCATTCTTGAGAGAAGATCATTCTGGAGACTGTTCTGATCATTCTGGACATTCTAATGTTCAAGAACAGACTTGGTTCTTCCTCTGAATGTATTTTCTGGAGATATCCTCTGATATCGTTTTCTGGAGATATCCTCTGATATCGTTTTCTGGAGATATCCTCTGGTATTCTTTGGTTGAGGTATCCTCTGATATCCTCTGGTTGAGGTATCCTCTGATATCATCTGGTTGAGATATCCTCTGATATCCTCTAGTTGAGATATCCTCTGAAATCCTCTGGTTGAGGTATCCTCTGATATCCTCTGGTTGAGATATCCTCTGATATCCTCTGGTTGAGATATCCTCTGATATCCTCTAGTTGAGGTATCCACTGATGGCAGCTTGGTGAGGTATCCTCTGATGGCAGCTTGGTGAGGTATCCTCTGATGGCAACTTGGTGAGGTATCCTCTGATGTCAGCTTGGTGAGGTATCCTCTGATGGCAGCTTGGTGAGGTATCCTCTGGTGACGTCTTCTTGAGGTATCCTCTGGTGACGTTATCTTTTGGTGACGTCATCATCCTCTGATGATGTCATCCTCTAGTAATGACTTCATCCTCTGGTGACAGCTTCTGGTAACCTCTGGAGGCATCTTCTGATATCCTCTAGAGGTATCTTCTGGTATCCTCTGGAGGTATCTTCTGGTGACGTCATCATCCTCTGATGATGTTATCCTCTAGTAATGACTTCATCCTCTGGTGACAGCTTCTGGTAACCTCTGGAGGCATCTTCTGATATCCTCTAGAGGTATCTTCTGGTATCCTCTGGAGGTATCTTCTGGTGATGTTATCGGGTAACATCTTATGTTTTTCTAGATTGTGTCAAGAGTGTTCTTTATGTTGATTTCTTGGCTTTCCTTGAATCATTAACATGCTGTTAATTTTGGACATTCTGGAGACTATTCAGTCTTGTTTTGGCAGCTTGATTCATGGCCTTTTTCTTAGTGATTCGAATGGCTTCTTGTAATTGATCACATTTGTGCATGAATGGTTTCTTGCTTTGTTCACTTATGAATTCATGTTCCTTAAACAAAACTTAAGTGAAATCATTAGTAGACCACCATTCATAAAACTTAATCATTTAATTTAAAAGGTTTGTTGTCATTAAAACATATATCAAAAAGGTTTTTTCCTCAATAGTTATTCTAGTGACTGGAGAAAAATGGTCGAAGAAATCTATATTTTCTCTTTGCCTAAAACCTTTGGCTACAAGGTGTGCCTTGTATTTATCAATAGTTCCATCGGGTTTTAGTTTCTTTTTCAAAATCCATTTACAACCTATTGACTTGCAACCAGGAGGCAAGTCTACTATATGCCAAGTCTTTTTAGATTCTAGAGAATCCATTTCATCGTTTATAGCTTCTTGCCAAAGATCTGCATCAAAAGATGACAAGGCTTCTTTGAGATTTGCAGTATCCTCTTCTAAATTATAGGCTATATATTATGGTCCATAATCTTTAGCAACTCTTACTCCTTCGAGTTTCCAATTCACCTTGTTTGTTGCTTTCAGAGCTTCTTGTCACAGGAGTATGACTTGGTTCGCTGCCCCCGCTATTTCTCGATTTGAAAGAGAATTTATTTTCATAGAAGTCAACATCATTTGACTCTATGATCACTTTCATATTTAGGTCAGAAAACCTATACGCTTTACTGTATACCTAATGAATACACATTCATAGGCTCTACTGGTGAGTTTAATTCGCTTGGGATCAGGGATTCTGACGTAAGCCAAACAACCTCATGTTCGAAGATAAGACAAGTTTGGTTGTCTTTTCTTTATTATCTCATAAGGAGATGTTTTGCTTTTAATTTTTGGAACTTTATTCAAAACATAGCAAACAGTTAAAATAATTTCCCCCCACCAATGAGATGCAGCACCAGAGTTAAGCATAATAGCAACAACTAGTTCAATCAGAGTCATATTCTTTCTTTCAGCTTTACCATTTATTTCAGATGAATAAGGTGTTGTGGTTTCATGTATAATTCCTTGAGTTTTATAAGACTCATTAAATAAACTAAAATCATACTCTGTTCCTCTATACTACAAAATCTCTTAATCTTTCTACTAAATTGATTTTCAATTTCAATTACAAAGATTCTAAATATGTCAAGCGCTTCATTATTATTTTTCATTAGATATACAAAAGTATAGTCAGAACGATCGTCAATAAAAATTATAAAATAACAATTTTCATTTCTTATTAATGTCTCATCAAGTTCACATATATCATAGTGTAATAAATCTAAAGACTCAAATTCTCTAACTACAGATTTATGTGAACTCTTTGCTATTTTAGCTTGACTACAAAAATCACATTTTTTTTTCAAAATCATTTAAAGATAACATTGGTATTAAACCTAAGTTACTTAAGTTTGAAATAACATGTGTTCACATGACAAAGTCTAGCATGTCAAATATTAAAATCACACAACATGTAAACAGAAGGAGACATTCTTAATTTCAACATTTAAATTTAAACATGCCTTGCATATAAGTAAACTCTGCCTAATTCAGAAAAATAATAAACAACATTTTTTTTTCTAGAGACATGTTATCATACTCTTTAAAGAAAATTATTTTATTTTAAGAATTTTTTTTGAAATCCTTCCAAACAGAGACAGTTTGACGATAATAACAATCAATTTGAAATTCATCTAAAGTCATACCTTAAGATGATCTCCTGAGCTATCATATGAATTTATCCACGTATTTGTTATCGGTAATCTCATACTTGAGGTAGCAGCTACAACACATATTTTAGCTCCAACTTCCATTTCTTTATAGCATCTCACATATGTCTAGCAATATTTCTAGAACTGTAGTATTCATACAAATCACCAGCAAGTCTATTAAGAATATAATTCTTATATAGGTAATTATTACCTCTCATGGGTTAATTCTTCAGCTTTCTTATCCTTTTCTGTTTGCCTCAAAGAAACAGATCCAGTAATGTCTTCGGTTGACATGGCAGAAAAAACGTCTTAAAATTGTTGTTTTTGAGTTTGAAAAAACTGTTT
Organism: Cicer cuneatum; assembly: GCA_037974295.1. Classification (NCBI taxonomy): domain Eukaryota; kingdom Viridiplantae; phylum Streptophyta; class Magnoliopsida; order Fabales; family Fabaceae; genus Cicer; species Cicer cuneatum. Next base: position 2,039,874 of record JBBPBO010000003.1, on the reverse strand, counting down.
AAAAATCAAAATTTGTGCCACTGAAGATATTACTGGATTGAGTCGCGGACAAGGTCGCTCTCTTTAAGATGTTTCGCGGCACTGCCCAAATTGTGCAAGACAGACTATCAACCACGACATCCCTAGGATAAAACAGTCCAGATTCACTGTATCGGAGTTCCACTGCACCGTAGAAAACCGTTCTAGAATTACACCCTCAATATGGCTATTAAAGCCACTCTCAATATGACGATTAAAGTCACCCTCAATAAGGCGATTAAAGCCTCGCAATATGGTACTATGACCACTCATAAATCAAAATGACTACACTCTACAAGATTGCGGCATAAAAACCACTCTAAAAGGATAGTGGTATTAGGACACTCAAAAACTCAACAGAACTACTACATAACAAATCACTCTAAGATATCGAAGGGACTACAGTATAACAACCGCTCTAAAATATTAAAGGGACTACGGTACAATACCGCTCTAAAATATCGAAGGGACTACGGTATAACAACCGCTCTAAAATATTGAAGGGACTACGGTACAATACCATTCTAAAATATCGAAGGGACTACGATATAACAACTGCTCTAAAATATCGAAGGGACTACGGTACAATACCGCTCTAAAATATCAAAGGGACAGAAAGAAAGGGGAGAAGTGGCTCGGTAACAATTGAGCAGAATATAAGAGGGAGAAAAAAAAAAGTTGAAAAATGCATCCAACTTTGGTGTGCTTTTCACAATAAATTGACACTCTTTATATAATGATGGAAACAAATTCACATATGTTTTCTAACCAATGTAGGACTTCAACAAAATTTTGAGAATATTTATATAGTGATTAAAACTATTCAAAATTAGAGTTTTCCAATGTGAGACTTCAACAATTTTTAAATTCACACATTATGTTCCTACACATTCTATAAACAAAATTGTGAGAGGATTAGCAATTCACTAATAATATAGCAAGCAAAATGAAATTTCCTCAAAAGGAAAGTGGGTCAAGCCCATAGGAATGTCCCACCAAATCATTCCAACCATGATTTGAAAATAGTTAGCAAAAAAATAAATAAAGTGAACAAGCCCATTCCAAACCTATTATACCATTCTACAACCATCATTTAGCCCACTTCAATTTCTTCCCACAAAAATCTGTCTTTGTGGTAGCACTTCTTCTTCATTTTCTCCTTTTTTATATGTAAAACTTTTTCATTCTCTCTTTTTTCTTCTTCTATTTTTTAGATTAACTTTTTTAATCCATTTTTAATTAATTTCCACCAATATGACATAAAAATGCATTTAATTAAATCACACAATAAAAAACTATCTCCACCAAATTTATTAAGATTTTTTTATAATAAAAATTTAAGATAAAGATAGCGTCTCAATGCAAAGTAAAAAATAATTTAAAATTTATTAAATATTTATAAAATAATTTATATTTTCCTCTCTTTAATAGTATTAGTGGGAATCAAACTTCTATAAATTATTAGATCTAATTATATATCTTTTTAGTACTAAATCAAACAATTAAAGTTAAATCTAATGTGATTAGTTTTTTTTAATAAATTATCTGATCTATTTGTTTTTTTACTTCTAAATGAAAGCATTAGAGTTAGACGTCTGATTTGAATTGCTAGTCGACGTATACAAATTATTTTATTGTAATGAATTTAATTTTCTTTTTCTCTTATGTTGCCGTGTATTAACTTAAGTATGACTCTATAAATTTGTTCACAAATACACATATTTAATTTCATTTCATAATATAAATTTATATGATAATAGGAATGTTCATAAGGTAAACGGGTAAACATGTGAATTCGGCCACTTAATTCAATTCAACTTGCATATTTAATATATTTAAGTTTGGATATAACTAGAATTAACACATTGAAACTCAATTACGTTCGATTTAAGTATCGGATTTAACTTTTTGAACCTATGAATTTGCGAACTCAACTCATTGACGTAACATATATATTTTGTATAGTTAAAATTCAGTTGTTGAATTATATTTGAGAATTCATTATTAATTTAATTAATTTAAATATTTTATTCTATTTGTGGATGTAATTTAAGTATTAAATAATTTGTAACGATATAATTTTATTATTTTTTAAACGTTCAATTATTTAAATTTAATTACATATTTTTAAAGTATTATTCATATAGAAGTTAACTAAACTCAAATAAAATATAATGCCCAAATAAAATATAATGATATGATGATAATAAAGTAGTGAATCATTTGTCTTCTTGCTTTCTTCATCAACTCTCTCCACAACCCCTAAAACCCATTTCAACACACTCATTTTTTCCACCAATTTTATTTTTCATTCTTATTTCTTTCTATTAAATCATCACATATTGAATCTAAATTTCAACAAAAAAAAAACTATAAAAAAATCTCCCCTTTTATGAATTTTGATCCATCTGGGCACCGACAACATTCGATCTTTTTTCTGTGCCCAGATCACTTCAAATCCGAAGTTCCAATCTTTTCAAGTTTTTGATTAATGGGTCGATTCAATTTCGGTTAATTATTGTTGGGTTTGATCTAAAAAATTGAATTTTCGTGATTTCGTTACTTTTTTGTTTCTGTGTGTGATTTTGAAATGGTCTATTTCCATAGCTCAATCTCTCTTTGTAACTCCTTTGATCAACCTCAAGATCCTTCGATGTCGAATTCGATTGATTTAAATCGATCGAAATCGAGACAAAGTAATAATTTTCAAAGGAATCGTAGGAACACAAGTTCATCATCAAATTCTCTACAGATTCCACCTTGTGACAAATCTAGATCAGCTATGGTTGATGTTGTTATGTTCATTGCTGTTGTTTCATCTTGTGGTTTTTTGTTCTTCCCTTACATTGAACTTATAGTGATTAAATCAATTATGATTATTAAAGTTGTGTTGATTTTGATCAAAGAAGAGGTTTCTATTGCACCTTCAATTTATATATCTATAGGTTTAAGTGTTTTTTGTGCTGCATTTGCTACTTGGTGTGTTGTTGTTTGCACAAGTAATAAATGTGGGAAACCAAATTGTAAGGGTTTGAAAAAAGCTGCTGAATTTGATATTCAATTGGAGACTGAAGATTGTGTTAAGAATTCTTCAACCTCTTTTGGTGGTGTTCATAAGAAGGGTTTATTTGAATTGCCGCGCGATCATCATAAGGAACTTGAAGCTGAACTCAAGAAGATGGCACCACCTAATGGAAGAGCTGTGCTTGTTTTGAGAGCTAGGTGTGGATGTTCTGTTGGTAGGTTAGAAGTTCCGGGACCGAAGAAACATCGGAAGATCAAGAAGTAGGTGACATCGGAGAAGGCGACACAACATAACGAAATACAACACAACAACATCCTTTTGAAGGAAGGAAATGAAAATTGAATGAGTTATAGAATATGTAATTTGTCCTTTTGGAAGAGAAATGGTTTTTCTCATTCTATTAGGAACTATGATGTTTTTAAATAAGTCCCTTGACAATAAGTTGTAAGGAACTATGGATCATACACACACATTTAGTTGGTTATACTTGAGAATATAAAAAAACATTGATTTGAAATTTAGTTCTTTAGAATTCAAGGTTTATGATTCTTAACAAGTTTTGCTCAAGGTTTCTGAATTCCATTGTCTCTAATGGTTGTTGTTGTTATGTCATGTTTTTTGTGATAATTGCCTAGAATTTAAGTTCCCAATTTTTATATAAGTTAGCTTGTTTGATTTAACTTATTTGAGCTTATAAATTGGTTTAAGCATCTATGAGATTGTTTGACAGAGTTTACAGAAATAACTTATGACATGTCTATAAGCTGTTTTTTTCAGTTTATTTCAATAAACTATCTATGATAGTTTATGGAAACAGTTTATAACTTATATGAAAATAGTTTGACTTTAGGTTATACATACGCTCTTATATGATAAACACATGCTACAAGTGCTAAATTAAGTTGATTATGGTCTCATTAATATGTATGATTCATCTTAATCCTGTCATGTTTGTTTCAATCTTGTTAGTGTCATGTAAAACTTAAAAAGCATTACATTTTCAGCAAAGCTTTATATGTTGGTTTATGTTACTTGATTTCACAGTTAAAACAGTGCTGTACACTTTCTCCTTTTTTCAGTAAATTGGTTTTCATTGTAGGCAGACTCTTATAGGAGTGGTTACCTGAGGTGATAAATGATAACCATGGATTGGAGGGCTCAAGTACAGGACATCTTTTTTGCAGGTAAATATAAACTCTGGTTTTCTATTGTGTTTGTTAAATAACACGGATAGCGGTGCCAAAGTGCTATAGTGTAGCAGAGTTTTAACAAATTGCTGTGATATGCAATTTAGTTCAAAGTGTTAGTCAAATAGTGGCTATAGCAACGGTATAGCACTGCAGCATAGTGGAATTTGAATAAATTGCTATATTCCGTGGTATGCAATTGACGACACTTTTCTTATTTGATTGATTTCTTTTGTCTGAAAATTGAGTTCTCTTGTGGAGACAACAATTTGGTGATAACTTTGAAGATTATTGTTGTCTTATTGATGTCTGCTCCATGTTTGTTGGACTAATGTTTATCCTATTGCTTCTAGAGTCTTATACTTTCTATCTGTCTTGTTATCTGTTGTTAAAAAATTACGACAAAACGATTTTTGACCCTGAAAGATGTTCTTTTTCCGCTCTCTATTTCTCCTATAAAATTTAAGATTTTAAATCATGTCACAGTTAAAGTCACGTTGCGATCCTTGATATTGTAGAGTTTAGTAGTTAAATGCTGCTGATGCGGCTTCAATTGTTCTCGCTTTGTGGTCGTGATTTGCAAAGACCTTGTCGTCGCAGTTCAGATTGCGGTCACTGATCTGATTTTAAAACTTTGAAATCCACTTAGTTTATGTTTCTATCTGTTACATTCGACATAGCCTGTCTACTTTGCCGCTGGAACTTGCTTATTTTTTTGGCAACTGACTTCGATATGTGATAACTAGGCAAACTTGCCCTCAACCTAATGGCATCAGATGCAACTTGCATTCAAACTGAAACTTGCTTATTAGATTGATTACACTTCAAATTTTTGTAATTGTAAGCTTGATTTTATTGTTCTCTTAATATTCACAAGGTTACAAACAAATTTTCATGTTTATATTCAAACCAATCCATTTTCTGGATGCAGAAGTGTTAAAATAGTAGTAGCATTAGCTGCATTACATTGATTTCTTTCATTAGCAACAAAGTTGAAGTGAGGTTATTGCACAAGTGAATCTCTTTTACAATCTATGTGTAACTGGAGGTAGAACATGCAGTTCTCATATATGGAATGATTCCATGATTTGAAGAGCATGGTTGGTAAGATTATTAATTTATAATAATCCATTGAACTAACAATTGATTTTCTACATTTTTATTTTGTTTGAAATTATGTTTTTTAGAACTAGATGCACACACTTGATAGTTTATTGTCCCTTGTTGAAACTAGTCATCAAATACGCGATTTTGTATAAAGTGTTATCAAATAGCAGATATAACAGCGCTATTGAGCTGTTGAATAGCAAAATTTGAACAAACTTCATTTGCCGTAATTTGTGATTGAGAACACTTCTGGTCAAATTCCAAAGCAACCATCTTGTGGTGATTGCAATTTTTAGAATGAAACTTGGTTGAATAGTCTTATCTTCTTATTCAAGTTATTCCTTGAAAAAGTTTATGCAATATTTACATCGATTTTTGTGTAGTTCTCAAATTTTCTTTCAATAAGATAGAAGACATATCTCCTTGGTTGAATGGTCCATCTCTACTTGCAATTTTTGTTATTTCATAATAATAATAATAATAATAATAATAATAATAATAATAATAATAATAATAATAATAATAATAAGGGTCTTGCACTTTAAAGGCACATGTTAAAAATTTCAAAAGTAGAATTTATTCTTTGAAAAAAAAATACTTTTTAAACTTTCAATAAATTGGTTAAACAAGGTAAAATTTCTATATTTGATATTTTAAGGTGGGCTCTTTATATTAATTAGGCTAAATAGCATATGTGGTCCCTTAACTTAATTTCAATTAACGTTTTAGTCCTTTATCTTTTTTTTTCCCGATTTGGTCTTTTATTTTAATTTTAAGTGACAATTTGATCTTTTATGTTTTAAAATGTCAACAATATTATCCTTTTTTTTTACAAAAATTCAAAAAACTCATCAAAATTTTCAACCAAAACTCATAAAATTAATTATATTCTTTAATATAATACAAATTTCATCAAATTCGTAATTCAAATCTTCAAATAAACTCATACAAAAATTTCATCAAATTTTATTCTTTATCTGATGTTAAAAATGGAAATATGAATTTAATTGAAGATTTGAATTTCGAATTTGATGAAATTTGTATTATATTGAAGAATATAAATAATTTTATGGATTTTGGTTGAAAATTTTGATGAAATTTTTGAATTTTTGTAAAAAAAAAAAAAGGATAACATTGTTGACATTTTAAAACGTAAAAGATCAAATTGTCATTTAAAATTAAAATAAAGGACCAAATCAAGAAAAAAAAAGATAAAGGACTAAAACGTTAATTGAAATTAAGTTAAAGAACCACGGATGCTATTTAGCCTATTAATTATAATAATAACGGTCATTTCATTTTTACCGAACTACTCTAATTCGTTGATTGAAGAAATTGATTGATTATACTATTTTTTTTTATCGTGACAAATGTTATATTCACTACTATATTATGGAATTAATGACGAAAAATCAAAAATTAAAAAATTTGAATTTGTCTCTAATTTTATTGGTTAGTTTTAGAAACACTAAATTTATTTATTTATCTTTGGTAATTTAATTTTTTCCCCTAATAGTGAGTGATGAAAATTAACTATCAATATTGATAAGTACACCACACTTTTTGATTTATCTCAAATGAATTTTTCATTTGTTATTTTGTTTCTTAAAGAAAGTTAATTAAACTTTTGAATTTTAGCCTTGTAGCAAAGTTATATTTTGCTACTAGCATTTCTTGGGTTAAAAGGAACTAACTACATAAAATAAGGTGGATCATACAAAAATGGAAATTAAAGCTAATTAGTACACGTAAAATATCCCATTATTTGTAGTTGAAAAAATAATTTCAATTGGATAGGAAAATGAGCAAAGAGAATTATGCCATATATTTTCTAATTTTAGATTTCAGTCTTTTTCATTGCAACAAACAAATGCACCTACCTTAATAATAGAATGAGATGATGATGATAATACATTAGGCATAATAAAGTTATGTAATGTTATTTATTACTCCCTTCAAATATAAGAAGAAGCAAAAAGATTTGTTCGATTTTTACCGAATTGTATTATAAACAAAATTCAAAATAAACTTGATCTAAAAGTGTTAAGGGTTCAAAATAATAACAGACTATACCTAAAAAATTTGTTATTTAATGATGTCATTTATAAAATACTTTTTATTTAATTTAATTTATTATTTTTCAATGATAAAATTATTTTAATGGAGCTAGTTCTGGTTAAGGACAATTAAAAGAGTGCAATTATTTTTTTATTTCTTCAAAAAAAATTAAATGAAATTAACTAATCTTAAAAAGTGTAACTGATTTTTTTCTTCTTATATTTGAGATTAGAGTAGTACTAGTACAAATTAAATTATGAATTTGATATCCTCTCTCGAGTTGTTGTGCATGATGAAGAAGCATTGAATTTAGGTGTAGTGTTGGATTTGCCTGAATCTAGAGCTGGTAATATGGGTTAGCCCGATCGGATAAACCCGAATAGTCCCGATAAAATTTAGAGTTTGTGCGAATTTTAAAATTTAACTCCACAATTTAATTGGGCTCTTTAGCCCGGCCTAATACAGCCCATACCCGGCTACCTCAGTCGGGTTTCAGATACCCATATAACAAGATGAATTAATCTTGTTGGTAAAAAAAATAAAGATAAATTAATTTAGATGTGTGTGTTTTTTTTAAATATATGTTTGAATTGATTAATTCAAATATTTATTTGAGAACATAGGAAAGAAAAAGTTCACTTGATTTTAAATCTCATTTAATCTAGACTTTTTAGCTTGATCTAATAAAGTTTGAAGTTCCATTTAGATCAACCTATAAAGTGAATAATACCATCATAGATAATTTTTGTATTTGCCTATTTAGTTCCCTAACCATTGTGATTCCTCCTATTAAGAACATAATGTGACAAATTCAACTAAGGTGTGAATTTACATTGAAACATAAATGCAAAAAAAAAATTAAATCTATAATCACTTATTTAAATAGAAGAAGAAATAAAAGAATTTAAAAGAGTAATTCCAAATAAAAAATGACTCTAAACCACTCATAAATGGGTGAAGAAAAGTGAAATGCTAAGTTTGGTTTTTATTGAGGTGGCACTGGGTTTTAAAATATTTTTCTCTTGTTTAATTACATGGAAAGTGAGAAGAAAGGAAGCAATATATTTATGAATGTTATATTAGTTTTACCCTCACGTAAAATTTATATTTTTTTTTTTAAAAAAATTACCCTTAAGTAAAATGGAATATGATAAAATAAAAAATAAAAAAAGCCTTTCCTTTCACATTATTTTCACTCCTTTATATGTCTCATGTCAATCAAACAATGAAAAGGTTGACTTTTCCTCCCCTTTGTGTGTGTGAGAGAGAGAGTAATAACATCTTTCCGTTTCTATATTTATTTAGCCAAAAGGACAAAAAGGTTTAGGCTTATTTTATTTTTTTGCCAAAAGGACCATACATTTTGTATGTGCAAGAGACATATGTACCACTTTTAATACACAATCCTAAGTTCACATGACAAAAATGTTCCTGCAAGAACATCATCATGAAGGTTGAACCAATGACAAATATGCATAAGATTTCATCAATTTCAACCTTTAAACGCTTTTCCAAGTTCCTATATCCCTTGCACAAACCCTATAACACATATTTGATCAAGATTTCACCATTGGTATTTGGCAGCAACAAGAACTTCTTCATATTGTTGTGCAGCATTGTCCCAACTAAGATCTTGTGACATCCCTCTTTGTTGAAGTCCTTCCCAACTCTTCTTATACTCTCTATAAGTCCATAAACAATTCCCTAATGCATGTATCAACCTGCTAGCTTCTGCGCTATCGAATATCCACCCAAAACCCGACTCTTCGAACGGATTAAAAGGCTTCACCGTATCTCTGAGTCCACCTACGGCGTGTACAACAGGAATCGTTCCATAATTCATAGCATAGAGTTGGTTCAATCCGCACGGCTCGAATCTTGACGGCATGAGCAATATATCTGAACCGGCCGTCATCCTATGAGCCATCTTAACCGAAAAACCAACCCAACCCCGGATTTTGTTGTTGTGTTGGCATTCGAATTGTTTTAGCATTTGTTCTAAATCAGGTCTTCCGGTTCCCAGCATGACTAGTTGAACATCTTGGTCCATCATCCAAGGAATTGCTTCGGCTATGAGATCAATGCCTTTTTGATGATCTAGTCTTCCGATGAAGGAAATGATCGGAACGTCCTCACGGACAGGCAAACCGAGCTCCTTTTGTAAGGCTGCTTTACATTGAGGCTTGCCGGTTTGCAGGGTCTCGAGAGTGTAGTTAGTGTAGCCATCTGATTTCAAGTGAACATCAAATTGAGGGTTCCAATCTTTCATGTCGACGCCGTTCACAATTCCCCTAAATTTCCAATCATTCTCGTTTATGATCCCATGCAAACCCCAACCACCTTCGGAAGTTTTAAGCTCCCATGCATATCCGTGACTAACAGTGACAATCCTGTCCGCTGTTTTTAAACCGGCTGCAAAGATGTTGAAGTGCTCGCCTCCAACGGGGTCATAAAATTTGAAAAGGTCTATGTAGTTTCCAGGTAAATCCACATTGTTGAAATCCTCAAGCGGGCCGCGCCCCTGCGTGAGTAAAGCTTTGTGTCGGGGTTATTCCAACATTGAATTAACTATATAACTAGATTAAAAAAAAACCTGGTGAGCTATGTTATGAATCACGAGAACGGATCTTGTATAATTCATCAAACCATGGTCGCGATAATATGCTTTCAGATACACCGGCAGCAAAGCAGTATGCCAATCATTTGCTATGAAAACCAGATTTCCATCTCCATAGCAAATGCCACCACACGGAACGTACCAAGGAACCTGAAGAATCATCAACTTCATTATCAATTGTGGCAAATTACGCAAATACGACATTGACACTATCACCGGTAATAATTTGGAAAATGGAAGTGATTGAATGTAACATGTATCAGTGTTAAACATTGACACGTGTCAGACACCAAACACGCTTTCAATATGAAGTGTTGGTTCTACATGCAGTAATGTGATTCAAGTTCATTAAGTTCATGTACCTCAACTGCAGCCTTGCAAAACAACACCATGCGCCTTAGAATATCCTGTTCCATTAAAGGACATACAAGAGTCAAAAGGATATAGGAAATAATAAGAATAGAAAACTAGTTACAGGTAACTAATATCAATGCAAGATGAGTTCCAAAATACCTTAAATCAACAAAACATAATATAAAAAATTACCACTCGGTTTCCACCATATATGTTTTTCTCTAGATGGTAAAATATTGGACTGTCAATAAAAACAAAGTCGACGCCATCAATATAAGCATGGAAATATGTCACTTCCATGTCCTGTAAAGTAAAAAAATTGAAACATTACTACACAAAGGCGGTAGCAATTAATTGTTTCGTCGAGGAATCATAAACTATTACGAATAGAGTAGCCGCTGCACACCTGACCAGCTACTTTGTATCGCTTCCGGACTCCTACATCTTGTGCTTCAGCGTAATTACCATAATGAGGCACAACAATCTAAGAAAATGAAAATAATTAATAAAAAATGAACTTATTATATTTAAAGATAAAGTTCTCTTCTCACATATGTGATATTTCATCAGTTCATGAAGGCAATAGCATTTTACCATAACTCGATGTCCACGCCGAGCCAAAGCCTTCGGCAATGATCCAGCAACATCTCCAAGCCCACCTATTAGTTCATATTAAGTCTAAATTATATACAGACAGTGCAGCATACTCGAAAGGAACCTATGCAGCGTCAAACCTTTAGATTGAAGGTGTGTACAAACTCCAGTATGCGACACCGACACATGTTATATTCAATCACTTTCATTTTCTTAAATTATTACCAGTGACTACATATGTCACTATCGTGTCCATGTCAGTGCTTCATGGATAGGAACTAGATCAAATCATAGAACATATGATGTTTACTGATGGATCAGATAATAGAAGAAATGGTGTTCATCGATAGAAAACATTGGTACACTCCATGTATTCGAGAGATATGATTCTCTTCCTCTTTCAAATTATGCTACACTACAGTGCTATAGCGCTACTATAACCTTGAATCATGGAACAATAGTGGCTCGTTAATATATTGCTACAAGAACTGCTATTTGACAACACTGAGGGGATCTCAGCAATATTCATTCATCAAGGAAAATCTTCCATAGAGTATAGAAATAATGTTAAATTACCTGTTTTTGACCAAGGAGCACATTCTGCAGCAACCAATATAATGTTCATAACATTGGTCCCAGCCAATGGTGGTGGTTTTTCGTCTTCGCTTGCAACATTGTCAGCTTCATAAGCAACCTCTAAACTTGATTCACTCTCACGTTCCAGATTTTCAAAATTTCGACTGTAAGTTTCAATGCCATTTGCAAGGTCTTTTGCCACAGTATTAGGGCTAACCGTCTTCTTTCCCTCATACCTCTCATTTTTAAATTGTTCATCGAAATATCGCCTAGATGAAGCCATTTCAGAAGGTGAGAATTTATCATTTTTCTTTTTTCCTTCATCTAGTGCCTTCTTTTCTCTAGAATGGACATGGTTACTTATTACAGTGCCATCATTTCGGTTTTCAACAACACCGCCGCTGCTGGAAAAACCTTTACGTGGATTTGAGGCACTTGGCAGAGATTTTTCACTGCCATCATAAGAAATACTGTCTCCTTCCAATCCAGGAATGCTGTCACTATCTACAGAAGAAGCTTGTTTCTTTCTTTCAGCAATCTACAATAATAAAAACAAAGCTAAATAAAATCACCATATGAATGCTTATAATAACATTTAGGGTTAAGAAAGAATGTATGTAGAGACAAATATAAGTGTAAATTGTATAACCAACTACACTATCATATCGCATAAACTTACATAAGTGCATGTCAGTGGTCTATACATGAATAGTATACTTATATAGTGTGCACCCATTTAAAAATAGCATACAGTGCACCTTTTATGATAACTGTATTTTGACAAATCCGTTGCAAGACTTTGTTTTCACTAGTGTTGTCAATAGAGGATCGTGGAAAATAGCAGTTTGTTCAAATACCACTATGTTATAGTGTTATAGTGCTCCTATAGCCCCTAATTGACAACACTTTACACTAAATCTCGTATCACAGACCAATAGCAGTTTGTTAAAATTCCGCAACTCTATAACGCCGCTATTTGACAACATTGTTTTCAAGAATATGTTTGTCTAACACCACAGGACATTACAGCTGCAACAAAGTAGCAAAGAAAACATAAAGGTGCTCCTGTTGCTACACTACCTCGGTAATTTGATGATTTTCTAATTGCTTATTAAACCGATTTAGTACTACAGAAGTTTTCCATATTTTGGCAAGTTACTGAATAGAATGAATAACCAGCTAATCGAATTCAAATAACAAAGTCTATTTAGATTTTAAGACTTATATTCATTATTCAGTATTCAATTGAATCTCTGCCAGTTCACTTAAAGAAATGAGTTGCTGATACTCAGTAATCCTTAGTAATATGATCTTACATTGAAGGGATGTGATCGAATGTCATTCTAAAATAATTTTACAGTGATAGTGCATAACACTGATAAGTCAAGACCTATGAAGTACTGAGACAAACAAGAACATCAAACACAACACTGATACCAACACATCCACACTGATAATAATTTGAAAAAGTAGAAGTAATTGAACGTAGCTACATGTGTCAATGTTGTGTCAGTATCAGACACCGACATGTGTCCTACTCTTTGATCTGAAGTATCAGCGCCACATATGTCAAGGAAAAAAGCCAATATGATTACATTATGTAGAATAAAAGGAAAAAAATTGAATCTAAAAAAATTTGTCGCTGCTATTTCATGAGTGATGAGTGGTTTACAATCAATTAAAGGAGGAGTATACATATTACACATTGCTTTACTCTACTTCTACAGTACTTACCTTTCCATATTGAAAAACAATTATCTCTCTCTTTCTATCTAATAAAGTCCTAATTTTCCTTTTTATTGAAAAAAGTCATAATTTTCCAATTTCAACAAATTCACTAAATGATCAAAAAGTATAAATTATCAACAACAACAAAAAAGTGAAATAGAATCAACATAAGAACTTAAAGGGTTTCAACCTAACCTAAATTAAGCATTATGATAAAAACCTAAAGATGAATAAATCAAAACCCTTTTTGTAAAATCAAATTCCACAACAACAATACCTGGTTAAGTAGTTCCCTTTGCAAAGCAAGAACCTTTTTGCTATTTTCAATAGTAACCTTAACCAGATCATCCTCTGATTCATCTTCACCTGTTTCAAAACTCTTACCAACAGCTCTTATATTCTTATGATTCAATCTAACACTTCCATAGTTCAATCTACCACAACCCCCCAATCCCTTATTACTAAATGCTGAAGAAGAAGCATTCAAAGTTGTAAACTTTGGTGTGAATTTGAGATTCCTAGTGTGAAGAAGTAACAAAGTTGTGTCAGAACTTGTTTCTACAAGAAATGGTAAAGAATTGAGTGAAAGCATGATCAATGAATCAATGACCCAGATGGTGAAATTGAGTGAAGATCAATGATTGAGTTGTTTTGGGAATTGGGTTGGACCCAATTGGAGAAAATTATGTGACTTTTAATCAAAAGGTTAGGGATTTTTTCTTTGGAAGTGGAAATGGAAAAACATGCAAGAGAGTTTTCATGAAGGTGTTGTGTTTGGATGAGAATTTAAGGTAACCACAAATTTTGTGACACACAAAAGGATCCATATGATATAAGTGGTTAAAGTCATTTAATTAACATTTATTATTATCCAACTATGAAGCATGGAAAATACTCAACACGCCATTCACATTGATACATTAATATGATTCCCGATTGTTTACACTATCAGTTGATCTTAATTGTTGAATCATTAAAAAAATTATTTTTATTTTAATTATTTCAAAAATTATAAATATAAATGATTGTCATGTTCTGATAATATAAATTTTTTTATATAATAATTAAACTCTTAATATCAGTAATAAGTTTAGAAAATATATTAATTAAATATGATCAATATATTAGTGTTGCTTAGATGTCAATAGTGAAAAGTGTGAACATAAGTGTCATTAGTAATAGTAATCTAACAATCAATTTATATTTGTTAAAAATTATAGAAAACATAATAATAATTTGGGTAGTTAATAATTTATAGATTATTTTCTAAAGGTTTTAAAAAAATATATAAATTGTTTTATATTTATTTATTGTAATAAAAATTATTTTTTTAAAAATTATAAAAAAATAAATTTTTTTATAAACTATTGAAAATAATTTATCATTTAAGCTGTTTTTATATGTTTTTTTTTTTTAAAAAAAAGAAGATTATAACATGCGGATCAAAACTTTCAAAAATAATTATTTAAAAAAATTGTAACAAACGAATTATTAATTAATGTAATTTTAGAAACAAGTCTATTCATCATTATGGAGTTTTTTGTCTATAAGAAAAACGCATGTCCCACGATGCATTGAAGACTAACATGTGGACGTCAAAATAAAATGGAAACTAACATGTGCAAAGCATGCTAATGGTATACTCTTGTTTTTATATTACTAGCTGTCAATCTAAGTTTTTTTTATACGAGTTAACAAAATTGGGATGAATATTTGGTCTTAAGAGAAAAAAATATCTCACTAATATAAGAATTTTTCATTTCATCGTCTCATTAAATAATTATAAATATGAGTTGGCGTTCACTAGAGTATACAAGATCCGATCATCCTATGAATTCGTCTTGATCAGTAAGTAATGAGTAGGAATGAACAAAATTTGAAAATTGAACCGAATCGGTTTTCAGTTCTAAAAAACTGAATCTAACCGAACTGATTTTAATTTAATTTTTTTGTTCCTATAAGCCAAATTTTACATAATTACCCCTAATTATTTCTAAAAAATAAATTCGGTTCTAGCTTTTTAACCAAAAACCGTTTCGATTCAGTTTTTTAAACTGAAAACTGATTCATTTCGTTTTTTTTAGAATTGAAAACCGGTTCGGTTCAGTTTTAATTTTAAAAAATCAGTTCAAAAACCAGTTTGGTTCAGCAGTTCTGCAGTTATGCAGTTTGGTTCAAATTTTAGTTTTTTTGAATACCCCTAGCAATGAGATGAGTCTGACTAGGTCTCACAAAAAATAAAGACAAGCTAAAAAAATGATCGAATTCGAATCACCCATCAAGTTATCCGTCCCATCCCAAATCAGTTTAAAGACAAATAATTATTTTTTGTTATTATTTTATGTTATTGTTATTGATTTATTTTCTCTAAAAAAATTAGCAATTTATAGTGTTTAAAACAATATTATGAGTTACTATTTTTCAATGAATGGACAAGTAGTAACGATTAATTATGAGTTTCTTTATATTTAATTATTTTTTTTTTTAAAAATTTAACTTACTATTTGGCGTCTCGTCTTGAGATTAATTTGGTCTCTTATTTATTTCATCTTGTCCTTAATGAACCCATAATTCATCGGGTTTGATTGGACTAAAAGACGAGTTATGCTCTAAAATTTGATACGATCAAATATTATAACCAAATAAGAGATATACCAAATTCGACTTAACATTGTACATTGTTAACTCCCAGAATATTTTTTTTTTACCTTTAACATTGCATAAATTAAATCTTGGAAAAATGACATTGGTAATTTGGAAGTTTGGCCAATCACTATTTAAGTTAGTGTAATTAGACCCACTCACCCAACTCAATCCGTTCTTGATCGGTTCGGGTTAAATGAAAAAAATACGGATTTAAAACTTAATCCAATCCAAAAACAATCGATCAGGTCGGATATCGAATTTAGTCAAAACCCACCCAACCCGCGTACACCCCTAACAATATGAAAATTCATCAATTCTAAGCAATGT
This sequence comes from Cicer cuneatum, assembly GCA_037974295.1. NCBI lineage: Eukaryota > Viridiplantae > Streptophyta > Magnoliopsida > Fabales > Fabaceae > Cicer > Cicer cuneatum. Next base: position 2,023,637 of record JBBPBO010000003.1, on the reverse strand, counting down.
CAACTTCAAGTCCAAACACTTAACTGTTAAGTGTTTGGACTTGAAGTTGACATTGCTTAGAATTGATAAATTTTTATATTTTATTGATTTACTGTTATTGAATTTATTTATATATTTGAAGATTGTTGAATTTATTTTTGTGTGTGAGAGGTTGTTGGCTTTTTTAAAGAATTGAATGATGTGATTGAAATTTTATAGTTTTTAAGACATTCAAGTATTAAATATATTTTCATTCAATATATTTTTTCCGTAAAATAAAAAACATGTTATTATTTATGTATAACCCGTCAACCCAATCCATTCTTGATCGGGTCGGTTCGGTTCAGCTTAAATGAAAAAAATACGGATTTAGAACTTAACTCAACTCAAATATAATCGATCAGGTCGGGTATCGAATTTTGTCAAAATTAACACAACCCAATCCACATACACCCTTAAGTGTAATTGAAAAAATAATAACATTGAGTCAGTGTACGAAGTCAAGTTTTTTCTAAACTTCGGAATTAAAATTTACAAAATTATCTTATTAGTGATTCAATATTAACCATTGTCATAAATATTGTTTTAAAAAATAATTGTCATAAATACATGCATACAAGAATATAATGAACTTTAGCGTAATGCACATAAAGATAATTTATAGCAGAATTAATAAAATAACTAATGTTATAATGAAAATATAAAACAATCATTACATTAGAATATTTATTTTTGTTAATATGGCATTTAATATGATAGAAAGTGAGTAACTGCTGCTGAATAAAATTGACTTAGATCAAATAACTTTGGAAATAAACTTCACTTGGTAGTAGCAAAGATGTTAATATACAAGGGTCTAGATATAAATACAAGATTCTTCCCTTTTATAGGTTTAAGGTATTTTCTTTTATACAATTAAAGTGTGTGAGTCTAGAAACTAAACTATCTAATAAATAAAAAAATCAAATCAACATGATATGACTCATTTAACAAATAATTAGATCCTTAAGTATGGGGTCCCTAGTTATATGCATAAACGGTTTGTATGGAATTACATGCATAAGAAATCAATCTCTCAAATATATCTTTATATACAAGAGATTAGTTTATTTGTTGATGAGGTGTGAATATTTATAAATTAATTTTCAAAATATATTAACTTTTTGACATATATCATAAATTGTCCATTTTCAATCTATGAGAATCTTTACAGTTTGATCCTCTCAATTTTCAAAATATATTAGACTTTTTTATATATCATAAATTGTCCATTTTAAATCTATGAGAATCTTTTACAATTTGATTCTTAAAAGAGACGTATGTGAGCCGAGGAAAGTAAGTGCATTCTTAACCTCATATCCTAAATAATTAATGTTAAACTTTTTAGTAAAGCAAAACAATAATCTATCAAAGGCACACTCTAGAAAATATTTTTGATGAGTTTTCACTACTAATAATATCTTTAAAAAATGTGAAATTTTACGATCGTCTGGTCATCATTATGGAGTTTTTATCTATAAAAAAACACATGTCCCACGAGGCAATGAAAACTACCATTTGCAAAACAAGCTAATGGTATATCTCTCATTTTCCATATTATTAGGTGTCAACCTAAGTTAACTTATACAAGTTTAAGAAAATTGGAAATGCATATTTGATCTTAAACCTTCAATTTTTAAAAAATAATTGATAATTTAGAGAATTGACCGATTATTACAGAGTTTGTAAAATTCGACTTTTTATGAATTTGAGAATAAAAATGGAAAAATTGGTCTTATTTAATATATTTGATATTAACTATTATCATAAACACATAAAATAATATAATAAATTTGAGACTAATGCACATAGGAAAAATTTATAGTATAAGATTGAGATGATAACTAGATCTAGATTCATTGGGTACGCGCAAAAAAAAAATTCACAATATATAGAATAAAAATATGCATAATAGATATCGATATGAAAATGGGTAATTATCCGCAAAATTAAGCAGATATGGGTGCAGGTACGAGTATTGTAGTACCTACTCCGCCCCGCACCCACATTTATGTAAATATATTATCTATTTATTTATTATAATATAGGCTAAATAACACATGTGGTCCCTTAACTTAATTTTAATTAACGTTTTAGTCTTTTATCTTTTTTGTTTTCGATTTGGTCCTTTATTTTAATTTTAAGTGACAATTTAATCTTTTATGTTTTAAAATGTCAACAATGTTATCTTTTTTTACAAAAATTCATCAAAATTTTCAACCAAAACCTGTAAAATTAATTATATTTTTCAATATAATACAAATTTCATCAAATTTGTAATTTAAATCTTCAAACAAACTTTTTTTTTATAGAGTTCACAAGTGTTTTTGTTTTGTTTTTTTGGCCAGTCCATAGACATACTTGATTTAATTTTTTGAAAAGATCACACTGGAAACAGCTTTTCGTTAGTCCATAACAATATTTTTACAACTCAATTGTCCCTTCAATATCTTCAAAAGAATTGTCCAATAGTATGAATTGCAACACCAAAATAGTATGAAAGATTTTTTTTCAAACTCATGTTTACCTCAAAAATACATATTTAAAAAAAACATAGCTTTTATGCTCTTCTAATATATATTTTCAGACAAACATATAGTTTAATTTTTTGTCCTCTGAATATGTACACATAGACGTAACTATAATTTTTTAGATACAAATGAGATTAAAAGAAAATCTCAAGTAGTATTATATAGGAAACCCATGGGTTGATGTTATGAGTAGTATTTAAACTATGGGCACTTCCATCCAATAGATTGGTCTTTTAAGATTGAGTTGTTTTTGTTGGCTTTAAGTCACGTAGCACTTATTTCTTATTATTAACAAATACTTATCCTCTAACAATTTGTCTATAAAAAACATATATATATATATATATATATATATATATATTAAATCCCTTGACTCTTATATAATATATTATTCATTTAATTCTTTTTTTTTTAAGATGTGAAACTAACTATTTAACTTAAATTCTAACGATCTCTACTACACTGTGAATCTCACATATTACTATCTACTCCTACTGACATCACATTTTCACTCAAAATCTTAAGGTATGGTTTGCAATGAACCGAGCCAATTAAAAATAGTTAGAAACTCAATTCGATAATTAACTCGTTGAACTTTTTTTCATGAATTAAATGTATCAATTTGAGCTGAAAATTGAACTCGTTAAATAAATAAATCGAACTTGAACTATATATATATATATATATATATATATATATATATATATATATATAGTTTGACTAGTTTGGTTGATAAACGAGAATTAATATATTTAATTTCATATAATTTTAATTTTATATAAAATTGATTTGAGAAATAGAATTAAGACGCTCGAATATAAAAATGTTGAAGACAATGTAAAGATTATTTAATTAGATAAGTCATGCAAAAACCGACACCAAACTAAGTTGAGTAATATTCAAAGAAAGTCTAAATAAGATCTTTTTTGTACTATTTGAAAGGTGATTAAAATGTATACAACTCTATTGTTTATATAAAAATTAAATTCGACCATTAGTATAGTAAACAAATTTGCTATAAGGTATGATATTGTATTTGTTGCTTAAATTAATTAGTTATTGGGACAATATTTGAGTTATTAATATTTTTTTGAAATAAAACTTGTGTCTTTTTTAAGTTAGAAACAATTTTTGTAATTGTTATGAATATCATCAAAGTAAATAAAGTTGTTTTTTATTTTGTGTGGAGGTATTTAATTATCTTCAACACATAGAAATTTCACACTTAAGAAATTGACATAAGAAAATTTTCTAATCTAGGAAAATTGATTGTTAGACCTAGAAAATTAAATGACAGTTAGTTAATTAACTTTTTTATTGAGATTTGAGTTTTAAAATTAAAGAAAGTCTATGTTTTTTGTATTTTAAATCATTTAATTGAAACTATTGAACTAAATTGAAGTAAAGCCTAATCAAGTTCCACTCAGCTTAGTTTATTTTCAATCCACACCATGGAACTAAGAACTCATCAATTCCAACATAATGCATTAGTTTGAAGAAACTACTAAGAAGTGTCTTAAACTCATAATGCATTTGTTAAAATACTAAATGAGAAAATATTATCTTAAAAAGTAGTGCATTCAACACTTTTAAATTTCAAAAAGTAATTTTTTTTTACATAATTTTGTTTTTTTTTTAGCTTCTTATCTAGTGTCCTTAGTTATTTATTAACTTGAAAATACAAGCTCAAATGCATTGATTTTTTATTAACTTGAAAGTAACATTGGAAACATAATAATATTTTATCAACAATAACATCCATGCCATTGTTCATTCAAGGAAAAGAGAACAAAGATAACAAACAAGACATTAGAGGTTCCATATATAGAAGCAATAAAGAGTACTACACTCTACCTATTTAAAACCATAAGTCTAAATTGAACAAGGTATTATATAAAACCAAAATGAGCATGTGAACACAAAATTTGACATAAAATAAAATATAAAATATTTTATGAAAAACAAAACGTGACATTCACTGTATTTTATAGTGAATATTGTATTTATATCAAATTTTGTTTCAAACAATTTTGCTCTTGTAATTTGATAAATAACCAACTTAAGGACATTTTGGTCCTCCTTCTTGGGTCTTCCAATTGTTGTAGCAAGGGCATATAGCTTTATTCCCATAATACCCTGGTGGAACACACAAGCATTTTCTACAGCACTTTTGACAAAAAAACATGCATGGCTTGTGGTATTGGGTCCTTTTGCACCTCTTTGAACATTTAGATGGGCATTCTGGTCATTTCATGTATAAAAAAATTGAAAAGGAAAATAGAAAAGTCAAAGACTCATAAATATGCAGCTTTGTTTCCAGGAATAAATCTGATCACTATTAAAGCAAAACTACATTTTTAATATTTCATCTCTTCCACAATAACAGTACTATTTCAGTAAAATTAAAAATAATAATAAATGCTTTAACAAAATAATGCTCCCTCCGTCTCAAATTATATTATACATTGTTCTAATAAAATATATTTGTCTTAAATTATAAATTATTTTATAATACTAATTAATAATAAATACTTATTTTCTATTATTTTATTATTATTTATTACTCTATTGTTTTCTAATTTTTTTAATTTGTGATTCTCATATAATTAATGAAGAATACTTTTATAGATAATTTATAATTTATCTTTTCATATAGACGTTAATTATATTTTTTAATTTATGAAAATTTGTCAAAATAACTTACAATTTGAGACAGAGAGAATAATAATAAATAAATAAATAAATGTTAATTTTATTCAATTATATTTATTAATCAATAGTGTATTTTCATAATCATAAATATAAAAAATAAGAATAACTTGAAAAAAGAAACAACTAAAATTATATACATTGCAAATTAAAAAGTAGCATTTTTTTAGACAATTTTTTTAAAAATATAAATCTATTATAAAATATTTGAAATCTCTCTTACACTAAAGTTAAAGATTTTGTCAAATTCTTCCAACCGCGGATATGAGTATTTAGATGGGTAGTTGGATATTGGCAAAACTCTAACTCTTGGGGAGAAAATTCAATCTCAAATTTTGAGATGTTTGAGGAGCATTTATTTTTTAAAAATCTCAAACTATTTGAATTTTAACTTTAAAAAAACAATTATGCTGCCTAATTTCTCAAAAGCTCTAAGAAAATAATATCATTTATCCTATTCAATCTAAAAATGTCAGTTCTGATCAAACATATATGTCCTTGACCAGTGAAATTGAATAGTTCTTTATCTGTTTCTTTGTTTAGTTGGTACCCTTTTTTTTATTTCATTTTCAAATTTGGCATGATCCCCAAAAATATTTTTACTATAAAATTCACAAGAAGAAGAACAACCAAAAGAATGATTTTTTTTTAGGAAACAAAATAATAAATTGTATAGAAGGAACTTCACTTACGGTAACTCTTGAGACTACCAGGTCCATATTTGCTCTGAAAGACAAATAATTAAATATCAAGCATAAGTCATCAATTAATTCACCATTTATAAACAAAAAATTAATCCCTTTTAATTTTAAATTTATTTTACCCTTTACACTACAGTTAGAGGGTTTTAGATTTTCTCAGATCAGTAAATCACACATGACACATACACACAATAATATAATTTAGATGATTTAAGTTATATTTTTATAAATTAAATAATACATGTAATTCAGACTACTGATTCAGTGTCAGACGATTGATATTTCAACTTTATAAATCAAATAAAAAATATTAAGTTGAAATGTGAGGAGTTTGAATCGTGAAAATTGCTTGGAAGATGATTCCCCTACACCTCAAGAATCTAAAGGGAGAAGGGGAAAGAAGTCACAAACCTTGTCATTGTAGTGGTGGCCACCATGTCCATGAGATGCCATGACCTACAAAATCCAACAAAAAAACCTCAAAAATACAAAACATACTAAAAAATGTGTCTTATATGTATGTTATGTGTGTGTGTATCTACATTAATTCACTTGAAAAACTAACCAATGTTTGAAGCATGGAAGTTGCAATGAGGACCAAAATGAAAACAACAAGTAATCTAGCCATGACCAATATTAATGTTTCAAACAAATGCCTAGTACTATATGGTAAATTTGTGTAGCACAAAAAATGGACAAGAGAGTCAAAGAGATGAAAGGAAAGTGAAGATGGAATTTAAAGAGAAAGTGAGAGCATTTATAGAATGTTGATGTGGTTGGAGAACAACCTCATTTACATCATCAAGATTTATTATTGATGTGAACACTACTTGCATAGAGTTTTGTGGGATGCTAAATCAAGTACTACTATATATCACACATGTGCTAGCATTAATATTAACATGATAGATCGACGGTGGTGTAAAAAATATTATTATTATATGTCAGTCTTGTGATCAGGGGAACTACATTTTCATGTGAAAAGTAGTCACAAATATCATATAAAATTGTTTGTCTCTTTGAGCAAAACTTCAATAGGCACACCATATTAGATATAGTTGAATACCGATATGTATTAAAATTAGATTAAGATAGTTAAAATTTAGTTAAGATTAGATGAAAAATAATTATATTAGTTATGTTAGATGTATTATATAAATATGTATTATATATTAATTGTATTATAATTTTTTATATTATTATTTTAAATTTAATTTTTTTTTTAATTATTTTTCTCTTTCTTGAATTCAACTGTAATTCTCAAAACAAATATTTTGAATTTAGGCACGCACACAAATGATAAAATGTAAAAAATAAAAAATTATTATATCAATTGAAATATTAATAAATTAATTTTTTTTCTCTTCTATTATTTATCACTTGCGAGTGTGTCTAAGAACAAATTATTTTGTTTGTCACCATTGAAGTGTTGCTCTGTTTCTTCGCATCATATTTTGACTTTTTAAAATTATTAATTAATTAATTAATTAGAGCGAAACATCAATTTAATCCTTAAAATTGTAAGAATGTGATAATTCATTAAGTCATACATCTTTAATATTTATAAAAATTTTATTAAAAAAATTAGGAAAAAAAATTATTATTAATAATAGTGACATTAATAGTAATTTGACAATTATTTTTTAAAAAATTTGAATTATATTTTCAGAAGTTAAAATGTCAAACTCTAACCAATATATTGATAGTCCGGTGATGAAAATTCTAAGTATCATTCAAATTGAAAATTGTGAACAGACTATTTTGTAAGGAGAATTTTAATTTCATAAAGTATACTATAATTTCATTAATTTAATACAATTTCAAGACTAAATTAATAATTCCCTGTATTATTCAACAACTATCATATAGTAGTAAAGAATAAGTACAATTTTTTTCATAGTAAAATCATACACAATAGAGCTTTTTCCTTTTTTTCGAGATGGTATGATTTCCAAAAAAATGAGTTTTACTATCCGAAATTTGATGAAAAGATAAGTAAAAGTCAAATCAAACGCTCTTCTAATTATTATAAAATTGATTAACACTTAAGTCTAATTCATTAATCAGCATTATAATCTATTTATTTCTAAGCATGGCACAATCCCCAATACAAATTAAAGGTTAGTTAGCTTATTCGTAAATGTAAAGTTACTACTTGTGAACGAATATACACATGTAGCAGCAGAGTGGCAAATTGCTATTTCTAAAATTCTAAATTTCTAAAACTACCAAGTGGGAAAAAAAAAAGGTTGGTTCATTAAATTGTATGAATGGTTCTACCATTCTTTCCTACTACTTGCAAAAAGCATTAAATATGTACTTGTGTCTTCACTTGGGAAAATGGTGATAATTGGATTATAAAGAATGGTATAAAATTATTTAGACTAAAGAAGTATTGATAACAAGTTACTCCCTCCCTCTTTCATATATTATAGGTGATTTTAGCGGAAAAAAATATTTTACGTGTCAAAGTATTAATAGAGTAGTTTTTATCTCATATATTTTTATTGATTTACGAAATTTGTTTTTTTATTTTAAAAATTGACAGTTTTGATATATCTCTGATTTTTTAATTAAAAATGATGACGTGAAATATTTTACGTAACGTGATATATGATATGATGATGTAGAATAATTAATACATATGAAATTAGAATAAAATATCATAAAAACTTATATTTTAGCTTCGAATTTTTTTCCATATTTTTAATTTAATAAATGACATATAAATAATTAATACATTTAAATAGTTTCATATCATAGAATTATATGTCATATCATTAAAAATATATTAAATTATTATTTTTTAGTTAAAAAATTAGAGTGAAAAACTATAACTGTCGACTTTTAAAATAAATTAATTAATTTCGTGAATGAATAATAATAAAAAGACAAAAACTATAAGAACCTAATTATTTTTTAACGTCCAAAATGTCTCTGATAACTTGAAACTTTTGCTGTCAGGACAAAGACTTGACATAATATATTGAGCTACATAGTACCCTAACTACTACTACCACTTGTCAATTATTTTTCCGTCTTATCCACGCCATTTTGTTCAATATTAGAATCAACTATGTATTTCGGTAGTTTTTAAATATTGATAAAATTAAAGAGTTGAAATACTTTATTTATATGGATAAGTTTGTTGAGATAAAAATCTTTTTTTAAGTGTTTTAATGATAAACAAAATCAAGTTAATTAATCTGTTAATTATGATTCTAATCATAAAGAATTTAACATATCTTCTTGAGTGTTTTATAAAATTAAGATAGGTCTCAAGTATTTCATTCAAAGAGAAGGATCAAAAGCAAATGAAGAAACTTCAAGACTATTTAGTTATATGTCAAGATCAATCTTGAACCATTCAAAGAACAACGCCTTTAATAAAAGTTCATTTGATCAGACTTAAATAAGAAGGATATTGATATACAAAACTCATTTGAAATCTGGACAAACACTGACAACAAAATAAAGAATCCATCGAAGGCCAAAACAGAATGTGCAGGTACACTTCAGCCATCAAAAAGGATTCATGATAAAAGATTACTTTTCAAACAAATCAAGAGTCGCTAAGATGATCAAGCTCAAGACTGAACCAGAAAGGAGATTGCATCACTAAAAAGATGTGATGAAATTATGCAGCAGAATCTGAAAATAGAAGGACAAATAGAAAATAGAAAAATTCTAAAACTGGAAACGAAGAATGATCTAGAGATCAGTAGGAACAGTCTTCGTTCAAATATGACACATGCCTAAAAACTCATAGCCTTTACAGTCTGTCTTTCAAACGGCTACATGAGTTGGCAAGGACCCTAAAAAGCCTATAAAAGGAACTCCAAGGCAAGGGAAATATCATCAAATCCTAGAGCAATCAATCTCCATAAAAAGATCATCATTCTTGAGTATTAACAAGCTCGAAAAAACAGCAAAGTTGTTGTTTTTTGTTATCGACATCATAGATCAAGCTTAAAAACTTGTTTGCTCAAAACAGAAACTCAAACAAGTGTTGAGAAACTGTTCATCAAATCAAATCTCCTTCAAAACAATCATTTACGAAATCTAAACACTATAGGGATAGAGATAGTGTGAGCAATCTTGTAAAAAATCCTTGTGAGTAAAAAGGATAAGTGTAAAGATACTTCCAAGTGTAAGGGAGTATTCTGTGATATTTCTTTCAAGGTGAAAGATAAACTGTAATAATATATCAAGGCTGATCAGTTGAGGGAAAAACAGGATCAATCTTGTTTTGACCAAGTTAGTGAAAAAAAACTTACAAGATTGTGAGGATTGAACGTAGCTCACGTTGGGTGAACTAGGATACATTGTTGTGTGATTTTCTATTCCTTTATCATCATTTTAATTATCACGTGCACATCACTAATCACATATCAACGTTTTACTTATTTCTAACCAAGATCAATCTGGTTTCTTACTTATCAAACCAAGATCAATCTTGAGTTTTAAAATACATTGCAGAAATATTAAAAGAAGGGTATCACAATTCAAACTCCCCTTTCTTGTGATCAACATTGTCATTTCAAAGTTAACTAGTGGGAACATTACTTAATGTTAAATGCTTAGGTATAATAATTTAAGTTTAGAAAGTGACAAAAAATTCAGAAGCTTTTAAAAAGGTAAGAGGGTAAAAGAATTTCCCAATATTTAATGAATATATAAACTCGATTCGAGAAGAATGTTGGTTGCAAGAGGTCTAGTTTGTGTTTGTTCTTTTAAAAAAAAAAATTCATTCTAAAGTCTCAAAAGCCTTCAAATTTTGTTCGAATTGATTAGTCAGAATATGTATTTTATACGTCTGAATTAAAAAATTCAAAAGTATATTTTTATTTAGGCTAAATAACATACGTGGTTCCTTAGCTTAATTTCAATTAACATTTTAGTCCTTTATCTTTTTTTTTTCCCGGTTTGGTCCTTTATTTTAATTTTAAGTGACAATTTGATCTTTTATGTTTTAAAATGTTAACAATATTATCCTTTTTTTTTATAAAATATTATCAAAATTTTCAACCAAAATCCATAAAATTAATTATATTCGTTCATGTAATACAAATTTCATCAGATTCGTAACTCAAATCTTCAAATAAACTCATATTTTCATTCTTTATTTCACTTAAAATTAAAATAAAGGACCAAATCAGAAAAATAAAAAGATAAAAGACTAAAACGTTAAAATGAAATTAAGTTAAGGGACCATAAGTGTCATTTAGCCTTTTATTTAGTTGAGAATAACTGAGGAAGGAGAATAAACATCCATTTTTTTAACATTGCATTGCATAATCGGAAGTTGAAAAAAAAATTAGTAAAAATCCCAACCAAATGTGGTTAGAGGAGGTCCCTTACTTGGCCCAATCTATAGATCTTTTTAATAAGAGAGTACGAAGTGTTTTTTTGTCAAAGTAGGAATTTGTCACTATTAAAATACCAAATATCTATTCTTTTCGTACTTTAAATTATTGAAATTATAAAATCTTCTTCTTACTATATATTTTATTAAAACTATTTACAATAAAATTGATTTTTTCGTAACTTCCGTATTTAAAAGAAAAAGAAAATCTTTTAAAAATTGAAAAAGCTGGAATAATTTTTTAATGTAATTTTATAAATAAAAAAAAAGTGTTAGCGTCTGCAAACCCACGCAATACTGAAATAAATAGGTAATTTGTGTTGAATATTTAATTTCTAAATTATTCAGAATTTTGAATTTTAATAAAAATAAAATCTTGGAACAAAATTATGTTCTGAACTTTTAAAAAAGAGAAAGTTTAAAATATTATGTATTTTTTATTATCGAATATTTAAAAAGATGCAAAATGTAGAACAATATTTTAATTAATTTTTAATTATAGCATCAATTGGTCCACGCAAACATGAATGCTAAACTTGCATATTTCAACATATTTTCGGGGTTTTTATTAAAGTGCCCACTTTAGTGTGTAATAGCGGACATTTAACTTTTAAGAGTGAAAAATTCAAAATTTTGATTTTTTTTTTCTTTTGAAATTTCTAGAATATGTTTTTCTTATTAAATATTTTTTATTAAAAAAATGAAGAGTAAAAATTAAATTTAATATAAATGTCGAGGTATAAGGTCTAAGTATTAGGGTGGCTGGTCAATTTTTCTTAAAAGAGATGTCCATCTTTTTTGTAATTTTATCAATATATCAATCATAAAAACAAATGAGCCTAGCCCAGTTGAATCAACAAGAACCACAAAAAATTGAAAAAAAATACATAAATAATATTGACTGAATAAACCAACATCAAAAATAAAATTAGACATGGGCCTAGGGAGTTGGAGTCTTGGACCAATATCAAGCACACAAAAAAACAACAATAAAAATTGAAACCTAAGGCAAGTATTACACACACCCCCACAATCTGTACCCACACTCCTATTTGCATTAATGGACTAAAATTCCCATTTTTGCTTCTCAAAAAAACTTTATAGTTTACTGTAGAAATTGAGAAGTGTACAAATAATTTATGGATAAATAGACTTCCAACTTTATAGTAAATAGAAATAGAAAGGTGAATTTCGTAAGTAAACAAGACAATAGCTACATATATATATTTGATATATTGAAAAATATGTTCAAATATAGGATATTTTTCTTTACATTTATTATGTACAGAGTTTTTTTGATAGACTCCTAGAAACCCAAAAAGAAGAGGTGTGAGGGGAAAAATAATAAAAATTAGTGATGATTGATCTCTATCAAAATCTATTAAGCATCCAAATTGGGTTTTTTCCTTTTAAGTGCATGTTTGTTTTTAATTTTGAAGTAGTCAAAATCAATTATAGAAGAATAAAATTAATTTTAGCATATTTGGGTGTCATCAAGTAGAATTGATTATGTCTTTATAATTAATTTTAACTTGAAGCTATAATTTGTAACTTTTGAATTCAAATGTGATTTGTACACTGTAATTTTTTATTTAAATTATTTTTACTTAAATATATTAAAACATAAATTATTTTACATTCAACTCACTTTAAATCAAATACTCACGTTAAATATAGTTCTAAAAATAGTGTATATAATATAATTGAAAGGGACTAGTAGGTGTAGGTGTCAGATCCATAAATAATATGGATATGTTCTAGAGCCCACTCTACTTGTTTGTATGGACCTCTTTGAATAGACCACTTTGAACTATGGGCCACCAAATCTAAGACTACAATCTTATGACCTTTCAATTTCCTCACTTTTATTCATTTCTTGAAATTGATTTTACTTTTTGAAAAATTATTGTTAGGTCCTCAATCAGTTATAATGTTAGAGAAAACACACAAATGAATAAAATAAACAGTATGTTATTAGCAATTTTTTTATAGAAAGTAAGTGCATCCTTGCTTTGCTTTTTTAGCTCAAATACATCAATCCTCTATTAGTAACCTAAGTTGGGTTGTATTTTTAGTATTGCAAGTTTCGATGTAACCTCATTGATTACACGTTATCCAATAGTTAACACTCACCTACTCTATCATTGGTCTAATGACGTCACCCTAAAACACAAATTCCTTCTTTAACTAAAAAGTTTTTGTAAAAAAAAAATTAAAATCGAAGATCCAAAAAGAAAAAGAAAATAAGCATATATTCACACTTTTCTGTAACGCATATTGTTTTCCTTTTTTTAATATTTAAACACCGTTTTCTTCTTGGTTCTATTACATGAAATAATTCGTCCACGCATATCGATTTTATGAAATAATTATTCTACGTATTCTTTTACAATCAACTCTCTTTTCATAATCATTTAACATTAATTACGTTCATATAAAATTAAACTAAAATATTGTTATTTAAATTTAAAAAATAATAAATAAAAACAATCTAAATAAGTAATTTAATTGAATTTGAATAATCCAAAATTTAAAATTTCAATTTATTACACCTTCATAAATAGATTTTTATTTTTATTCTTTTTAATCCCTCCTCCTTATGTCTTAAATTTTATTTTTTATAATATTTTTACTTTTAAAGTTTCTTATTTTTAGTAGAAATTTTTTTTTAATTTCAATATATAATTCAAATAAAAATAATAAAAATTTTAAAATTTATTATAAAATTTATATTTTTCTA
>JBBPBO010000003.1:1995231-2005231 GCA_037974295.1 Cicer cuneatum | reverse complement strand
TGATGTTTTAAAATATAGAAAGTATACTTTGTATAAAATTACCATTTGGGTGTGTATGTGAATTATATATGAATTTGATAATATATATATATAGCCTTCAACATAACAGACACGCAAAAAATTTAATCATTAATTATTTTAATACACCTTAAAGTGAAACAAAAATAGAATATTATTGAAGAAGAGTTAAAAAGTATATAAGTATGGAAAAATTCATATAAATCTAAAAAAAATGATAGAATTAGGGTTTAACAATTAAGCGCAATTATGCAATATAACCATATGATTCATATTAATTAATAGTGTAAAATTGATTTACACTTTTAGTGCACAATTTTTTTACTCATATAATTATAAAACAGATAATTATATATTTATCTATCAATGTGAACATATAGTATCAATCTAGCATTGACTAATATTAATCCACCTATTAATATGCGAATGATGGTGAATTAGTATTTTTATTTATCTTTAGAATTTTTATTTTAGAAAGTCTTAAATTTAGGTTAGATATAATAGACAAAAGGACTAAAAATCGTATTTATGTTTGAACGCGAAAGAATACAATAAAATAATAAAATAGTTTTTTTAAAAGGTAATATGACTATTTAATTATTTTAATTAAATACACGAGCATAAAAAATAACTGTGTTAAGTACATAATTTTTCATTTTAATATATATATATATATATATATAAAATAAAAATTGATATATTTAAAATTTTGAGACTCTATGCCACATACATTCAGAACTTTCCCTATATAGTAATATCTAATTATCTTAGCTAAAATAAAATTCTTATTCAATATCCCGCCGATCCTAAAATATAAAAAAAAGATGGATGTATATATATATATATATATATATATATATATATATATATATATATATATATATTGGTTATTTACTTATATTTTGGTGCATAAGAAGTTTAAGCATAAATCTTATTTGGATATTAGTGTTAAAAGTTTTTATAATGACATTAAATTACAATCATTCACATTTAAAGTAGTAAATACGAGTAGTTATGATGTGTTGACAATATAATATATTTTACCAATTAATGGGTGTAAATTAAACTCAACTAATTTATATTATCGACATGAGAATCAGGGTATCATTTAGTTGCATTTACATTTGCATTAGTTGTGTAACAGCCAACTTTCTGCGCCTAAACTATTATTAATATGACCTTATTATTATTAAAATAAGATGAATGTGCTAATTCCTATGAAATTGCATGTGATGATAATTTAGTGATAGCATAACCTTTTGGAAAAATGTTTAACAATTTTTAGTATTTTTTATGCTTTTGATGGTTACTTTTATAGTTAGTAGAATAACAATTATAATAATAGGAATAGTTAGTTTTATGCCATGTATAATTTAGAATGAAATATAATTAGTTTGCATGAGTAGAAGTTTGAGTAGTAACTACTAAAATATTGTCAGGGGCTTAATAAGGGGTGCAACTCAATTAGTATGAGTGTGCGTATCAATCTTTCAATAAATGAATTAAAAGAAAATAGAAATTAAAAGAATAGAAATAGTGAGTTTGTGTGGGAGGGAAAACATCCTAAAAAAGAAGAGAAGAAAAGAAAGGAAAAAAATAAAGACAAAGAGAGTAAAGGAGACTGTGAGAAAGGAAGAAGAAAAAAAAAATAGAATGATGAGAGAGAGATAGTGGATGAGCCGTGAGAGGGAGAGGAAGAAAAAAGAACTTATGAGTAGATGAAGAAGATGAATATGGAAGAGGAAGAGATATGACTCCAACAAGAAAACGAGAAAAACTTAAGACAAACATATGATACTCTCATTTCCTTGTAATTTCTCTAAAGTAACTTAGAAATTTCCTTAATACCTCTCTTAGGTGTGCTTAGGATTTTAAATCAATTTAAATGTTTGAGTAATATGAGTTTATTTTTTTCGCTTCTCTTGCATGTTAGGATAAATTTCTGATTTTATGCCTTGGAAAGAAGTTAATGGGTTCCAATTTTAGAAAAATATAATTAATGACTACTTTCTATTTGATTTGATGTTTGCATGTAACTTTTGAGTATATTGGTCTTGTTCAAATTTGATATAGTGATAAATATATAATGTTGAATTGAAATTCTGATATGAATGAGTTTTTTATGTGATGATATGTGACTAATTTGGGTAATAGAGATTAGAGGAAAGTTTAATCTTTCAATCTTATATAGACACCTTGTCAGTATTTTGTTTATAATTTTCTCCACTGATATCATATCAGAGTAATTATCAAACCATTTGAAAGTAACCAAAATTCTCTTTAAAATAAACATTTACATAATTGAATTTCACTAATTATAGTAGGAGAAATTTGGATTACAAGTTAGGTAATATTTGTTGTCGTGTTTTTTTTACCTTCATGTTTTCTTTTAATAAACTAAACTAAGAATATTTATCTTTAAAAAATAAAATTATATTTATAAACTGGTCATCTTTGTCTTTCCAACGAATGGTTGTTTACTCAAATTGGACATCGTTCGATATTTTAATTTAATCGCCAAAGTTGATGCGTGTGTGCTGAAAACGTGAATTTAGGGTTATTTTGGGTAAAATATCTTCTAATCATTTTCTTTGTTATTCCTTTTCATATTATATGGTTACTATAGTGCATTGAACTTAAGAATACATATTATTATATGATTGAGAGATGTTATATGTTATATGACTTAAAACCATAAGGTTTTGCAATGTTGAATGTATCATAGAGTATTTAATGTATTCGTGTGTAGTGTGCCAGTAACCATTGATAAATGTGATCTCTATATTATATGCATACGTTTAATTGTATGAATGAAGTCGATGATTAGTCGTAAGTGATGATTACTCAAGTAGACATCATTGGATGAAATCAACACAGTATTTATAAATTACTTGTTAAGTAGAGTTCAAATCATTAGATTATTCACATATAATGGTTTAAATTGTTTTAATGGATTGAGGTTAGAAGTAGATGATATGTTTTAGTATAGCCTATAAATAATGAGTATTTTATTAAATTCAAGTATAGTTTATCGATATGATTTTCATATTTAGTGTACCAGCGTGATTGATAAATATCTATAATTATTTTATTAAATTTATGTTATCAAGTTTTATACTCACTATATTGAAGTGATATTTTTTAAATAATAAATAAATATTAAAAATCTAAAAATTATCTGAGTTACTTGTTAGACTTTTATTGTCATGAATCAAAAAGTTTGATCAATATTGAATTTATATTATAATTTAAAAGTTTTGATATTCTTATAAAGTAACTAAAATTATTTAGTTTCATGATTTATAATTAAATTTTAGAGGTTACATATTCTTTACCCTAAAATAAGCCACAATGATTTAACTGCGAAAGCTGTCCTTTATTGCCAGTTGGACAAATTAATATGAGTGGGCTCAGAATTTAGCAGGCCATTCTAACTCCATGCTGCGAATCACTCTTTGGGTCAACTTCCACTCATCATTACTATTACTAAAACTCACCTAAACCTCTAAACCTCTTTTGAGTAATGTTATTGTTCCTTTAATGGAACACTTTATATTTTTAATCAAAATTTCCTTTTTTTTCTTCTTCCCGAGTGTAGAAAAAAACCGCTCACACATTAAATAAAAAGAAAAGAATATTTAAATTTAAACTTGTATTCCATTATATCAAATATTATTAAAACTACCATGTAAGTTGTATTAGTTAGTAATAAAATCTAATTGAATAATTGTATAGAAAAATATATAGTATATTGAAAGAAGTGAATATTTAAATCAATTTCAATTGTTTTGAAAGATTAATATCAACAATAGAAAATGAAAACACGCATTATCTTATCTTAGTTTTCAAAAAAATAAAAACAAATAACTGAATATTAATTGGATGATTAAGATAAGTGAATCGTAATAATATTAATTATTATATTTTCTTTCGATATAATTTTTAATAAATTAATATAATATTATAAACTAATTATAAATTTTTATTCTTTTAATTAAAATTACTATCATAATAATTATGATATATATTTCTTATCATTTTATCATGTTAAATATATAAAATAAAATAATAATATATTTATAATACATATTAAATATATAATATGATAAAATTTATCACGTCTTATGACATCTTACTGGTATCTCACTTTATATCATATTTTCTATCTTTAAAAAAAATTTAATAATATAATTAGAAAATAGTAATAAATTAAGAGTGAGGGTATATTTATTACTCACATTTAACCCCCAAGTAAGGTCAATAACTTAACCATAGATTAGAACTAGGGTTAAAAAACACAAGTGGTTAAGAAGGGACAACCACATAACCCGGATTTCTATTATCAACAGTCTTCACAAAACATCAACTCTCTCACTCTAAAAAATTCTCTATCTCTTCTCTCCCTCTTCCTTCTTTTCTCCTTTCAATCCCTCTTCTTTTTTTACTTTATAAATTTAATCACTCAAATTTTCATAATAGTAGCATGAGCCTCAAAATCAAAGCTTCTTCATGGAAAGTGTTTATGTGATGTGATATATTTATTGAGGTTTTATAAAACTTAACAAAGGTAAGATTTTTCTTTTTTTGAATTAGATGTTAGATTTATCATTATGGAGGTTATAACAACACCAACCACAAACACAAACATAAACATTACACCTTTAACAAATTCAAAATCACCAGAACCCGAATCAGAAACCCCGACCCGAATCCAACAACAACCCACAAACACAACAACCTCAAACATAACAAAGCCATTAACTTTTTCAAATGGGGTTCTTAAACGTCTCAACCCAAACACAAACAACCACCACAACAACCACCATGCTCAACCACCAATTGTTGTTACTTACAAAGAATGTCTCAAAAACCACGTGGCAACTCTAGGTGGTCACGCGCTTGACGGTTGTTGTGAATTCATGCCGTCGCCAACCGCCACCTCCGACGACCCAACTTCCATAAAATGCGCCGCATGCGGTTGTCACCGGAATTTTCACCGCCGTGAACCGGAAGAACCAATTTCAACCGTTTTTGAATATCAACCTCACCACCGCCACCACCCACCGCCGCCGCCACTTTTTCAGTCCCGGAGTCCAAGTTCGCCGTCACCGCCGCCGATCTCATCATACCCATCAGCACCTCATATGCTGTTAGCACTATCCGGCGCCGGAGTTGGTCTCTCAATCCCGCCGGAAAACACGGCGGCACCGGTCAACCTCGGTTCTCCGGTGGGAACTAATAGAAAAAGATTCAGAACGAAGTTTACACAAGAACAGAAGGAAAAGATGCATGAATTTGCTGAGAGAGTTGGGTGGAAGATGCAGAAAAGAGATGAAGAAATGGTTAATGGATTTTGCAATGAAGTTGGTGTTGATAGAAGTGTTCTCAAAGTTTGGATGCATAACAATAAGAACACTTTGGGAAGAAAATTATCAGATCATGCCGGAGACGGTGCCGGAGCCGCCGTGGACGGTGTCTCTGGTGGTGGTTGTGATGTCAATGAGAATGATAATAATAACGGGACTAATGTTGCTGCTAGTACTACTAATGGGTCGTCTTCTTCTTCTTGATCTTTTTTTATGAGAGATTAAAAAAAAAAGAGGGAATAATAATAATTCATATGTTTAGATTATTATAGAGTAATTAAGATCGTTGGTACTAGTTAATTTAGTTTTTTTCTTCAATTTAATTGTTTAGTTTTTGTTGATTAATGAGATTTATGATGATCAACTTTTGGGTTAACAAACTAGTTGTTTTTATTTTTCTATTTAATTGTTTAGTTTTAGTTAATTAGCGAGATTATTATGATTATCAACTTATATTTTTTTATTTTGTAATGTTTTTTTAAATAGTCAATATTATTAATATTGTTAGGATTTTATCGAAAATCGGATTCTAAACTTCTTATTACTTAATTCTTTAATTTTTTATTTTTATTATTATTGAATGTTTGATTTTATTATTAATATTAGTAAGAAACTGATTACTACTACTGTCATAATCAGACCAACCCATATTCTTGTATGGTTATATGTTGTTACATTAACAATTAAATATTAGTATTTTATTTTTAATATTTTAATCTCCTTTGATATGTGTTTAGCTGGTTTCTCTTCTTGTTGAAGCTCAATTTTGGTTTTTGGAGATTGGATTTTCTTGTGAATTGGGTTTGTTATTTATTTATTTGTTTTTGTTTGTTGAGAAGATGATTGTAAAGCATTATGAGTCTCTATGATCGGACATGGAATAGTATAATAATTATTAATTTTTTCTTCATAAATTGTGTCCGAAAGATAGAGGCAGAAAGTGTTGCTACGTAGACTTAAGAATTTTTTAGTACTATTAATGGCGGTGTTGAATTGAAAGTGTTATTCTATTCCTATTTCTCTCTCTGTATACTTTGTATCTCTGTATAATTTGTATTCTAAGAAGAAAATCAAATCAAAGAAGCATAAACAAATCTTGTTCTATTAGGATGTGGATGTACATTTTTTTATTAAACTTTTGTTAATAGGAGTATATGATCATGTAGGCTATAAGAGAAAAAAGAATTATGTAGTTTAATGTGTGATGTGGCTTATGATTCCAAAAGAAACCTTATTTATTGGTTTTAATTATTCTCTCTAATCAATCATGCAGCCGTTTTACAAATATAGCTATGCCATATGGTCTTGGAGAATCTTAATCTTAGCTATTTTTAAACATAATCTCATATTATACTATATAATCTAACTAGCTTTATTTTATACAACAATCCAAATGAATGATGTGTACTTGGAAATGTTTTTAGCTTCTTTCCCTTTAAGGCAAGTAGATCTATCTATTTATTATTATTAATTACTAAAGTTATGATAAACACCAAAATATTTAAATAGCAAAGAATATGATAGAATCATAGAGATTAATAAAGAGAGTAGTGTATAAGAGACAACGTGTTATGTCTTCCACTCGCATTATATATGGGTGTGTTTTGTTTTTGTTCACTTAAAAATGAATAATTTATTTGATTCCAAAGAGAGATTAATTTATGACTTGTTTTGGGTCCACTCATAAGATTTATTATGATTTTCTGGTCATTGATGAAGTCACTAATCTTGTTTTGATTAGAAGGGAGTGGGGTCCTTAGGGGCTGCCCTTAACTACCGAGACATGGGCTTGTCCTTGACCCTTAATTGCCCCTTAAAAATAGGGATATTTTGTGTAGGTGATGAGGAAATTTCCCTTAAAAATAGGGATATTTTCGGCTATTCATAAGTTATTGTTTCATTTCCCACTAAACTAAATGCAATAGTAAACCACCGTGGGAATTTGGTCATATATCATTTCCCTTCATTGATTTCATTCCACATGCATTGTTCAGGACATGTGTTCCAAATTGGAATGATATTGCATTTTTATTAAGTTTATTTACAATCTCTTAGACTTTGTTGTTACAACTTATTTAGTAAAAAAATTATTATTTTTAGAAAATAATTACTTTTTTAAATTTTTTATTTGTTTGTTACAGTTTATTTGAAAAAAATGGATAATTTTAAAATAAAATTAAAAACTACTAAAATGAGAAGTTATTTAAATAATTTAAAAAAATTATTTTTTATAAATGACTTTTTAATATAATAATTTTTGTTACAACAAACACAAAAAACAATTTATAATTCTTTTAAAAATCTCTTAAAAAAATCTCTAAATTATTTAATAACAAAATCATTTTTTTATAATTCATAACAATGTACTCTTAATTTGGTATGTAGCCACGCTACAATGATTAGCAAGAGTGTTTTTAGATTTACTAGTAAGGATTAAATTCGCACAATCTGTGTTAAACATAAGTGATAAGACTACAAAATTTGTTTATAAAAACAAAATCGCACAATTTGTGTTAAACATAAGTGGTAAGTACCAACCAAGAAAAATCTAGGGACTAATTTTACTTTTTTTTCTATTAGATTGAAGTGCTGATAATTTTTATCTAAAATTATTTATCAAATTATTTTTTATTTTACTTTATTTAAATAAGTAACTTCTACGTAAATTTAATTTTTTCCTATATTTTTTGATATCATTTCATTATTTGAATGTGAAGTTTTTTATTTTTTAAGTTTTAATACGATATTTTTCTCGTTTTTGTGTCGTGTTGGTTTGAGTTGAAATTGACAAAATATATAGTTTTGATCGATTACAAATTTCAATCAACGATCATTGTGTTGTCAACTTTACAGATCTGAAAATATAAATATTTCAGACACTTTAATTTTTTCATATTTATAAGCATGTTACTGTTTTGTACTATGTTGTTATTTTACGCTATTAATCTGTGTGATGTAAATATATTTGCATATTAATATAATTTTGTATTATATCGATGTATTTTATAATTTAAATTAATAAATATCATTTTTTTTAATAAAAAACAACAATAATAAGACTACAAATAATTGAATAAATTATTTGAATTAAAGTAATTAATATGTAATTTATAGAGACTAAAAATAATATTTGTGGTTTAAATTTTATATTGAAAAAACTACTTATATATTAATGTACAAAATATTTAATAATTATTTTATATACATTGATATCGATAACTCAGAATCACATCTTTTAGAAGCTAACCTTTTCCATTTAGATGAGTACGACACTGTACACGTTGCACATCGACTTCCTCTCAAAATAATCCAAATCAAAAGTTTGCATAATTAGCTTATTTGTGAAGCTATATATATATATATATACTCACTTGTCATTTTAAACACGATACATTAATTAACATTGATGATGAAATTGGCTCAAACTTCTATTAATTTCAGGGATAATATTTTTTAAAAGAAACAATTAAAAGTACACAGAAATCGTATGGTAAAATAAACATTAAAAACTATATTGATATTCCAAAAATATTATATAGATTACTAGCATTCTAACAAATCCATTGCATAAAAAAAATAAAAACTATAGAAAACCAACAAACAAAATCTCATTTTTTCTTAATGATAGAAAAGGGGCAAGCTCCATACAAACACAAAAGACTAATAATTTATAGGAAATACTACATAACTCCTATCTGCCATCGAGTCAAAATAAGTAAAATTCGAATTTATGTCAAAAATATTTTTTAATTTAACTAATATTTAAATTATACTATGTATATGTATATATGTATGAGATAGCTACAATTATAGATAGTTTTTTAATAATATAATTATGGATATTCTTTCACCATCAAATAGATATTAGTATGTGAAATTTTGGATTTAAATTCTAAGATATTATATTTAATTTTCAATTGAGTTAGACTTTACAAATAATAATTCATTTATCTTTATTCGCAACAATATAAATATTTTTATGTACATGAACTTTTCAACTCTTTACAAACTAAAAAAAAAAATTGAATTCAATAACTTAAGTTGTATGTTTGGTAATTTTTATACAAATATATATTTTTTTTGTTTACAGAAATACAACAGTATTTCTTAAGAAGTTGGACAAATCTTATTATTTAACCATCACAAAAAACTGGGTACCGATATCTATAAAAATTAATTAAGTATAAAAAGACAACGTGATTTTAATTTGTTGATTACTAGCATGAAAGTGGGTCTGTCTATTTTTATTTTTATTACGCCAATGTATATATTTGAACCGTTTTAAAATATAAACAAAAATAAATTAAAAAAAATAAATATATTAATTTAAAATTTGAACTAGATAATATTTAGTTTAAAGTTTAAATCAAAGACTACAACTTTAGAACAAAATTATATATATTTACTATATTTATTTATATAAACATTATTACAATATATAAGTTTTTTATATATTATATATGATTTTCATACATTTACTAATAAAGTAGTAGAGTTTTCATAAAATAATAACAATAAGTTGTAGAATTTATGGTATACATAAATATATACATAAAAATAAAATAGTAAGAAAACTGATTATAAGTAGTTTGCTAACTAAATATTTTATTAAGTGA
>JBBPBO010000003.1:1851610-1985319 GCA_037974295.1 Cicer cuneatum | reverse complement strand
TATACTAAAAGTTAATATTATGGAATAATATTGTACAATTATGTTTGAAACACGAATTAGTAATACAAATATATATCATATTAAACAAATAAGTATTATATTAAAGAATAATAAAAACTAGCAAATAATAGTTTAATACAATATCTCATACTAATCCAAAAATAAAAAAAATATTTTTTTTAATATAAAATTGAATTGCATTTATAGAGCCAAAATAAAACTAAAATGTAAATTCAACGAAGTTTATCTAATCCTAGTTTAAGAAATTAAACACTCATATTCAAAGAAAATATTCAAAGAAAGAGAAATAATAAAAAAGAATTACACATAACTTAATTGAATTGAGTTTTCAATCACTTTTTCTCAAAGTTGAAATTTTCAATCTTTTCTACTATCATATATTTTGCATTCTTGCTCACGAACCCTAAATTCTTTTTTTTTTCCTCATTAGCGACACTGTGGCCGATTCAAAAAAATAAATAATTATTAAAATTTATTTTTAAAATGAATTTAAAATTCGATTCGAACCATGCAGTTTTAACAAAAAAATTCATACACATTAATAATATTTAATTTTATGCAGTTTTTTTTTTTAAATATTAATTTGAACTTTTTATTTTATTCGATTTTGTGAACACCACGTGAATGTGCAATATTATTAGCACGTCTCCTTACAAACCTTAACCACATAGTTTGATTCTAAAACTAATATATTATGACACATATATATACTCCCAAATTTTGAGAGATCTATCTTCTTATATTTAAATACAATCTATAATGGTTTTAGCATCCAACTCGAAGATAACACAATGAATCCAAAAGTTTTTAGCCCAACGAAGTTCCTTTTATGAAGTTTGTCTTAGCAAGAATTAAATCTCCAATTTTTGATTCGTGAAGGTATAACTCAGTAGTATGAATTAAAATATTTAAGAAGTTTCAAAAAAGAAATTGAATGTTCAATTCTTGTTGCTAACAAAATCTTCTCTCTCTTAATCATTTAACAATAACTTTTTTTTTTACTAATTATTACAGGCACCATGTCCAAGAAAAGATAAATAAAAAGGAAGAAATAAGCGGAAAAATGCATCAAAAGAAAGAATACTTAAAAAAGCAACAAAATAGGAAAAAAAAACTAGTTATTGAAAGTAAATATTAATGGACCACTCAATTATTTACACTATATAAAGATTAAGCACTACTATTGTTGTGGTCCATTATATTTTTGATGTCTTATCTTAAACAATCTCCATCTTCAATATTCTTGTGTCTTATCTCATATATACGTTTGATTATTTACAAATATTTGAGATAGGGATTGACATACTTCTCCAACTAATTATACATCACATAATACTTTTCTTTGTTTACTGGCTTACTAGAGAATGTATTGGAATCATTTAGTGATGTGTTATTAAGGTCAAAACATGACAATCTATTTTTTTTTATTAAAAATAATTTTTATAATTACTTTTTAAATCATTGAATTATAAAAGACTTTCCTTAAATAGTTGGAAAGTATAATCAACAACTCAATACATTGAAATCTCTTTAAAAAAAAATACATAATAGATTGAAATTATTATATCTAATGAGTGTGTTAGCAATATACGGCGACGATAAGCAAGAGATATAGTGGCTAAACTGAAAAAGATGAAACAATGTAGGAATGGAGAGGATAACAAACCATGAGAAATAAGAGAAATTAAAAAGAGAAGAGAGAATAAACATCGATGAATGAGTAATAATTTTGGTCAATCAATATATATCATATATGGTTAATTGGGTCACTAGCTTGCTCATAAATTGGATTACAATGATATATTGGTAGATTACATTCATTAAATATAGTATTAAATAAAGATTTAATATTATCACAAAAATATAAAACCTATAAGATTACAAAAATTAGGATTGTTCATCGTATAGTTAATGAAGAAAACCGAATGAAAATGAATTGCTGCAAAAGTTCATTAAAACCGATTAAATTGTTAATGGTCCGTCCCAATGCGAATCAAATTGGTAAAAAGGTTTGGTGACCGGTTCTTTATTCTTGAATCGAAGCTGCTTTTATAAAACTATGATTTCGTATATTAATTGAATATGTGATATCGTAATTCCACATGAATGTTATCATAAAATAAATTTATTTGTCTGGAAAATTTAGTATTTTATGGACTACTTTGTAAGTAATTAGCCTATGTTCAATTGTAATTATATTTTGACAAATTTATCTTTGAGAAAATTAATTTTCATAAACAAATTAATCCCTAATGAGATGGTATTGATATATAATTAATGTGGATAAATTATATGTTCAACTAACGTTTTACATCATATTAATATCTAAAAGGCGATATTTGTATATGAATTATTTTGACTGATATGTTACAAATTTAGATTTACATATTTATCAATTTGTAAAATTAAAAGACTAATGTAGTCGAATTTAAATTTCAAAGACGGATTTATTTATTCACTCTTTTTCTTTTCACACGGAAGGACAAACCAATTAAATAGTGAAATATTAATTTTAAATTAAATTAAATATAATTTTCATATTTTAAATGTCAATTTTCATAAATTAAGATACCTTGTGCACAACTATTAATTAAGGAGTTAAGAAATTAAATACTTATGAGATTCAAATATCTTCTTATACCACACTATGTTGGTATTATATTCCATAAATTTTATATCCACAAATTTTTAATGTCAAATGTTTGAGAGTTCACTAAAACCGAAATAAATTTAAGTAGTAAATTTGTTAAAGGTAAATTAAGTTGTTGAAGTAAACACATGAAGGGTGTAAATGTAAATTTGGTAATAAAAAAGTACTGAAGTAAATTATGGGGTTATTAGCATGTGAAACAAAGAAGAAAAGAGTGTATGTGTCTAACCGTATAAGGAATACAATTATGCTTCCTGGAGATATTCACATGCTGATCAATACTTTGATAGATTCATTAGGGACCATGTGACAGTGTATTCAAGACCCATTAATTAGTGCTTTCCTACTCAAGTCTTAAGAGTTAAGGGAACCTTTTGTAATTTCTTGCACTTTCCTCCTACTCTTGAGACAACCTTGTAAAGCTAGCTATATAGCTTCTTTTATTGACCCTTACCAATTATGTATGATTGGTTAAAATACAAAAATTTACAAAAAAATTTAATGGATTAATTCTCATGATTTATTTATTTATTTATTTATTTGTTGTTTTTTGAAGTGTTTTTTTTTTCTTCTTCTTTGTGGTAAGTGATTTTTGTTTCTTGATAAGACATGTGTATATGAATTGATTAAAGAAGGACATATATGTAAGTTGACATGTCATGGTTCTGAAATGAGACTATGAGAGAACCTCTGCTCCTTATAATTGTATTTTAGAAAAATAAATAAATATAGTGAAAATTTTCATAAATAAAAAATGCATGTATCTATTGGACTTATATTAATATAAGTAAATGCCTCAATTAATTTATCCGTATTTAATGTTATTAATCTAAAAATATTTTTATATTAATGACTTAATATTGTGTGGAGATGACCACTATAATTATGAATAAATTACTAAATGTATTTCCATTATTAAAAAATGAAATCAAGAAAATTAAATGTATTTAACTATATTTTAATAAATATTAAATTATTTATTTTTTGTTTATAATTGAAGTCAAAACAATGTATATACTTCAACACAATTTTTTAAAACATTTAGTTTTGGTGAAGTTTATGACTCCCACTAAATCATTTGGGATATTTATCATTTAGTGAGAACCCGTTGAATTTCAATTAAAAAAATTAGTGTATTGAAAAATTTATATGTATAGATTGTTACCACTCTTGATGATATAAAGTTAAATGGTATAATTGATTTTAGATGATTAATAAATTTTAGCTAACAATAAATTATTTAAAGTATCTTGAGTTCTAAGCATTCTTAGAACAATTTTGATTGAATTTTAAAATATTAGGACCCTTTTCTTTTTGAACACGAGGTTATTAAAAAAGTATTAAAAGTGAGTATCGAATAATTAATTTTATTTAGATAATAAATTAAAATTACTTTTAATATGTAAATATAATTAAAAAAAATGTGTGGCTCTTTAGAAGCTGTTGTTTACATCCAAATTGTTTACAACAAGAAACTTAGTGCTCCAACTTAATTAGCTCATAATTTTTTTGTTTTCTTCAACTTCGTGGTGTGAAAAATCTTATAAACACAAATTTTGGTGCAGAAATGCTATTTAACATGGAGTGCACAACAAGAAGCAAAAACATAATTCACCTGGCAGCAAGATGATAAGAAAGAATAATATTGTCAGTGGTTTACCTGATCATTTGTCTGTTTCTTCTTCATACACGTTTTTACTGAACACAATCATGTGTCGTTTAGTAAGTTTTCATTCGGTTAAAATTTTACTCGGTCAATAGTAAATTTTCATAAGATTATAGAGAGTGTTTAAGATAATATATATGTAGTAATTGCTTATATTAATAATCATAATTGTATTCTACATAGCAATTTGTCTTTTAAGTTACAGTTCAATCGAAAAAATATCGATGATATTATTAAATTGAACATAATTTCATAGGTTGAAACATATAATTTTACTTTTATATGCGGATTTTTGATGATATTTATCATCTCATTTACAATAGAGAAAAATTAATAGAGAAAAGTTAATTGAATCGTATTAATAATAGAAATAATGAATTATATTAAGGATTATATAGAGTTATATAACTACTTAAATAAACAATTGACTAAAATAATTATCTAATTAGTGTAACTAACTAACCATTTAACTAATTAATCATTAAAGTATTTAATATTCCCCTAAAATTAGAAGGTGTTTAGTACGCTTCATGCATGAAAAATATCAACAACAAAAAAAAGTATAAAAAGGACTTCCACTAAAATAATTTTTTTTAAAACTCTAAATAGAGAACTCTTAAAAAGATATCAGTGACATTCTATGTGATTTGAATATATTCATTTTCTCTCTAATTAATGTAATGAGTTCAGTTGTTAAATTTTTTAAAATTAAAATAAAATAATCATAATTATATAACTAATTTAATGTTATGTTAGTTTGAGCGAAATTGAATTTAGAGATCTTTGAATTCAAGCTTTATGGATATGAAATTAGAGAGAAAACTCCTTTTTAGTGGTTAGCCAATTTTTTTATGGAGAATAGGGATTAGTGTTATTCGTTAATATAATTTACCTATAACATCGTAAAATAAAAAAAATGCCTTAATGCAATAGAAAAAAAACTCCGCAATTATTTGTATCCATTGTAAAAAAATTATTATTTTGTTTTTTGGTCATAGAATTTATTGGGTATTTAAACAGTTTTGTAACACACATCTGGCCCATAAAGATGTTTGAGGCTTTGAGATTGGTTCTAATTGGGCTTGTAGTGAAAAGCCCGTATACGTTTACCAATGAAAATCGTTCTAAATTAAGTGGAGTTGGTTTGTATAATATCAATCACTCTCTCTAGTCATTTTTATATCAGACAATTAAGTTAAAATTTAATATATCTTATTCTTATTATAAATTAGATATTTTAACTTTTGTTACTAAATTTTAACTCAACTGTCTTTTATAAAAATGACTGGAGAAAATATTTGGTAGTTTGATATTGAAGATCACTTATAAGAACCAATTATTATTTCACAAGTATTAACTCATAATGATAAAGGGTAAGTTTGGGATGATAAAATATGTGTAAAAATATTACTCTATTGAAAAGCTACAATTAGATCGCTTCCCAAGCATGCTAGGAGCGTTGAATATCAATAGTTGGAACTATTGAGGTATGAGTAGATTGTATATAATTTTTGCTTAAAAATATTTGGTTCAACAAATACTATATTTTATTACATTTTTTCTTCTTTTTTTATGCAACTTTTTATTTCGTTTAAATAAAGTAGTGGAAAATTATTGACAGAGCATTGAGTTTTTATGTAGGTTGTATGAAAATGTGATAAATTATCAATTGATTATAGTAACCATTTGCACGATAAGAGAAGACATTTCTGCAAAATTAAATCTTATAGTCACTCTAGTATACGTCAGCTGCTTGAACTGGAAACCCTAAACCTTATATTTGTTATCCATTGGATAACTAAGCTCAAACTAACTAAGGTGGTAACCAAGTTGGATTCAAGGAGCATTGTGAATGATAAAGAATTTAGCCAGGAGGACCAATAACAATATAAGTCTATTATTTTAAATTTTTGAAGAATTTTATCTTCTTATTTCCTCAATTGTGATATTGAATAGAATTTTTAAAGATAAAAGTTCATGTTGTGGCTCAAACTTTGGTAGAGTGATTATCTATTGCTATTTTATCTTCTTATGTATTTGTTGTAAAAAAAATTCCATATGTTTGAAAACTTTTAATTGTACTCTTTTATATTTATTGCATAGGAGTTTAAATATAAATTTTATTTTGATAACACAATGAATTGTTGAAATTTTTTTTAAGCATCCCTTAGGACCAATTATATTTTTTGTCAAACACAACTACAAATTTTGTCAGAAGAAAATAAAAACCTAAAATCTAAGGAGAGCTAACACAGGAAGAGAAGAGATCGACGATCACAACAGAAAAAACAACACCAAAATTATAAGATTCTTTAAATTTGAACGTAGGTAATTGTGGCCAAAACCAAAATCTCATGACAAATATAGAACTAGGATAGAAACTCAATTTAGGTATCAGAAAAACTCACTGGATGAATGTCGAATGTGCCCGTTTGTATAGTATTTATGCTTCAAAAATTTTATGGTTGTGTTGATTGAGATATTTTTGCACATATTGAAGGTGGTTTTTTCCCAAAAAATTGTCAAAAACTATTTCCAATGGTGGCAAACAACACAAGAGGCAGCAGTGACCAAAAAGAGACAACAATTGGAAAAGGAAGAGATCACGCAAGATGTGATGCTTGAGGTTGATGAGGTCAGAAAGTGATCATCAATGCACAAATCATGTTTAATAAGTGACTCGTGGCACGATTCAAGGAAAAAAGACACATGAATGAACCAAATTCACATTGAAATGAGAGATATTATGATCTCGTGCAAGTGTGAGACTATATGGTTGAAAGATGACTTATAAGATTTGATTGATACTACTTCATCTTACATGATGCATCTTCTTTTTGATAGCCTATAACATAGAACTATATAGTTAAACATTCTTGACTTGGAGCATTCACGAGATGAATGATCTTTTGTGAAGCTTTTCATAAAATATCTAAATGATGACAAAGCATGCTGAAAATAGTCGTCTTGTAATTATATGGGGATAGTCAACAATTCTTCAAGTGCTTTGGGACGTTACAAATGGTATATGAGAAAACCTTTTCCAGTACAATGCAGTACGAGAATGAACTAGGCAAAAAGTTGGTGGCCATTCGATGTCTAAAGATAACGATAACACATAATGGTCGTTAGTGCACAAAGCATGTTCAAGGAGCAGCTTTAGGCACGCTTCATGGAAAATGGGGCACATGAATGAGACGATTTCACTTCTAAATGGGATCGATCCTGAGGCCGTACAAATATACGAAGTCTAGACCGTTGAGAAATCAACAACCTACCACTAGTACTAAAAGCAGATTATGAAGCAACTGTAGAAATTGGGATGGCCAAAATATCCTTGGCAATTTTTTTGCAAAATTGGATACTTGATTCCAATTGTTTTCCACCATCCAACAATATCAAATGCGTATAGGGACTAAAATTTATTTTTCCAATTTTTTTAATTATTAAAATTGCACTTTTTTTTTTGTTAAGGACCTAATTTTTAAGATTAGAACATGACCTCCAAAATCTATTACTAGCATATTTTCGTGATCATTTATTTATATGTTTATTTTTCAGGAGGATCCAAATATTATGAAATGAAGAACTTAAATTCATTGATTTGCTTGGAATAAAAAGGAGAGGTAGAGAGACATGAGATAGTAGATAGAAATTGGAAGGGGAGATAGAGATGCATAAGAGAGTAGAGAGACATATGTGTATTTAGAAAAATCATGCATTTAAAAAATATTTTTTCAAACAAACATGTTTTCTTGAAAATTATTTTTATGTCATTTATGGTAATTTTGTAGTTTAAAAAAATCATTTTTATAAAATTGTATACAAATATGTTAAAAATCACTGTATCAAAAAAATTATTTTTATAATAGTAAACAAACGGGAGTTAAAAAATCTCTAAGAAATAATCTCTAAATTATTTAAAACAAAAGTCATTTTTATTTAAGCTTAAACAAACGCACATAATAATAATAATAATAATAATAATAGTAGTAATAATAATAATAATAATAATAATAATAAAATAATAATAATAATAATATATAAGTGTGGGGCGGGGCGGGGTGAGTACTATATTACCCGTAGCCGCACCCATACCCGTTCAATTTTGCGAGTAATTACTTGTCCCCATATCCATACCCATTATGCGAGTTTTTATCCTATCAATTACGGATTTTTTTGCGGGTACCCAATGGGTCTGGGTCTAATTGCCATCCGTAGTTTGATATGGTTTTAAAAATGCTCATGAAAATCTTAAATTAGTGACACTTTCTACTCAAAAGAATATTGTGACAGCTACAGCTCGTGCAACAACAAAAATTATAGTTGATGATATTAGAAATAATATCTTTGCTATTTTATTTGATGAATCTCAAGATATATCAATTAAGGAGCAAACATCCGTTGTTTTGCATTATATAAATAAAAAAGAAGTGTCATTGAGAGATTTTTTTGGTCTTGTTCATGTTTCAAACACAAGTGCTATATCGTTAAAATTAGCATTAGAGTCATTGTTTTCATAACATAATTTAAGTTTGTCAAGAGTGCGGGGACAAGGATATGATGGGGTTAGTAATATGTAAAGTGAATTCAATGGCCTCAAAAGTTTAATTTTGAAAGAAAATAATTTTGCATTTTATGTTCACTGCGTTGCTCATCAACTTCAATTGACACTTGTGCCGATTGCGATAAAAAAAGTTGATATTGGTTATTTTTTTAGTTTGGTTAACAACCTATCTAACCTTGTTGGGGCTTCATGTAAAAGATGAGAGATTCTTAGAGAAAGTCAAGTTCTTAAAGTTCATGAAGCATTAAAGTGTCGCCAAATTGCTAGCAGTTCTGGCTTGAGTTAAGAAACTACACTACTTAGTTTGACCTCTTTGTTTTCTATGGTGATTAATGTCCTTGAATTTTTTGAGAAAAATGGCATATAAATTCAAGAATTGAAGGTTTTCATTTATTGAAATCTATGCGATCTGTTGAATTTATTTTTAACGTGCACGTGATAAAGAATATATTGGGAATAACTAATGATTTATCTCAAGTATTACAAAGATGTGATCAAGATATTGTATATGCTATATCATTAGTTAGTTTGTGCAAGGAAAGATTGCAAAGTATGAGAGATGATGGTTGACATACTTTATTAAATGAAGTATAATTATTTTATGAAAAGCAAAACCCTACCATTCCAAATATGGATGATGCACTCTTTACTGAAGAAAGATCAAAGCGTAAAACTCAATTTTTTAAAATCAAGTGATTGAAAGACAACTTTAAGAACTTACTAATAGATTTAATGAGATGAACACTGAGTTGCTTCTTTGTGTAGCAAACTTAAATCCATGAGATTCATTCATTGCATTTGATAAGGAAAAGTTGAATCATTTGGCTATGTTTTATCTATCTGAATGTTCTTTTGTAGAGCTAACGTGGCTTGAAAATCAACTTAAAACTTCTATCATAGATGATCGATCTAATGATAAATTTTTAAAGTTATATGGGATCTCTGATCTTTCTGTAATGTTGGTAAAAATTAGAAATCATATTGTGTATCTAATGATATATTTACTCCTAAAGTTAACTTTAATTTTGCCTGTGGCAACTACAATTGTTGAAAGATCTTTCAATGCCATGAATTTTGTGAAAGTTTCTTAAAAAGTATGTGAGTACGGACAAAATACGCTGAAAAAACTCTTGTTGGTTGGTGAAAAAAATTGACAATCCATAAAATAGTCTAAGACTTTTCAATACTCACTTTGACACTATTTTTCTACGCTCTATTATTGATTATAATTCATGTACATCTTATAATTTTACATATAAATTATATCTAAAAAGATAAACAAACAACTTAATATAAAAGTAATTTATATAATATATTTAGATAAAATTGGTATAAGCAATAAAAGTGTAGTTAAAAATCAATTATAATAAAAATGTTTCGAATTATATTTTCATATTTGAATCAATTAAGGTGAAAAAAATAAAGTTATATAAAAAAATATTTTTTATCTCCTCCACACTAGAGAATAATTAATAGTATCTCCTTCAAGTTGAACCAAATATACAATAAACGTGTTTGTACACTCATAAAGCTTTTATGGATAAAATTTGAATATCACTAATCTACACTCATCATGGTGTGGTCCAAGTACGAAAGGAATCTACCTATCACCATTAATGGAAAAATTGTTTTACATGAAGGAAGTTGATAATTCTATCATTTAATAGAGTCTGATCAAAGCAAGTTTTTTATTTCATAGATAAGAATTCAGAGGCTCATTTCTAGCAATGATACGGATCCTCACATAATTTACCTAATTAATTCCATTTTTTCTTTTGCATTATTGCACACATCTTTATCATTGGTTTGTCTACCTTCACATCAATTTCTAGCTAGCATGATTTGAAAGCAAAATTACTAATTTGTGGTCAATTAATTAGAGGCCTAAGATGCTACCTAGCTTTTATTTAAGGACCCCAAATGTCATAATGTTGAGTCCTTTTACATTGGATATCACAATATGGGTTGGGTAGTTGAGTAACAAAATACTTCATCATTTATGTGTTTTTTTTCTAAAATGTCAATCATATTAATTAGTTTTTATTGAAGAGAAATTGTCAGAGAAAATTTAAATTTAATTAGTTTTTAATATAATTTTAATTATTTTTTTAATAATTTCTTTCAATTATCGTTACGTACAGAATTTGTAAAATATTACTGTATTTTATATTAGTGATATTGAATAAAACCAATAATTAAAATAAATTATTTAATAAAATGACATTTTTTATTTTATTTTTAACTATTATATATCGTGTGCAAAATCTAAAAAAACATCTTAATCAACTACCTTTTGATTTGACATGCCTATTATTCTTTCTCCATACCAAATACTTTGTTGAGCCAGCTAGTGTTGCAAAAACTTGTCTTTCAAACTCAATCATTACAGATATTACATGAAGACAGTGATATGATTGGAAAATTTGATTCAACATGGTATTTCAAGTCCAATCTTTCACCTTCATTTGCAAATTTAGAGAAAAAGAGAGAGATACTGTTTACCCTTTTTATGTAACTATTTGGTTGAAAATGGCACCAATATGTTTATAATTTGGTATGGTCTCTTTGTTGATTATGCAAAATAGATCCTAGTATTTCATTCAAACCCAAATATATTATTAAACTTTGGGACAAAAATATCCACTCCCCATTGCCCTTGTAGAGTGCAAAGACACTTAGAATAAAGATTGTTTTTTGCTCATTCTTTTAATAGGAAAAAATATTTTACCGTCGAGTACTAAAAGATGGTTAGTTACCTTAAGCAAAAAATTATAAGGTCTAAAGTATAAGCAAACATCCCAAAAATGCAGGGGAAACCATTAAAATCCTAAAAAGTGAAAACCATATGCATAAAATATTTTTAAAATTTTAACAACATTGATGATGGTAAACCTTAGTTTTCGAATTGTCACTACTATGGATATAGTTTAAG
Organism: Cicer cuneatum; assembly: GCA_037974295.1. NCBI lineage: Eukaryota > Viridiplantae > Streptophyta > Magnoliopsida > Fabales > Fabaceae > Cicer > Cicer cuneatum. Next base: position 1,973,483 of record JBBPBO010000003.1, on the reverse strand, counting down.
TATGACAATAGAATATAGCTGCAACAGATTTTACCTTTTCAAATTTATTTTCGATTTCCCACACAAATCATGTATCCACCCCTAACTTAGTTGGCATTTAAAATTTTGTATCCATCTTTGTCTTAAATGAGGCTCGGATCTCATATCCCTCCTCAGTTCATATATAAATATATATAAAATATTAACTCAATATTCATATTTATTATAAATAATATAATAAAATAGTAATTTTTAGACATCATAAAATAAAAATTGTATTTTTTATCGAGAAAATATTAGAATTTAAAATATATAAAAATATTAAATTAAATAAATGAGTTTATGTAAATAAAAAACTAAATTTACTTTTGAGGCAGGTTTGAGTATAGATGGAGTAGCAATAGCTTATCTCTGCCTTGCCTTGATTTGAGGAAAACTTAGACTTGTACATTATCAAATTAGGTTTTTCCTATCAAAATCTAGACGAGTTGACACCAATAATGAGTGTGTGAATTCTATTTTGATACTTGGTTTTTACATCTACTCTATATGTCTCGATTAATATATGTTCACAATTAGAGTTATATGATAGGCGCAAAGTTCCCCATAGACAGCTTGAAGGCACATCGAAAAAGTTTTAAGAAGATGGTCTCAAGTAAATTTATAAACCTATCATAATCATTAATTTACTAACATTTGTCTATAGAAAAACATGTTATATATGTAAGATCAATCTTGTTTGTTATTTGTATCCCTTGCGGTCTCTCTTTTAAACTTAAAAATATTATCTTTGCTTAATGCTTAAAAATACATTTTTTAGTTTTTGTATTTTCAATTCACGACAATAATTCCTCTACTTTTAATTAAAAAATTCATCCCTCAATGTTTAATTCTGTAATTTTACCGATTAAATTTGAGATTATTTTTGCTGATTTGTCAACTTGAATAATGAATTGGCAAGTCATGGCAAGTCTAAGGCATTGTAAGCTTGGGAGGTGTTGCCCCCATTTATTTTATTTTGTTAAGTATTGGATATTTAATTGTTTCACCCACTCAAAACAATGTCTTGCACCCACTAATTGAAAATTCAAATCATGAAAGGAGTATGTATCTCTATAATAGATTTTGTGAAAAGTTAATTGTGCAATTGCTTGAAGATGATTTTTTTTATATATAATTGTCGGGTCACATGCATAGAAATATATATTTTAATGGGGTTATAAATGTAAAAATTCTAAAACAATTTCAAAATATGAATACATCCTTAGAGCAACTGCAAGTTTTAGATAATAATGTATCTTCGATATTTTTTTTTATATACAATAGTATAATTATAGCAATCTCCAATTTTTTGCATAATGATAATAAAGTCATTCTTTTATTACTAAAGTATTAATGAATTTTTTGTAAATATATTGATAGTATATGATTTTGTCTCCACTTCCAAAATTTCTATATCCGTCTCCAGTCACATGGTGATGTACAAATATTATTTTCCATGTCACTAAAGTATTGTTTAAAAAATTTAAACTTAAAATGAAGAAAATCTAAAATCTAAAAAATTAATCATAATTTCCAAACAAAATATGCATTTCCAGATTACCCTATGATTTGGGATCTTATTATTCAATTTGACACATGAAAAATAAGCTCCAAATTCAATGATAGAGAAATTTCAAAATTTTTAAAAATTGATAAAACTATATTTTTGAATTTATGAGTTTTAAATTTGTAACCAAAGATGTAACCATATTAATACCATGAAGTAAATAAATAACTAAAGTTCTACTTCCAAATATGTAGACACATTTTGGAACCTCGTTAAATTTGTGTTGACCTTTTATTTTCTGTAATTACTTGTCTTAATTTCATTAGAATATAGTGGTTCTTTTCAACATAAATAACCATTCCCAACACATCTAAAAAAAAAAGATATTATGAGCTCTTTGACCATATGCTTGATACTTCAAGACTAAGAAAGAATGCAAAATAGTATAAGAAAAAAATTCCGAACATATTCTAAAGAAATTAACTTCCTTCCTTTGTAGTTTGGTTAGGTAATGGTAATATGTGAATAATATATGGAAGCTAGATAAAGTAAAAGCACCTCATTTCCCTTAGCTATTTTTGCTCATCATGTGATAATATAGTTCTTCAACTCTCTTGTAGATGCTCTTATATGCCTAAATTGATCAAAAGTGCCCCACATCACTATTATTCCATCTATTCTTTATTCTATGTTAGAAGAAAGGAAAATTTTTTGATGTGGTTTTGCTTCGAATTGAAATTCTTATAGTAGTTTAGCTTCAAGTCAAAATTTTAGAAGTAATTTAACTTCAACTAGAATATACTCTTTATGGCAGTCAATGGAACCTATGATTGTCGATGTAGATAATAAAACCTAAAGATTAATATCAATTTTTTGTGTCAAAAAATATATATTTTTTATAACAATGAACCTTAATTTCTTAAGTGATCACTTGTTACTCAAAGCATCAAAGTTCACTAATGTAGCACACACAAGTGAACACTTTATACTAGAATATACTTTTTATGGCAGTCAATGCAACCTATGATTGTTGATGTAGATAATAAAACTTAAAGATTAATACCAATTTCTTGTGTCAAAAAAAAAAAAATATATATATATATTTATAACAATCAATCTTAATTTCTTAAATGATCATTTGTTACTCAGAGTATCAAAGTTCACTAATGTAGCACACAAGTGAACACTTTATATTCCTATAGCATATATTGAAACATGAACATTGATTCTAATTCTAGATTTTACTACGTATTTTCACCAATAGTTAAGTGAACCTACGATTAGTTTTATAATGGGCAATAACAGAAAAGTATTAAGAATAAGAAACGATGAATAAATAGTAATATAGATACAAAACTACATAGATTTCAAGAGGGTGATATACATCCTAATTATATGAATATTTTGTTCATGTTCAAAGACATAATAGTAAAGAAAGATTGTAAATTACACTTTCACTACCAGATTATGTATACATGACTCTGTTATATTCGTCGCATTGTTCCACTACAACAATGCACCTACAATAGCAGAACATAAAAGATAAACAATACTTCGATAATTTTTTGGTTAAGGAGAAATAATCAACGTAGACATTTTCATAGTTTAAAGACTCAAAATGTTGAATTTATTGCAAAAGACATAGTTAAACTTTTAAAATCTCCTTTGAAATAAATTTACTGCAAGATAAAGATAGAGTTAAAGAAAATAAGATACAAACAAGACTATATCTTCGTTTACCATCCAACTCGTAGCTACGTATATTTCTTTCAACTTAGATGATTTTTTCACTAACTCAATTAAATTTTCTTTTTCATTAAAGTATACTGATGTCCGTCCAATTGACTATACTCTAGTCTTCTTAAGCTTCTAACTTATTACAATCAAGCTCTTATGTAACGGTTTTACTCATAGTTCTAGTTTAGTACAACCAAACTCTTAAATCTAATTTTATGAAGATTCTAACTTCTTTATTTTTGATGTGTTTATATTCGTGCACTACAAATTCTACTAAATTATTGGTAAATAAAAAAAATGTATAATATAAATAACTTATAAATCGTAATTAAAGAAGCACAATAAACTGCACACAAATGTTAGCAACAAAAAGAGATAAAATAATCCAAGAGACAAATAACAACCGTGTCGTTAAAAACTATAAGAGATAAAATCATGACAAATAAAAAGGATACATAGTATATATGTAACTTAAAATTAAACACACTGCATTGAACAATTTTATAAAAAAAAATGGAGATGAATTAAAGCTTAATTAATCAATAATTTGGCAATTGTTTTACCCAATGTAGTTCCTTCCTATTGGATTCCCTTCACCCCAACAACACTTGTATACCTTCAGTTCAAAAACATAAAATAATTCTATATTTCTTCAAACATAAAGGAAAAATATATTCTATATAATAATTACAACTACAGAATTGTGCAAAAATACACCAAAACTTCACCATGTTACAAAATTAACTAAAACCATGGAAAGACATTCTTTTGTTTTAGTGGAAAACATAGCAAAATATTCTAGATAAAAAAGAATAGAGATAAAAAGTAGAAGATAATGTTTGTATTATACTTTTCAAGATACACTTTTTACAATGGTATATGAGTCATATATGTTTATATATATATGGACACAAATCTTATAATTTGTAAGCATATAAATAGTGTAACTTATTGTGTCATAATTAGCATTTCAAGTTAGAACCTATAACAATGCTTAAGACATTTTATTCATGGAAGTTATTGATCATTTTTGTAAAAAAAAAATAGAGATAAAAGGAGAAAGATAGAAGATAATGTTTGTATTATATTTTTCAAGATACACTTTTTACAATAATATATGAATTATATTTATCGGACAAAAATGTTACAACTTGCAAACATATGGTGTAACTTATTGTGTCATAATTAGCATTTCAATTTAGAACCAATAACAATGATTAAGACATTTTATTCACGGAAGTTATGGATCATTCTATGAAATATGAAAAGGCTTAGAAATATAGATATCCAATAAAGATTCATCACAATCAATAGTTTTTTCTCAATTAATTTTTTATACAAAGAAAATAGTAGCTAAAAACATCTCTTTTCTCTGCATTGATTTTAGTCAAAGATTTATTTGCATAATGTGTTTATATATGTTTATTTGTGTTCCTATCTAACTTTTCCGAAGGAAATAAAGTTACGTGGCTGAATATATGGTTTGTCAATATTTAATACAACAACTCTATCACTAATCTACCATATGACTAAGAGGTAAAGAAAGACATTTTCTTTGTCACCTAATATAGTTCAATTGGTAGTCGTAATTATATTGATATATTAAATTATGGTTTAAATTTGAGATTTTTTACTTTTCGGCTATTAGATATCTTAAAAAAAAAAAGGCAATTTTTTTACATTATTTTTATTAATAATTAATCGAAACATGAAAGTTATTAATTTCCTAATAGATTTTATTTATTTATAGACGAGATTATAAATACACACAACTGCAAAATATCTAATTCAAACTTAATATATCATATCCAACTTAACAATATCAATATTTATCCGTCTTTTAATATATTTTATATAGAACAAATTAAGTACGTGTACATACAAACAAATTAAATGAATCATATATTATGAAAAAATATATTGTCGTACAGGGTTGGCAAAGCTTATCTATCGTGGTCACGTTTTTAGGTCAAGTGCTATAGACAAATGTTATTGGTATCGAATCAATGCACCCCACAAAATTGCCTTTTACTATCAAATTAGGGGCCACGGTACGTGTGAGACTTAAATCTAGCTTAGCTGGTCATTCCAAATCAAACCCATCTTTATTGTTTTGCTAACTAAACCCATCTCTATTTAGGTGAAAAGCATAAAGTTTTCCAATTTAAACCCATCACTATTAAGGGCCTTTCCTTATATATATGTGGGAATCGTTTTTTTTTTTAATTTCATTTTCAATATATTACATTCTGGTAAATAATGTTTCACAAGTGTAGTTAAGTAAAAGGTTGTGTGACATTTGATATATTAGGGTGTCGATTTAAAACAATAATGTATCATCTATTTTTTTCATAATTAGTGCATGTGAGTTTTATAGCTAGTTTTTGTAGAACAAAAATATTAGGTGATTAGAATAAGTAAAGTATACATGAACGGTTAAAAAAAATTCTATTTTTTTGACAAAAAAAATACTTATAGTATTTCATTCATGATAATATGTTGAGTACATGTTGATATATCAATTAAGATTTAAATTAGCTACAGATGTGATCATTCTTTTATCCCAAAGAACTCAACTTGAATATTTCCATAAAAAGTAGAAAAAAATGTCTATAATCACTAATAATAGCTCATAATTTAATAGTCATGCTTATTGCTGTGAAAGAAAGCAATCATTCTTGAGTCTAATATTTCAGAACATGACTCAATTGTAGCTCATTGACTAATATCAAATTAAGAAGTGCAGTAGCCTCTTCTACATCAACTTCCCTTTCATAAAAATTTGCTTATATATTAAAAAAAAAAAAAAAAAAAACTTCTCCTACATCAAATGCTAATATCGGTTATAAAAATCATAATATGTTACTAATTTTCATAGTAGAGTATAAAGACTACGAATTAATATTGTAATTTTTTTCCATGGTCAGTCAATTGAATTTAGCAACATAGATATTACATAGTGATTAAACTCATCTTCATATTTATGCAGTTAATTAAAGTGTATACAAAATATATTTATACCGAAAAAAGATTTGTGTAAATTTTTTATTTACATATTTCATTGCAATATCATATCATTATATGTTTTGCTAAATTTATAATTGCAATATATCAAAATATTGAGATATGATTGAATATTTGTGTAGTATAATTTTACACTCGTAATTAAATTCTAGAAATAAATAACAATCCTTTTACTTTTGGCTAACTATTAAGTAATTTAACATTTTATAAGCAAAATTTCATTAATATAATATTTTAAACTATTTAAAAATAATAATTCATTTATTATTTGTTCAAAATATTAAGTTAATCATTAGTAAATTCAATATAAGAATGTGAACTGTAATTTAGATCAAGTATGTAGCTTTGTGTTTTTAGAATAAGAGAAACCTTTAATTACTTTAAAGAAATAAATATATTACTATTATTTACTTGTGTGTATGACATCCCTACTTTCTTCTATTGTAATCTTCAATTAACTTTATTTTTTAGTCTTGCAACTTATATAATTTTGTTATATTAATTATAGATGCAAAGTATCTTCTAACTTTATGAATCTCTTAATGTCTCTTGAGAAAGCTGACTAATCATCTTTTGTCGAGTCTCTCCTTTTAACTACTTTTTTTTTAATCTCCAAGATTCAAATGTGAAACACATTTTTAAAAACAAAATATAGTATAATTTGCTTTTTTGTAGAATATAATAGAATTTTATGGTGGAAAGTTGAATTTACTTTTTTTTAGGCAAAAGTTGAATTTACCTATTTAATATATGTCAAACAAATTTCTTATATTTATAATAAATTATATAGAAGGTAGTACAAGAGATTGTTAAATGTATGACAATCCATTTAATTATTTCCAAAATTAATTCTAACTTCTAAGTTGAGATAAACCACCATTACTTAAAAATTACATGATTGAATTGTAGATACATACAGTAAAAAAAAACTAAATAAAGTGATTATGAGCTGGCTTCACTTATTTGCTAACATTTAAATATTAATTGAGGAGATCAAGTTTACCATATAAATACACATTCTCACAGTTTTAGGGTTAGGGCTCAGCATACACAGAGTAACCTCTCCTCCTCTTGCCCCTCTCTCTCTCTCTCTCTCTCTCTCTCTCTCTTCCTCTCTCTCTCTCTCTACTTAATTTATTTCTATTGAAGTTTATATTTGTGTTTCAAACAAAACTTTTTTTAAAAAAATTCAACATAATTTTTGCAGGGATTGAAGCAAGAAAAATTTGAAAAAAGAAAATATTTATTTTTAGAAGATGAGGAAGAGACAAGTAGTTGTGAGAAGATCATCATCGTCTGAAGATCAACAAAGAAGTGTGAAATATGGAGAGTGTCAAAAGAATCATGCAGCTAATGTTGGAGGTTATGCTGTTGATGGTTGTAGAGAATTTATGGCAAGTGGTGAAGAAGGTACAAGTGTTGCTTTAACTTGTGCTGCTTGTGGTTGTCATAGAAACTTTCACAAAAGAGAAGTTGAAAATGAAGTTGTTTCTGAATGTTCTTCACCTCACTCAAATGGTACTTGAAACTGTTTGATTATATATATATATATATATATATATATATATATATATATATATATATATATATATATATATATCGACAATTATATTTATATATGGTATTCTTGTAATATAATTTGTGTACTTTGGTATTTTAGTATATATATTATATATGCTACTTGAGAGTTTGAGAGTGGTACTATATATATATATATATTTATATATTCTAGAGTTATGTTCTCTAGAGTGAAAATATATATAAATATATATATATATATATATATATATGTGTGTGTGTGGTTTTGAAGGTTGATGTGTGTAAATTAAGGGGTAAAAGTAAAAGGTTATTTATTGAGGAGCTAGTTTTTGTGAAGAGAAGTGTGCAAAGTTTGTTGAGATCTTATTGTTATATTTTTGTTTTAGTTATCTACTCTTCTTTTGTTTTGTTTTTTTTTAATTTTATTTTGTTATGATTTGTTTATGATGATCATCTTTTGTGTAATTAATTAAGATGTGTGTTAAGGATTTAATTTGTTTAATTGATTTGTACTTTGATAAAGCTGTTTTTCAGTTTGAGATACGATGAGGAAGTTTGGTTTTTTGGTTGGTTATTGTTTTCTTTAGTTTTTTTTTTTGTTGGATGCTGATTTTGATTCCATTACAAACCTTTGAGCCTTCCACACTATATACCAAACTCCACTTGCCTTTACCTTCTCAATAATTTTTACATTTTTTATATTTCAATATTTTCCATCTCTTAAATTAATTTTCTATATATATATGGTTAAAAATAGTGTTTAGAAATTCAAATTATATATCATTTCATTTTTTACTATATAATCATGCATATGCAATAAGTTTTCCATAGTGTGTTTATAACTTTGTCTTGTATAACAAATGTGTAAAAATATAGCAACTATAGAAGTTTTTGTATATAGAATATTTTCCTTTATAAGCTAAATGAATTAAACTTTATATTAATGCTACTAACCAATTTTTTTCATCTATCTCTCTTAATCTTCATAAAGCCACTAACCGATTTTGGTAAGTTCTATACTACAATGATCATTAACTCTCCATTCCACTAGTTGGTGTCTATTTGAGATCATTATAAGGTCCACATGTCTAATCATGTTGGTTGTTGAAATAAAGAAGTTTCATTAAGCTTCAAACATATTAAAAAAAGTTGATTTAAGCTAGTTTAAACTAATAGAGGGAAACATAAAAGGGTGATAAGAAAGTATTAAATATTATTTAGTTTCATATAGTTTTATCTTTCTACTTAATTATTAGCTAATTAAGCAATTGATTACTAAAATTAACCGAAGTAAAAGTAACACAAAAACACTAAGCTAGCTATTAGCTGCACTAACCTAGATGTTTATATAAAATATTCGTATATATGGTGTTGCATATGGTTTGGTCAAACCCTAAATGTGGTTAAAGCATAAACTATATTACATGTATAAAGTTAAATTAAAGTGAACATATATAGAAGAAAATATAAAAGATAATGATGATATTAATTAAAAAGGTACATATAACATACCTTTTCATATGGGGAGAGACAAATTCATGTAGCAATGAAATAGAAAGACACAAACACAAGTCATTTTAGTTATTTCATCAAGTGGCTGCAAACCAAAATTAACATGTATAGAATGTGCAAAGGGTAAGACACTTATTGTGTTGCTCTATAGCTAGCTTTCATAAAAAAAGGAGTTAGCAAAGTACCACTTTTTGTATGTATAGATATTTTTCATGTGAGGTGCTTGAATAAAAAGTAGACAAGTTAGGCATTTGAGCATGGAAGGAAACAAAAATTCAGGTATACGTTAACACATGAATCAGGTATATGTCTATTCCAAAAATTATTCCATTGTTTACATATTTGAAATATATATATCTAAACGTGTGTCTTTTCCACCATTTTAAATTTTTTTCCAAAAGTATGAACTTTACTATAGCTAGCTATTTATGTTAATGAGATGGTGTGTTTAATGTGTTTAGATGAAGGTAGAAATTAACACTTTGTCCATTTTCATTCTTACACAATGCTTGTCATTCACCAAATAAATAAATAAAAAAATATTCTTACACATGCATGCTTGATTGTACTATGCTTCTAACTTTTACAGAGGACAATTTATGCACACATGGTTAATATATATATATATATATATATATATATATGTAATAGTAGGATGGTGCTTGTTTGTGACAAATAGTCAAAGGAATCTTTTTCAATACCATGCATCCGATAATGTTTATTTTCCAAATTATCATTTCCTTCCTAATTTAAATCAATAAACAAGTGTGTCACAAATTTTTATGACATTTTTAATCTTTTGATATGGATTCTCGGATTGAGAATAACTAGAAAAGATAACCGCAAACGAGGAATTACAACTATACTAGCATGGCTCCACATGATATATTGATAACAAAATAAATACTAAAATAAGTTAAATTAACAAGAGAAATTTAGAGGGGTTGGTTCATCTGCAAATGTTCTAGAAATTCTAGCATTGTATTTTTAAATTGGTATAATAACCCTTTGTCTTTGTTTGCAAAGTGGTTTATTATACTTTCTTGTAATTAATGGGTTTGAGTAACCATTGTATTCTTTTTAATGAAATTGTTTATTCCAATTTGTTGGTGTTAATTTTCAATCACTTCTGTATTTTGTGTTTATTGGTAGTTTGCGGTGTGGTATATATCGGTTTTGAGAAGAAAAAAAAACATTAGATTAAGTTATTGTGGTTCGAATTAGATAGTTAATTAAAAAAAATATAATTTTGATCTAATCCAATTAAATATGACTTATATTAGTTCGATTTTCTTTTGATCCAAATTATGATTAGAAAAAAGTTTTATTAATACTAACAATAGAAGTCGTGATAAATTCAAAAGTTTGATGTAAAATATAACATATAATATATTAAAAAATAACGTTATAAAAAAACAATGATTCATTAAGTTTAAAATGTACAAAATAGTAAAAAATAGAAATTGATGAAAATAAATCAATAGATATTGTTAAAATTAATTAAAAATCAATGAACGATAAATTAATACAATATCTCATATTAATAAATTCAGTAATATTTAATTTCGTATGATTTTTGATTTTTTTATCAATGAATTTTGTTTGAATGAGTTTGGATTTGCATATCATTTTTTAGGTTAGGGGTTGTCTTTGATTATATATACTCTCCTCTATTAATATTTTTTTTTGTCAACATTTTCCCAAATGGCCAAGTGTAAAGAACCAATTTGAGAAAAGGGGAAGGCTTTTTTAGAATATTCATGCATTAATTATTTTTACTTTTTTAGAATCAAATATTGGGTTTGGCCCAACACGAAATTGGGCCAACTTAGATAGCTAACGAGATCGATACCCTCATTTTGTCTAATACACCTTATTGATGATATCTATTTATAAGTTTGCTTTAAAAGCACTTTTAGTTCCTATTTTTTTCACTCATTCATAAAAGCAATTAACTAACCAATGAGAGGAAGCAAGAATGGGAGAGGTCTATTAAAGAGTGTGTTTGTATTAGATTCTACAAGAGCAATAGAATGGTCACGTGAAAATTGTAAAGGTCCTACTATCTTAAGACTTTGATGACGTTGAAGTAACAATAAAATATTTTTTTGAATAAAGTTATAGTGAAGAATAGGTAGAAAATGAGGATGAGATTGAAGATGGAGGGGATGAAATTGATGGAAGAAGCCAATACAAACACATTCTTTGTTATTTTAGACTACTTAATCTGTTGAATTGTCACATTTGTCACACACTTTGATTTTCAAATGGAATCAAATCATCGAATGAAATTATACCTTTTAATTAATTTTTTGTTTTTGAATGGAGTTTTTCTATTCTTGAATTTTTTTCCAACTTTCTTTTTGTGATGCATAGTTATTGTTCTAGAGTAATGTATTAAATGTTCTAGATTTGTTTGATATTTTTTTTTTATTAAAAACGATATTCATCGATTCAAATTGATATAAATTATATCGATCAAGAACATTACAATTTAAAATTACTAAATATGATAAAATTTACAAAAATAATAAAATTGAGGTGTTCAGAGTACTCGTGTCTCCGAAACTATAACGTTGATGACGTCAAAATTATTGATTGAATTTGTTTTTAATCAAAGTTAATCTGGTAATATGAACAAAAAAATACCGCAACAAGATGGAAAAACAAAATACCGCACAAAGACGACAAACAAACACAACATCGTAGAAAGATGACGAAACCAAAAAAACAAAAGAAAAACTAAATATATGTGAAAATTACTTATTTAAATAAAAGAGAAGAAGAAACGATCGAAGATGAAAATTTCAGATTAAAAATTAACCATAAGTCAAACCTCTTTGGTGAAAAAATGAAGAATCGATCAAAAGAGAGAAGTAGAGATTAGGAGGAGGTGGTCCGAAATCCTTTTTATGAATTGTAATTTATATGATGCAAAATTGTTATGTTATACCTTCTCTTTTCATTTTCCTAAACTTTTTTTTTTTTAATGTCATTGCCCTAATAATTCGATCTCCTTATTCTTTGATATTGTGATGATCTCCAGATGCAACATTGAATTCAACAATATTTAGTTGGCAAAATGATCCTATGAGGTTAACATAGATGACCCTAAGAAGGTAACACTTCTCCGTTGGTAAAACTGTGGAGCAATAACTCTTCTTGGTTCATAATTTTTGTGCCACAAGCACCTAAGCTTGGGTTTTTTCTATAATAAAATTACAATGAAATTTTCTATCAACACTCTTTATACTTTCTTTTTAACAATCTTTCGACTATTAGTTAAATTTTATGTGGGCTCAATCCTTTTAAGGTTTAATACAATTGAAAAGATAAATAATTCATTGCTTTGGTTGAGAAATGTTTGAATTTATTCTTTTGGGGCATGGTCACAATGGTTTTGTAAAGGAATAGTAAAAAGGGCGAGGAATCGACATTTACAATGTTTTTTAGTACATGATTGGATTTGTGAGAGTATTTGCGTAAGAAAATTAAGAGATTATGTAAACTAACAAAATTTCTATCCTTAACAAAAATTTATTATTCTAAATTTCTTGTTAACACTAAATGTGATTTTATCTTATAATCAGAATTTAAATTACAGTTTGTCACGTAATAAAATACTAGTCTCTTTTGTTAGACTCGGTCTCCGTTAGTAACCGGCGAGTCAATCAATTCGAAATAGCAATGAAATAATCATGTAAAAAGCGATCAATGAAATATTTGAGCATGATATAGGTTAAATTAGATAAAGGCTAAATTAAACTATAAATTAAATAAGAAGCATTTTTTGGGTCAAATTAAATAAAGAGCATAAACGTGTGAGTACAAGGGGACCTTGCAGGGAATAAGAAATTTGCAAAGGTCTGGCCCATCTCGTTCTCTATGCTAGTGGTTTACTGAAAATTCATGTGCAATATGTGTGTGAAATTCATTTGTTTAAAATAAGACTAATTTCCTAAAAAAAAAAAAAAGAAGATTAACATAAATGAACCAAAAAAATAAAATAAGTGTCAATGATAATGATCACAAATAAATCATTTTTTGACACCACACTTTGTTTAAATCTTAAGTATAATAAATTATGAAATTATTCAAATCTTAATTATTTTTATAATTGATACTTATGACTATTTTTTGCTTCTAAACTGAAAGAAAGATTCAACTCAAAGAATCCATGATTTTAAACCGGTTATTTCTTCTCCCATATAATTGTCCTTTAGGCTTAAAGTGTAAACAATGTATAGAATTACTTATCTTATGCAGAACATTTAACATTTATTAGAAGAATTAAAAGCTAATAAGAAACAAATTATTTGATACATACCCCATATATGGCTCAGTTGATAAAATAGTATTGAAGTTGAGGAGAACCATGATTTGATCCAAATAAAATACAGTCTTAAGAGAGGCAAAGAGTTTTAAACTTGTAGAGATACTATGCAAGCCAATAAAGTGTCCAAGTGCCTAATTTTATTGATTTTTTTTTACATTAAAAAAAAACATTTGATATATTCTATATTAATGATCAAAATTCCTAACTAAAATCTCTCCAAAATAAACATTCCTAATTAAAATACTAAACATAGTGAATTAATTGATATATATATAAGATTTGGTTATTGATGTACACCACCAAAGTTGAAAATTTTAAATGTCTTTTTCATATCAATTTTACGTGTATGACAATACAAGCTGTCAAAGCAGTATATGTATATGGAACCACATGGTTGCACTAAATGCACAATGAGGTTGTCTCAGAAGATCATGCTTGAGTGGCACATGATTCTGTCGTTACGAAGTTAGCTTTAAAATGTTGCTCAAGGTTTTCTCATGATTCAACATTTTTTATTATTTTTTGGTTCAAAAATTCAACATTTTTTTTATTCATCTAAATTACTACTATAGGGATAAGTTTGCATATTGTAATACATGATGCAAAAGATACACGGTATCTATATGAAAACCATGGCCTATTGGTCAAAACTAATAATGCTGCTTGGACCATTGCCAAGTGGGTTAGGATTAATATACAAGAAATTCATTTAAGGCATTGTTACTATTTTTTTTTTTATAGATTAGTTTTTTTTTGGGTTAAATATTAGTTTTTTGAGTTTAAATTTGAAACCTCTTCTTATAACTTGTTTCGCATTCTTTAACACATCAAATGATTTACTTATACAAGAATAAGATATTATTACTATGATATATATCTTAATTATTTAAGATTAAACAGTTCATATTTTAAATTTTTAATCTATTGAAATCGCAATATATTATGAGAGTATTCATTCAATCTTCGTTGAATTTCTTAGATCGATTGTAGTAACTGTACTGATTAGAGTGGATTCCGAAATTCCGAAGTTTAAAAATTACATCTTTAACTTTCCATTAAATTTTTTATGATATTGCCACACTTTTAATAATTAGGTCTATGCTCCAAATTTTTGTTTTTATTTTATTTTAATAAATTTTTAGCTTATGAAAAAAATAACTTTACATCATACTATAAAATTGATCTCCGATTTTGTCACATATAGACACACTAGAATAAATCAGTTGAATTTAGTGACATTTTGATAAGGATGTCTCTATTGACAAAAAAAATTGAAAGAATTAATAGGACAACTCCTAATAATTTAACATAAATTCTATTCCTACTACTAATTAGTAAGTGTATTTACTCCAACCAAACCTAAATTATTTTTTGTTTGACACAACCAAACCTAATTAGTAAGGAAGAATTTATTGGATTTTAATTTTTATAGGCAATTTATTCGTCTTTCTAAGTGAGATTCATGCCAAGGAACTTTTTATTGCAAAGTAACTATGGCACTCATTAATGTGGTATTATTTAATTGTAACATTTGACATATGCTTTTTTGTCCAAGTATACTAGTATGGCTCTTTTACATAATGAAAAATGGTCCCATGAAAATTGGACCGATTAAATTTCAATTTTTTTTTTCCCATAATGCTACACATGAGTCTTGAGCTTGCAGGAGACTTAAGTTTTTTCGTTTTTAATTCCCATCTCTTTACAGTAAGGATATGTTAAATTCACAGCTAGAATATAAACTATAAAATTTGTGGAAACAAGAGAGAAAAAATGAATCACATGAGCATATTTATAGCCAATCAGTTCTTACAATTGATGTCCATAAGAATGGGATGGAGAGGGAAATGGGGAGCGAAGGAATTAGGGTCCATTTGTCATTACAAGTTACTTTTTAAAAAATAAAAAGTAATTAATTATTTTTTATTGGTCAATTTTAAATATAAGAATACGAAGTTGTTTCATTTGTCATCCTTAATTTGTTGTCTCGTGTAGTATTTGTTTGGTTCAAGTCGACAAATTAGCTTTGTTATAATGCATATTTTATCAATGATTTTAACGTCATTAATGTTATAGTTTATAAGTCATGAATATTTCGAACACTTCAATTTTATCGTATATGTAGGCTATGTCACATTTATAGATATTTTACCGTTTTATACTATTAATTTAGGTGTTAGTTTGTTCATAAATTTATCTATTTTATTTTTAACAAATTTGAACTGTATTGTTCTTGATCGATAATATTTTATGAATTTGAATAAATAAATATTGTATTTAGTGAAAAAAAATTAAAAAGTAATTACTTTTAGGAGTTTTCCGTTCGTTTGAAATTTTTAATAAAAATGAAAAATTGAGAATCAAATCTTAAAACAGCTTGAAATGAAAAGTTGTTCTATATAGTTTCTATTAAAAGTTATTTGCTAAATGATTTTAAAAATAATTTTCACTATAATAAACAAATATAAATTTAGTAGCTTATATTTTTTAAAAAATTTTAAATTATTAAATATCAAATATTTTTTCATGATTTATATTGTATATAAATAAATATTATTTAGATGTATATAAAAATAATCTTAATAATTTATAAAGTTGTAGTAACAACAACAATAATAATTTTCTTGAGATGTTAACTCACTTATAAGAGTTATGATGTTGAGTTTTCAAAAGACATCTCAATTCACGTTTAAAAAATGATAATTAATGTCGTTGTTATTAATAATAATAATTTTTTTTCTCCATTTTTTAAAATAATAATCTTAATAGTAATAAAATTAAATGTTGTATTTCATCAATTTAATCGATTACTACGGTCATATTATACTATCATTTAGTCATTTTTATAAAAGACGACTGAATTATTATTTGATTAATAAAAGTTGATGTAATACAAATTTTTTTATAAATCTAAAAACTTTTAACTAAGTAATTTGAGAATCATTATTTACTTATATTTTTGAAAATTTTATTACACTTCATTTAAAATTATTTAATAAAATAAAATAATTTTAAAATTATATAATCATCTGTAGAATTAATCTTTCAACGGGAATTTTTTACTTGATTGTTGAATTAATAACTTTTAATGTTTATCTAAATTATTAAGGGGAGTAACACCACTTCAAAAAGTAACTTGATTCTTTTATTACATATATATTTCTAGGTTCATAATAGTGGGTAAGAATTTAGCTAGATGAAAACGTTCAACCAAAACACAAGATAAGGCTGGATGTAATTATGACATCATGCATGATGAAAACAACATGAGAAAAAAAATGGAAAATCCACTTTTCTTAATTTTAGTTTTATTTCTTTGCACAAAGTTTCATACACATGTCCTTGTTGAAAAGAGTACTATTGTCCAATTTCATAGATCATGTTCTTAAACCCATTCTCCATATTTAAACCAATCTTCTCTCTTTAAAACACACTTGCCATGTTTTACAATTTATCATGTCATGCTCACATTGTATATCTCTTTACAAATCCCTTTAGATGTCACACAATGAACACACCACAAACAATTTTTCCTTTGTTTTTAAGAAGTTTGTCCATTGCAAAAGCTCTTCCCTTTCATTCTCTTAGTCATTAGAATAAGTGATTTGGTTGCTTTCGGATCAAATTATCAACTTATACACCAACAATTGGCCATATATGATTTACATAAATGAAATAAATATTTGATATATAATTGAGTAATATTTCAACTAATAATTCAAAATAGTTTTTAGGCATGAACAATTACAATATTTTTTAAAAAAGAAATATGATTACACTAGTCTTAAACCAACCTACAAACTCACAATTCTAAATCACACATATCAAAACATAAAAGAACAAGAAAAAAGAATTAATATTTAATCTCTAGACGAAGGGAGTGTATAGGTTTTTCAATCTAATTGCTTAATTAGCTTGAAAAGAATTCAACATGATATTATTTCTTTGGTGAATGTTGATTTATTAGTAATCTCTACTCGTTTGATTTCTCTATCATTTTTCCTTTTTGGGCCTTGGACCCTGAATAATTTAAAATATATATTAAAAAATTAATAAAAATAAGTTTTGTCTTGTCTATATAAATTGAACTTGTAAATGTGATAAACATAAATAATTTTTCTATACAAAATAAACTTTTCTTTAATTATGTTCTTATTAACAATCTTCAAAATAAAACAGAAGCTTATAATGTTAAATTTTGATACATTTGAATTAAGTTTTTAATCAAATATATCAATTTTTAATCAACATAACATATAAAATGCAAATCATTAAACTTGTGATAAAAAGAACAAATTTCATAGCAAGAGATCTAATAATTAATTATAGAATATGATCATCATCATATTATAATGTCAATAATATTTGGATTGGAATTTACATTTCTACCACCAAAGGGTTTAAAGGCCAAAGTGAGATATTCAATTAGGCTAGTCCTAGAATCTTACAAAATTTAAAATTCTAAAATAAAGTGGCAACAATTTTCAAAATATGTAATTAATTTCACTAAGGCTATTTTTCTCTTGACAAGCACCATCATCTAGAAGCCACTTCTCAAGCATAGAGAAATGCATAATTTCATGATCACCAATCTCTGGCTTACTCTCATCTTGGAAAATTGTAACTTCAGGGGAAACAGATTGTGAAAATTGATCAGAATTTGAAGATTCCAAAGACTCATAACCAAACAAAGATTCAAAAGTCTCATCCATTTCAACACTAATTGACCCTTTTGCCCTTCCTTCACTAGAAGCATTGTCACAAGCAAATGAATTTTGTGTCACATATGAATTATTATTACTATGTGACCCTTTTGGTTTATTTTTCATCCAACCTTTTAACAAACGAGCTATGTTGTCAGCACTTGAAGCATAACAAAAAGATTGTGTTTGTGTTGTTGTTGGTTTTGATTCAACATGAATTGACCCTTTTGCCCTTCCTTCACTAAAAGTGCTTTTGTCTTGTGAAAGAGCTTCACTAAGTGCTTTTTTTGCCATGTCAATGTTGGTTTGAAGCCTTCTTTCCCATTGACCTCTAGCAATTGGTTGAGAAACTGAAAATTCATTTCCTAAACTTGATTCAGAACAAGTGCTTGTTTCCAATTTCTTGAGCTTTTTCTTCAAATAAGTGTTCCAATAATTTTTTATGTCATTATCTGTTCTTTGTGGAAGATATGCAGCTATTGCAGCCCATCTGTACAATATTAATCAATGTGATTCAATTTTAGCATATGAAAAATGTCTCAAAATTAAAACTTTGAAGAAAATGAGTAATTAAATTTTACTTTTAAGATATATATGCAAAGTTTTTAAAAAATGTCTACAACCATAATTTTAGTCACAATCCACATCAAAGTTTTTTAATGCCTCTACAACTGCAATGCATTTAATTGCAATTCTCTTCAAAATCAAATATCACAACTTGGGAAGCAACCTCAATTGTGAGAGTGATTTCAACATTGAATATATGCTTAAAATTAAAATTAAAATACTAGAAAAAAAAGAGGTTGAAGGTTAGTTAATTAATATATACCTATTTCCTAAAAGAGCTTGTAGATGGATAATCATTTTCTCTTCTTGGTCAGTGAAGTTACCCCTTTTGATTCCTGGCCTCAAATAATTTGTCCATCTAAGTCTACAACTCTTACTACACCTTAACAAACCTGAAAAAAACAAAACAACAAAAATGACTATTAATTCCAAATCACAACATTTTAAAACACTAAATAAAAATTTCCTTTGATTATGGTCTAAAAAACAAGACACACAAAAAAACCAAAAAATATTATTAATTTCAAATCCCAATATTAGTAAAAAAAATCAAAATTAGTTTTTTTTTTATGGTTTAATAAGATAAAAAGACAAAAATAAAATTTAAATTTTATATAAAAAAAAATTGATAAACTAATTACCTGTATTGGTAGGAACAGCCTTCCAATTTCCAGGACCATGTTCTTGAATATAAGACACCAAAATGATGTCTTCTTCAGGAGTCCAAGGTCCTTTTTTCACACCTTCTTTATCACAACAAGGTGGTCTTACCATTTTTCCTTATACACCCCTTTTTCTCTAATTTAAAGAAAATACTTTTTATATGTTTCTACTCAAATATTGCTTTTTCTTTCACTTTCTTTCTTTTTTTTCTTCTTTCTTTTCCTTTTACTTGTTAAGAATGTGTTAAAGCAAGAGTCAAAATGAGAGGGTGTATAAATAGGGGAAGAAAAAAGAGAAGGGTGCAAATAGTCAAAAGTTGACAGCAATAGCATTAACTCTTCTCATAAGAGAGTAAGACAAAGAAAAAGTCAGCTCAATAGAGTTTTCTCTCTCTCTCTCTCTATAACACTTTGTGCCTCTCAAAACCGCGTTGTGCATTCAATGTGACTGCACTGGGAAAGCTCTATTTTTTACTTTTTAAAGTCTCTAAAATCATAGCTACCATTAATGTTTATGTGATGTGAGATGAAAGGTTTTGCATGGTGGTGGTCACTTTAGCCAACCCAAAAGCTTTTTTCATATTATTTGTGTATGTACCAATATACCCTTCTTTTATAACTTCAAAAATATTATATTAGCTTAAAAATAATAATAATAATATTTGCTCTTTTTTGTATGCTTGTGAATAGTAGTTGAGCTCAACAAGCTTTTCGATGTCTTTATTATTGTAACACCATCACAGTTAAGTTATCATCGTTTTTAAAAATAGATGTTAGTTAACAAATGTCTTTATCTATTAATTAATTTAAAATAGAAATTTTATTTTTTTAAAAAATCAAGTTTTAAATTTTTAAAAAATTAAAAATACAAATTTCAATATATTTTTTATATTTAATTCCTTAACAAGTATTTAATAACACTTGTTAGTATTTACCTTTAAAAATAAGTAGTAATATTAAAAAAATTATATATTTGTAAGTGTAAAAATTGCTTAATTTAAAACATTGGTTTGTGTGATCTATCTAGCTTAGTGAACTTGATGCAGCCCTTTTTCTTTCAACTTATCTATAAAATTGACTTTGGATTGGTAGTACATCATCACATTTGACATTTTTGGCGGGAATCATTTATAGTTTAATTTGTCTCATACATATGCTTCTTTAAAAATTAAAGGGATAAATCAAGAGATCACTTTCTGTGTCAATTCAAGCTTTTGTTATGTGAACATATATTATTATTTTAATATATATGGTTTTTTTTAAAGATATATTAGTTTAGATAAATATAAGTAAAAATAATATTAAAGAAAATTGATGCATCACATTCAAAATTAAAACTAAATATATAATTTTTTATATACTTAAGATTGAAAGGAGTATCTTTTTTACAATTTATTAGTGTAGTTGAACATTTCTTGTTTTCGGAATGGATTCGTTTGTACAGCAAACAAATTAATTTGTTCACAATAATGAAATGGCAAAGCCAGTAAATTAACTGTCTATTTTGACAAATTATGCATAGGTCAAACTTCATGTTCAAACTACTATATAGGTCATGCATGTAATAAGTTCAATCTTAATTACCTGAAAAATTCAAGGCGTGTCTGAATTAAAAAAAAAAAAAAAACTTGTAATTGTACTAATTTCAATGCATTTTCAGTGAATATTTTTAGAATATTTATAAGTATTATTACGATGTTTATTAGCATTTTGCTTTAATAAATTTTTGTTGTTTGTCAAAATATGTATTCTAGAAAAAATCAAAATACAAGAGTCTTCCAAGGTAAATGCATTCATGAAGAAAACAATTTTGAGCAGGCAAATGTGTGTTGTCTAGAATCAAAGAATGATACTTACTCAATCTTACAATGGGTTCTAAATCCTTTAAATTATTTGGAGTTTAATGTGTAAATTATTTTATTTGTCCCTAATTGTAAATACTCTTAAGAAAGAAAGAAAAAAAACCTAAATCTAAGTTTACTTGCAATTTATTAGATTAGATGTATTTATTGTTCAGTTTTCAAATATATCATTTATTAATTATATCAATTTATTGTTCATTTTTCAATTAGTAATAGTTATATACAAAATATACACAATAGTTACACTAATCATTTTTCTTAATATATATAAAACACTTAATGAGTGCTTATAAAAATGAACTTAAGAAGTAGGGATAGCAATTAGACCCAGACCCAGTGGGTACCCGCAAAAAAACCCATAATGGGTAGGATAAAAACTCGCATAATGGATATGGGTATGGGGACGGGTAATTACCCGCAAAATTGAACGGGTATGGGTGCGGGTACGGGTACTATAGTACCCACCCCGCCCCGCATATATTATTATTATTATTATTATTATTATTGTTATTATTATTAGTATGTAAGTTTGTTTTAGCTTAAATAAAAATGATTTTTGTTTTAAATAATTTACAGATTATTTTTTAGAGATTTTTTAAAGGCTAAATAGCACTCGTGGTCCCTTAACTTAATTTCAATTAACGTTTTAGTCATTGATCTTTTTTTTCTTCCCGATTTGGTCCTTTATTTTAATTTTAAGTGACAATTTGATCTTTTATGTTTTAAAATGTCAACAATATTATCCTTTTTTTTTACAAAAAATCAAAAAACTTATCAAAATTTTCAACCAAAACCCATAAAATTAATTATATTCTTTAATATAATACAAATTTCATCAAATTCGTAACTCAAATCTTCAAATAAACTCATACAAAAATTTCATTAAATTTCATTCTTTATTTGACGTTGTTAAAAATGGAAATATGAGTTTATTTGAAGATTTGAGTTTCGAATTTGATGAAATTTGTATTATATTGAATAATATAAATAATTTTATGGATTTTGGTTGAAAATTTTGATGAGTTTTTTGAATTTTTGTAAAAAAAAAGGATAACAATGTTGACATTTTAAAACATAAAATATCAAATTGTCACTTAAAATTAAAATAAATGACCAAATTGAGAAAAAAAAAATAAATGACTAAAACGTTAACTGAAATTAAGTTAAGGGATCACGGGTGCTATTTAGCCTTTTTTAAATTGTGATTTTTTAACTCCCATTTGTTTATTATTATAAAAATGATTTTTTTTGTACAATAATTTTTAATATGGTTGTATACAATTTTATAAAAATAATTTTTTTAAACTAAAAAATGATCATAAAAGACATAAAAATGATTTTCAAGAAAACATGTTTGTTTGAAAAAATATTTTTAAATACATGATTTTTCTAAATACACATATGTCTCTCTACTATCTTATGCATCTCTATCTCTCCTTCCAATCTCTAACTACTATTTCTCTTACTCTCTACTATCTCATGTCTCTTTACCTCTCCTTTTTATTACAAACAAATCAACGGATTTAGGTAATTCATTTCATAATTTTCGGATCCTCATGAAAAATAAACATATAAGTAAATCATCACGAAAATATGTTATAAATAGTAATAGATTTTGGAGATCTTGTTCTAATCTTAAAAATTGAGCTCTTAATAAAAAAAAGTATAATTTTAATAATTAAAAAAATTTGAAGAATAAATTTTAGTCCCTATACACATATTTGATTCTGATGAAAAAGTAAATAATTGTGATTTTATATTTAAGAGTTTTTTTTATATTATTAATCATGACTTTATAATTATAAATAACTAATATAATACACATATCAATTTTTTTACATATCTCGGAGAGGACTTGCAACTTCATAAAATATTCTTTCAGAAAACATTATTTTTTATGTTTTGATATATTGTAGTAATGTACTAATGTTGGATCATGATATATTTTGGAAGTTTTGAGTTAGACAATATTTTGGTTTGTAATATTTATGATTTGGATTTAAAATATTTGGGAATTTTTTTAAATTTAATCACAAATTATTTATCGATATATTTTTGTTAAAGTGCGGGTAATGAGTATGGGTACGGGCACTTAAGTACCCAGAGGACAAGGGTACGGGTATTAAAGTTGATACCCACGAGAATACGGGTACGGGTACGAGTATTTTTTTAAACTGCGGATACGGACACCAGTAGTATAATACCTTAGCCATATCTACCCATTGCCAAGTATTTTGTTTTGAGTTAGTATAGACACTTCTAGCTTTATGTTAAGGTGGGACCCTAATGTGAGTTAATTCCTCAGTTCCACACATAAGTTATTTATTTGTAAAAAAATTGTTTTAAAACAAATGATCTTTTAACTTCTAATATATTTTTTTATTCTAATTATACACTTAATCAATAATATTTTGAAATGGTTATTAAAATATGTTGTATATAATTTATAAATATGCACTAAAGTTTTTATATATATATATATATATACTCAATTCAAAATTAAATATAAACAAAAATAATAACTAAAAAGTTGATGTATCTGATTAAAAATTAAAACTAAATATATTAACTTTTCAATTACCTTTTTAATTTATATTTTATTCAAAAATAGTATCTATAAATTTTGTTGTCATAAAATTCATAATGAGTACTCATTTCATTCCTTTATCCTTATCCTTAAAATATTATATATTTTTTAAAAATAGGAAAAAGAGGTTGGGTGATGAGTTTCGATATGCAAATTATTGGTAGATAATTAAATAGTATTTCATTTGTTTTATAACAAGTGATTAAATTTATCATTTTAGACATATTAAAAAAATATATATAAAGAAAGAGAGAATAATAATTTTATTAAATAACTTTTGTAAATTAGATATTTTTTTATATAATTGTTTACGATTGATATTCACCATTACTATTAATTTCAAATAAATATAGTGAATTAAAAATGACGTACATAATATTTATTAGATAAAAGTTAATAAAATGGTCATTTTTTTAGACAATTTTTTTATATAATTCACTCAAAATGAGACAGAGACAGCGACAACAACGATTAACAAGAAATATAAATTGTAATAAATTTAATATAATAAACTAAATCAACCAACTTTTTTGTTATGTTGTAAATTAGGTTAATAAAAAAAACTAATAATCATATTAAAAGGGCTGCTAAGAGATAAAAGGAAATATCTATGAACTACAATAGTACTAGTAATGCATAACTATTTATGACTATTTATTTATGTGTTAATATTTTTAAAATAATATGAATACGTTAAACTTAATTTTTTATATTTTAAAATAAATTAATAATATTAATAAACAATATGTTTGAAAAAAATAAATAGATATACTTAATAAATTAAAAAAAAATTATATTTAAGAATAATTTTATTTTCAAATAATATTTATAATTTTTTTATATTTAAGAATAATATTTTTTATATGATATTTATAATTAAACGTAATACTCCAAATCCTTTAGAGAGTCAACGTTTTTTCCTTTCCAAAATGATGTATTTATGAGATAATTAAATTTTGATTCTCAAAATAAAGAACACATCGAAGAGTGTGTTTTAAAATGACCAATAAAAATTAATAAAACATATACTACATATATATATGACCAGTTAAATCTTGACTCATTTTTGTGTACTACTAGTACTAAAAATAAAAGCAAGAAGTCATTTTCAAAAAACAAAATAATCAAAAGTCAAGATAGAATTGATGACTACCCAATCAATAATCAAGTGACTGATTTGACCTTATGTGGATCTAGACTACAAAAATAATTTATGGCCAAAAATAGCGATTTTAATCTACTCTTGTTCCTATTTTTTTTATAGAGCTCTTTGTGTTTTTGATTGAACTTAATTTAACTATTTTTATTATATTTATTTGTAAATTATATATATATATAAATTAATGTAGATTTAATTTTTTAATAAGTTTTTTATTTTTATAAAATAATTTTTTTTAAATAACTTTTAAGAAATAAATAAAAATTAAGAACGAATCAGTTAAAATAACTCAAATTTAAATTATAATTAAAATAATTTTTTGTCAAACTTTATTTATTTATCAGTCAAATTCTAAATTACTGAATTTTATTTTCTTAAAATTTAGAGAGTTAAAAAACAAATGAAAATAAATTGCATTCAACAAAATTTTTAAATTTTAACAAAGGAAAAACTACAAAGGTAACAATTATTATAAATTAGTTATAGCAATTCTACCATCGAAGCCAAATCCAACTTTAACTCAATTTTTAATTACTTATTCACATATGATTTCATGAATTGCATTTATAAGAGAAGGTGTATGTCATAAATATGGTGTTTGTCCAAGGACGTCGAACTTGCTGGCCTAATTAAAACCTAAAGTATAGATCGCTTTCATTACATAATTTTATCAATTTAATTTTTTAAAATATCATTTATTTATGGTTCATTTATAAGTCTCACATTGGTTATTTATAGTTATTAAACTGTCAACATTGGTTACTTATCACCATATCATACTTAAATTCTTCAAATATTTTTTTTTATTAATACTATTTAGGTGTAATCATGTAAATGTGAATTCAATAAGTTAAACTGAATTAATCAAATGATTGAATTTATGTGTAGTTACTCCAATTAATAATAATTGTTTGAGAAAGTTCGAATTTAAATTCTAATATTTGAAATAATATTTGATCATACTTAATTTACTTCATAGTCAATTAATTTCTTGAAAACTAAAAGGTTAGGATCCAAAAAATAAGTTAAACTGGACTGTTTTTAATTTAATTATATTTAACAGAAAGTGGTTAACAGAAAGTGATGGCTAGTAAAGGTGATTCAAAATAAATTTTTCATCGGAGATAAATGGACATTATAAATTTGTAAGCAATTTTGTAATCTGTCATATTTTGAAGCATTTTCTAAAAATATGTCTTTTGAAATTTGCTCTATTAGTTTTTATGTATTTATCCTTTTTCTATTATTTTATTTTGTGGATATTTTGTAATTAAAGACAAATCAATGAATAAGATGAATATAAACTTTTCAGTTTTTTGTATTTTATTTTCAATTTTAAGCAGCTTATTGAGCATACATTCATAGTGTCTGTGAAAGGCAGTCCATATATGGATTCAAACTATTGGGCTTGGGCTTTTATGGTTTAATAGGTCCAATTATTTTGGCAACACTCCAATTCCAATTGAATTCCATTGCATTCATTCTTTTGTTGTTGTTGTTGATAGACTTTAATTTTCATTCCTCTTATAATGTAAATAAATACAGGTAATATTAGTACAAGAATATTTTTTACCCTACATACTAGTATAATACTATAACTAACGAAAATTTGATTTTTTTGTTAAAAATTAGATAAATTCTTTGATGCTTAAGATATGTCTACATTTTTTGTGTGGAGATGAGTATTTTTTGTGGGCAACTACAAAAACTAAACCTTTAAACTTTGTGGAACTTAAATGAGTGACAAACTTTTTTTAAAAAGTTTAACGTTGCTGCGTTCTCAACCTTAAATTTAAACCCATAACTTTAGTTAAGTTAGAAAAGATTTTATGTGATTTTGAGTGGTATCTTTACATTTTTTATGTGGTCCATATGATATTAAAAATACGTCTTATTCTAACACTTAGAGATTAAAATTCTTTTAATATATTTCATTCGCGTATTCTACTTTATATTAAACCTTCTCTTTTATGTGGTTCATATGATATTAAAAACATGTCTTATTCTAGTATTTAGAAACTAAAATATTTTTGATATATTTCATTCGCTTATTCTATCTTACATTAAATCTCCCATATTAATAAAACATGTCTTATTCTAGCACTTAAATCTCCCATATTAATAAAACATGTCTTATTCTAGCACTTAGAGACCTAAATGTTTATATTATGTTTTATTCTCTTATTCTACCTTCCATTAAATCTCTCTTTTTTATGGAGTAAATACTCACTTTGTCGTTGAAAGTAACAACAGGTGTCATAATAGTCTCCTAATGAAAGAAAAATAATTTAAAATCCCTCAATCATTTTTCCATTAGTCAATATAGCCTTCAATCTTAAATTTTTTAACCACAAATTTGTTAGCTTTGATGAACTATCCAATTATTTTGACACGTCAAATGAATATGTGGCACATTTGTGAACCCTAGATCTAGGATTTTCATTTTTGTAAACAATAAAGAGTTAAAAAAAGAAATTAAATTCAAATGGGATGTCATACACCATCTTCAAAGTCTATGGCGATGAAGAAAGTTTGCGTTGAAGAGTTGAGCCAATCATCTTCATCACATGGATCCAGAAAATTAACAAATGGGGATCGAACATGATCTTATATATTATTCTAAAAAATGATCATATATATTAGTCTATTCATCTCACAATAAATAATGGCACACTTGATTATTTTTTCACACAAAATTAATGAGAGACTGAAATGAAAATGAAATGATAATTTTACGAAACTAACATTATCTAGTATTGATATATTCACAATTATTATAAATAAAAAATGAAATATATTAACTTATGGGTGATACATGTGGTATTAATAAGAGACTACAATTGTAAACAAAATAATTAATATCACGTTGAAAAATAAAATTGAAACTATTTTATTTTTTCCAAATATGTGATTCATTGTGATACAAAGAGAAATTTTATTAAAAAAGACCAAACATGACATTATTGTGACATTAATATTTAAAATTATATTAAAATATTTAAGAATATATCAAATTTAATTAATCAATTTTATATATATTAAAATTAATTAATTAAACTTATTTTTTTCTTTCTCAATTTATGTTACAATTTTAAGATTTAATAAAGAATATATATATTGAACACTGGACTAGTCTTTAAGGTTAGAAAGTCTAATATTTTCATGAAAATTCAAAGTACAAATTAAGAGTTTGTATATTCTAGTCTGTTTTTCATTCCTCTATTTTTTTCTAAAATAGGAATGAAAATACTTGTTTATTCCACAACAACGTAAATTCAATTTCCAAGGAAAAAAAATCATCTTTTTTGGTGACCATTAGTCCTTATAAAGGTTTTTGGACGAAATGATAAATATTTTTCTTTGATATATTTTATTTTTTACCTATGAAACCTTGTGCAAACTCTGCTTTTTATTTTCATCAAATTTTTCCTGAGGTATAATGAACTATTTATCACCATTTTAACCAAATTTCAATTTTTCTTCTCTTTAACTTTTCAATTTTTGTTTTTTCTTATCGGATACTGCACTAATGAAATAATCAATTCAGATGTTCTTCAAATTAAAATATTCGTCATATAATAATAAAGGCTATAGTAGGTTGTTCCAAATCTTCTAATGATACAAATAGTAGTACTATTGTTCAACAAGAATCTGGTCAAAATGATGCTAATAATTGTGGCAAGAAAAAGAATTCAAAGAGGATTATTATGAAATTGTTTTGTATGACTGAAATCATCATATAATCATTCACATTAATTGGCCCAATATCATATGGATTCTCTCTAGTCATAAATATAAGCAAAACTCAAAATGTATTAGCTTAAATTTTGAGTTTAATACATCTTAAATTTTGCTATATTTGTGATTGGAAGGAATATTTCACTATCTTAATTGGTACAAAGTAAAAGAAAGATATAAATGCATCAAATATTTCACTAAATTAATTAACAATAAGAAAATCATCTTGTGATATACATGCCAATCACTTCACACATAGTGAGGGAGAAGAGAGAGCCATTATTGAAGAAGCCATTTTAGTATTTTTTTTTCAACTAAGTTAAACAAATGAATAGCTCTATTGAAAATAAAGAAGATAGTTTGATGAATGTTGATGTTGGGTTATGGCCTATGGGTACTATTTATATGTGATTTCAACAAGGAAAAGTAAAATACTTTATCTTATGAAATCTATATATCTGATTTTCTATTGGTTTGAAACATTACACTTACTTCTCAAACCACGTATATATCACTTTACAAATTTTTCTCTCTCCTAAATATCAACAATATGACAAATTTAATATCATGAAAAATTTATTCCATCCAATAGGAAATTGTTAGGTATGATTTCTTGATGGGAACATCAATAGATGTATATCGGTATAAACATCAAGTGTTGCATAAGAGGGACCACAATGCATTGGTCCCATTGCTAGGTATCAAAGAACAAAACATGTTTTATTTTTTTCCTAAAAAATCTTTATATATATATATAAATTATATCATAAACTGTATATATATAAATGATATCATATGTTATTATACCATATTCTAGTTTATTATTGGAAATACAGCAAAATAGACACACAAGGAAGTTGGAAGTTATAATCATATATCCATATTTTATGTATTAGCAGGTTAAAGAATCAAACAGTATCATAAGATAAGGATATCATAAGGATTTTGTTTTGCTAAATTGTCTTGTGAATCTGAATTTCATTTTTGGATAATGCCACTGATTGGTGATTGCCAACTACAAAGTGTAGTTGAGCAAAATAAATAAATTTTCTACATAAAAATAAAAGAAAAATTTAAGTTGCAATAAAATAGAAACAAAAAATGATTTTTTTTTTCATCATATTTAATGATAAGATAACAAATATGTCTTTCATTTAACATTCACTTTTTCATATTAATGTCAATTTTTTTATGCAATCAAATAAAATAAGGGGTAGTTTAAGTGATGAGGTTGAACTTTTACTAAAGTTCATAACTATTAGTATCTTAATTGGATGTATTGAAGTAGTATATTTTATTTATATTTTATTTGATGAATAGTTAACAATGGGAAAACTCGTCTATAAATAAATATATTGAGCATCTATATGTGGCAATATAATTCTAGTCATGTATGATGTCATATCATGGATTTATCAACATAAATAGTACTTAACAATGTCAAGGAATTTGTGAAATCTATTGAGCACTAATGTGAACTCTAAGATGCTGTCTTTTAAAGCTAACAACAATGTTAATTCATTTACTTTTTGTTAAAATATTGTTGATCTCAGATTAAATTTTATTAACTT
The DNA here is from genome assembly GCA_037974295.1 of Cicer cuneatum. Classification (NCBI taxonomy): domain Eukaryota; kingdom Viridiplantae; phylum Streptophyta; class Magnoliopsida; order Fabales; family Fabaceae; genus Cicer; species Cicer cuneatum. The sequence continues at coordinate 1,942,958 of JBBPBO010000003.1, read as the reverse complement.
TAGTTTTGAAAATTTCTATTAACTAAAGTAATGGTTACAAGAATTGTATATTATTTTATAAGCAATATCACTTTTATAAAATTGCTAAAAATATATTTAAACGAATTCACTTGTATAATCTCTCTTAAATTTTGTTACGTGTAAATAAATCTAATCCATCAATACTAGTATTTAAATAATTAAACGTGAAAGATTTTATTTTGAAAAATGATTTCAAGGATATTTCTGAATTAGTATTTCTTGTATTGTTAAGTATATTATTGTGTGAATCGAAAAAATTAGAATCTTAGAACGTTAAATATATTATTATGTGAATTGAAAAAAAGTTAGAGTCCTACAAGTATAGTTATCATACAATATTAGTATATATAAAGTGAAAGTGGGAGAGGATTACACAATACTAGAATCCTACAAGGGTACAAAGTTTTGTTATGGGTGAAGTAACAATGTCAATTACAAGGTACTAGATTTGAATTGTGATTTCCATTTTTAAAAATTAATTCCTATATTAAGTATAGTTAACTCAAGATTAATCTTGATTTGAAACACAACAAAAACAGAACATTCTTGGTTAGTGATATATAAAAAAACTTCAATATGTGATTCGTGCTAAGTGAGTAAGAAATAAATAGAGATAAGAAAAGAGAATTCACATGACAATATATCTTAGTTCACTCAAAGTGGGCTACGTCCAATCTTCACAATTTATGAGGTTTTTTCACTAAAGTGCTCAAACAAGAACGTTCTTGCTTTTTACACCAACTTTCGAGTTCAATCTTGATCATTTACAATATTTCACCTTTGAGGTTTGAAAGGATTTCCAATTGTTATCTTTCAATCCAAAAGGAGTTTTTACAAGTCACCTTTTAATCACAAAATAATTTTTACAATACACTCAAACTATCTTTAACACTATAGTCTTGAGTTTCAAATGAACTGATTTAAAGAGAGTTGATGGATCAGACTATACTCAACACTTGTTTGAGTTTTGATTATCAGCAAAAAGACTCAGAAAATGGATCATCAACTCTAGTGAAGAAGAACTAGAGCTTTTGCTTAAATGAAAACCTTAGATTTTTCAAGAATGATTGTTTAAGTGAATGATTGTTTGCACTTCAAACTCTTGTTGTGTCCTTTGCCTTGATTGTTCTTCATTTCTATTTTGAATGAGTGTTGGATTTAGAGCTTTTGGCAGTTGTCGTGTGTCATGTTTTTATGCTCTATATGCGTGTTTCTTTTTGCAGAGATGCAATGTTAGTGTTTTATCATTTATGTCCTGGCTGTAACACCTCAATTTTTATAATAAACTATTTTATTAATGAAATAAGATTTTAAATAATTAATTTAGAATATATGTTGATAGATTTTGTGATTATTTTTCGTTATATGGATGTTTTATTTTAGGGGTATGCAAAATTTGAAAACTGAACCGAACCGTTTGAAAATCAAACTGAACAGGTTTTCAGTTCTAAAAAACCGAATCGAACTAGTTTTTAGTTCAAAAAACTAAACCAAACCGAACTGGTTTTAATTTAATTTTTATATTCCTATAAGCCAAATTTTACATAATTACCCCTAATTATTTCTAAAAAATAAATTCGGTTCTAGTTTTTTAACCAAAAACCGGTTTGGTTCAATTTTTTGAACTAAAAACCAGTTTGTTCAATTTTTAGAATTGAAAACCGGTGATGTTAAGTAGGCACGTAATTATATTTCAATTATTTAGAACAATTTTCTATTTTTAGTTATTTATTTTATAAATAATTATCTTGGGATAGTAGTGATATTGTGTTTGATTTCCTTTATTTTTATATACTTGTTATGATATTGTGATTTTATATATATCTTTTATGATTTAGTAATTATATAAAGTGTTAATGTTATATTTTTTATTTTATAATTTTGACTATTCTTTAATGATGGTAATATTTTAATTAGAGTATTTGGAAAAATAAGTGTTATTATATTGATTATTTGGAATATGAGAATTTTGGTTATTAATATATTTTAAAGATTAATTACTTTATTTTATAAAATATTAGTTTTGAAATATTAGTAATGTTTTAGTAATTAAATTATGTTTAAAAAATGAAGTGTTAAAAAAAAGTTAGTTTTGATAATTGTTAGTTTTATTTTAAAAATATTAATAAAAGAAAGAAGTAATTAAAATATGTTTTAAGAGTTAGGCTCATATGCAATAGTAAATACTAATTAAATAATAATAATAATAATAATAATCAAAATAATAATAATAATTGTAAAAAAACAAAAAAAGAAAGGAAGGCATGCGCACCGCAGTGGCAATGTCACATTTTTGTGAGAAAAAATAGAACAAAATCGACACCAGCTATCCATAAATATTTTAGAAATTTTTTTCTGTTTTATTCCAAATTTTAATATGTTCTTTAACTCATTTAGTTACTCAACTAAACACACTTTTCTAGATTTTTAACCATACCAATTTTTCTCTAAAATACCTTACTTCTTCTTCGTTTAGGAAATTCATTATTTTGCACTTCACGATAAGTCCAATTTTAATGAAACCAACGCCAGAACAATCATATGTGAAAAGTGAATATATTATCCATTGATTAGTTTTCTGATTTATAGTAAGTTTAGTTGACCGAATTTTGAAATTAGTTTTTAGAGTTTCTTCTCATAATTTATTTTTGACGTTTACCCATAAATTGTCGAGTTAGATCGATTGAAGGACAAAGAGTCAAAGAACAACGGTTGTTTACTCGTGGAATCATATTCGTGTGTGAAAGCGTCGAAATAAGGTAAAGGGTGAGAGAATTTAAATTAATTCATGAGTATAATATATTGTGAGATGAACGAGAAATCGTATTTCCCATTGATTCATTCGGGGCTTGCTATGTAAGGCAGTAGCCCTTTGAGGGATAAATTAATTAATGTGCAAATATGAAAATTGTGAGAATAAAAATACTTATAAGTTGTTTATTGATTTAATTTCGTTAAATGTGTGATATTTGATATTGTTGTTATATTGGGTGTCGAATAATTTTATGTATATGATTGAATAGACATGTTTATGTGATGTGATAATAAAAGATGAATGTATTTTGTTAAGTTTATGTGATTATGATGATGTATAATTAACAATAATGATGTTATAAATTTGTGATAAGTGTATGTAATGATGTATGATTAATGATAGTAATACTATAAAATTGTGATCAATTTATGTGATGAGATATGATCAATGATAGTGATATGAATTTGTGATGAAGTTATTGAAGTACCCCATAATTGATGAAATAGTGATGATTCCAACATGTGCTAAAGATGATACTCTTAATAGAGTAGTCTATACTAACGAGGGGAGGAAATAGATGTTTGGAATATTTTAAGTTGATGTGAATTTTTGAAGTAGAGATTATTTTGTCACCATATAGGTAGGGCCTAACAAGCCTAGTGATTTCGGGGATGTACAACTGAATGAGCCTGATTGTGGCGGTCTGTTGTTGAGCCTTAAGGCAAGATTGTTAGACCTTGGAGGTATTTGGGTGGGGAATTTCTAGGTATCTTGGAGGTAGCACTCCAAATGTCGGGAGCTACCATACAACATACGTTTACCTCGACTGTCGCGTATATGTGTCTCGGGTTGAGTTGAGGGGATCTATGAGGACATGACCAATTTGAATTGTCCGTCCACCGGGATGGTAGCATAGTATCAAGCCTCCTAACCAAGTACTTCAGAGTTAAAATGGTACCACATTGTGAAGTAGAGTCTAAGCTCATGCATAGCATAACATTGCATCTTCTTGTGATTGTTTTGTTGTGATTAATATCTATCGTGTGCGATAATAATTTCTCTAATATGATTTGATGTTATAGTGAAATTTATTGATTTCTCTTCAGTGATTTTGACTTTATAATGTGATATTTTTCCTTGAAGAATGTTTGTATAATGATACGGTTTATTATGATTAATTGCATGTTCTTCTTACTTATATTATACTATTAACATGATTTCGAAACTCGCCTCATTCGTTGTTTGTGTTTGACTGGTTTGGCCCTGCATTTGCGAAATCGTAGTTATTACAGGTTAATGAGTCTTGAAGTTCAAATTTGGGAGAAACCTTGCTCTAATACGTGATACTAGGAATTAAGAGTTGTAATTTGTATTTTACATTCACTTATTTAATTAGAAAAGACTTTTTGTATGAAAACCTTATAAATACTAGTAAGTTTTTGAAATTAAATTATGAAATTATAGTTAAGTCAAGTTCGCTAAGATTGCATTGTTTTAATTAGGGAGTTAGTTGAATTTTTACGTGTGTATTTGGAGGAACGTGATATCCTAAATTAGTTATAAAAATTATTATTTGACTGAAAACATATTTTCTTTATCCTCTCTTAATTTTGTTCAAAAAATCTAGTATAAATTACTATATATGTTATTTTGGGGTTTAGGGTGTCACACTGGTTGTACTTGTTTATTTTAACCATCAATCCGGAGATTGATCTTGCTGTTTGTTCTTGATGTTTTGTTTTGCCTTTGTTAATATTTTTGAACGAATCTGTCCAAAACGATCTTGTGTATACAATTTTGTTGCTTTTGTAACAAAGACTGGTAATTTGTAATGAAGATTGATATTTTTTCGCAGCCCAAAACGATTTTCATTTAATGAAAATTTTGTTCTTTCGCAAACAAAAATGTTCTTGGATTGATTATACTGAAAGTTGTGAAAATCAGAATGATCTTGATTTTTCCAGACTTCTGTTTTTTAATAATCAAAACGATCTTGCTTTTTCATAATGATCTTGCTTCTTTCAAAATAATCTTTTGTTGTTATATTTGATACATATCTTTAATAATACACTCAAAAACACATGTTAAATAACAATACACTTTTAGAATCATAATTATAAATTTAATTAAATTTGTTTGATTATCATCAAAACATTAATTTAGAATTTTAACTCAACAATGAGAGATGATTCACTTCACATAATCACTACACATGCGACACCACCACTCATGTGGATCGACGTGGACTAGGTGATATACTATTTTTTGAGAAATTGTAGAATTTGAAAATTTTGGTTTTAGTACACATCAGATCCCTTGTCAATTCTCTCATTTTGCAAACGTCAATGTATGTACAAAACACACCTGCGTGTGTCCTCCACATTTTAGAAAGAAAAAAAAAAGAGTCAATTTTTAGGGTAAACCTGAACAATATAATGATACTTTCATGCAATACAAGTCAATTTTATTGACAAAAACTACAATTTTTAAGGCAAAATCATTTGTAATCAAACAAATTCAAACATGTCAAAATTAATATTATACCTTTAGAATCAAATTTGTGCCCTTTGTTATAAATTTTTAAAAAAGTCATTTTATGTTTATATTTCTAAAATAATTTTAATGAAAATTTATTCAAAAATAGTATAAGTTATTTTGGACTTATATTTTACAGATTAAAAATGTAATTTTTACATTCAATAACTCATATATTCATTAGTATAGATTTTACAATTATGAAATCACATTTTTTTTAAAACGGATCTCTCAAAATAATTTTTATAACAAATTTATCAAAATAGTTTTTTATTTTAATTATTTTTGAAAATTGATTTTAAAAAAAATTATAACAAATAAATAAAATACTTAATAACATTTTATGATAAATTATATAAACTAATTTTTCACTTAAAGTTTTATTTTAAAAATTATAACAAAATCATGTAATATTGTAAAAATCATTTTTAAGAAAAGCCGTTACAAACGGTCCAATTACCTTATTCATAACTGAAACAAAACATCCAACAAACCTAACATCAGAAAATTTTCATAAAAAGATTGATGTTTTCTAAATTTCCAAAACAAACTTGCAACTACTACAATGATTTAATTAGCCTTTATGGTAATGCTCAACCAACCTCACTTGAATTGTTTTTAAGTTATGAAGACAACACCAAGGCAGAAAATAAATTTAGAACAACTTATGCAGATAAGAATGCAATTACAAGTGATATAATATCAATTTCACTCTTTTAGTTGGTACAAATTGTAAGAAAGATCTAAAAGCAAAAATTAATTAACAATAACAAATTCACAATCTGATGTGTATCATACATAGTGTAGTTTTTGCTCACTTTCCAGGAACAAAGTTAGTGGCAAAGGCCCAAGCATTGTTGTTAACAGGGTCAGCGATGTGATCAGCAAGATTTTCTAGAGGTCCTTTTCCAGTCACAATAGCCTGAACAAAGAATCCAAACATAGAGAACATAGCTAACCTACCATTCTTGAGTTCTTTTACCTTTAGTTCTGCAAAAGCCTCTGGATCGTCAGCAAGGCCCAATGGGTCAAAGCTGCCACCTGGATAAAGTGGGTCAACCACCTCACCAAGAGGCCCACCAGCAATACGGTAACCCTCAACCGCACCCATTAGGACAACTTGGACAGCCCAAATAGCAAGGATGCTTTGTGCGTGGACTAGGCTTGGGTTACCCAAGTGATTCTCTCCATGCCAAAGTCTTGAGTAGAAGGGGAAAGCTTGATTGCTTTTCCAACTAGTGATGGAGAAGAGAGAGCCATTGTTGAAGAAGGCATTTTAGTATTTTCTGTTTTTTGCAACTAAGTTAAAGAAATGAGTAGCTAGCTCTATTGAAAATGAAGAGAGTGGTTATTGATGATGTTTGATTATGGCCTATGGGTACTATTTATATGTAATGTCGACAAAGAAAATTAAAAGACTTTAGCTTATGAAATCTATATATGCTTATTATATTGACAAGAGAAATCTATATATCTTATGAAATCCATATATCTGATTTTCTATTGGTTTGGAACATTACACTTATTTCTCGAACCACATATCCCTTTACATTTGTTTTTTCTTTCTTTCCCAAACATATCAAAATCAACGATATGATAAATTTAATATCATGAAAAATTTCTTCCATCCAATAAAAAATTGCCATTTATGATTTTTCTTGATGGGACAATCAATAGATGTATCACAATATAAACATCAAGTGTTGCATAAGAGGGACCACAGGGCATTGGTCCCATTTCTATGCATCAAATGAAAAAAAAACATTTATTTTTATATAAAAATATTTATTCTAAATATATATTATTATACCATAATCTATACTCTTTCAGAAAGAAAATACTTTGTGCTTATATTTTATTGAAGATCAGAGTGAATAGTCTATAACTGTGATTTTGAGAGCTACACTTTACTTTATCTTTAATATTAATATCGATATTTTTTATGTGCCCTTTCTAAATACGTAATCCTCTATTTTCTTTTTAATACAAGTTATTGTTACCTTTTTATCATGTATAAAAAAACATATTCTAGACTGCAAAATAGACACACAAAGGAAGTTGGAAGTTGTAATCATATATCCCCATACTTTATGTATTTAGCTAAATAATAAAACAGTTTCACTTTATTATTAGCCAGACATGCACGTGATAAGGGTATCTACAATAAGGATTTTACTTTGCTAAATTGTCTTGTGAAAACTGGATTTAGTTTTTGAATAATGCCACCGATTGGTGATAGCCAACTAAAAGTATAGCTCAGCATTTGTTAAAAAAAAAAATGTAGATGAGTAAAATAAATAAATTTTATATTTGTTCTATTATGTTTAATTTAAGTTTTATTTTGGTTTTTTAAATTTTAAGTTTGTCTTTTACGGTTAAGTTAAATTGATCTCTTCTATTAAGTTTTTTAGTTAGTGCTATAAAAACCTATAATATATTTAACTGCAATATGACATGACAATTAATATCTTAACTCAAATTCATAGTGTTTCTTATATTTGTTTTATGTTTCATTATAATCTTCAACATTTTAAAAGTTTTAAGTTGATCTCTTACGTTAATATAACATATTAGCATTTATTGTTAACTTCTGTCGATGTTCTAAAATTCTAAATTTTGTAACATCAATATGTCGCCGGTGAATGTATCTCTTTCTTTAATAAATAATAATAACAATAATAATAATAATAATAATAATAATGTTATGTTTATTTATTTTACAGAGTTATCTATTCCTAAACTATATTCTTAATACTAAGTAAATAGAACAAAATGTCTATCACCTCGTAAGCATACTTGCTAAGAAAATGTATTTGTCAACAAACTACCTCTTAAGTAGAAAAAGAACAATAGCCTCAATAATTTTCAAAGTGTTTAATTCTCTTTGTATTATTCTTTTTGGCATGCATCTGATCAATCGAAAAGAAAACCAGTTAATTTGATTTTTATTAGTTTTCATAGTTGATGGACATTTTTTTATTGGAAATTTTAAGCTTCACCCAAATCAAACCAACCCTCTGCATAGTGGAACCAAAGCGTAATTAGATAAGTCTATTCAAATCAAACCATATTTTAGGTTATTTTTCATATAAGATATAGTTAGCTCTATTTATTTGTAAATTAAATACAATTTCATTTTCACAACACCTCAAAATTAATCATTAGTATCTTTATATATGTGGAGAAATTGTACCCAAAAAAGATGTGGAGGAAAAAAAAGGAGTTGCCATAATCGGTGCTATTGAAACACAGAATCAAGACTGTAGGTTGGAGTACAAGAATCGCATGTTTTAGTATTATGAAAAATGCATTGTCACTAAACAAAAAGAGGGGCACATGAAGGACCATTAAATTTCCCTGTAAAATTTGATATGAAGATTCATATTAATTCCTCTCATTTTCACATAAAAAATTCATTTTCATTATTTATGACTTCACTCTCTATACATATATGACTTTAATCTGAGTATGATAATATAACACAAGTGTTTTAATCAAAAAAAAAATATTTTAAAATCAAAGAATGAATTAGTGTTTGACATTAACACAGCCAGTAACATATGTGGCTACGAATAATCACTTCCACTTTATTAGATTTTTATTAGCGTTTACGTGTGTGTGAGTATTAGTATTTGTATTTGTATTTGTGTTAGTGAATTATAGGTTAAGTTTTTGAATGGATAACATTGAGAAGCTGAAAGGTTATTGCTTAAGAGTTTATGAAGCTTTGCTCCCATAGTTCATCTAGTCACATGTTTTCTTACAATCCTTGAGAATTATGAACCACTAAGGATAACAATGGAAGGTTTGAAGCAATGGAAATTCTTGGTCCTCTTGATTTTGAATTAATTAATTTTATAAAATAAATTTTAATTAAAAACAAATTAAATATAAAGTAATTTATATGTGAATACATTAATGTAATATAATCTGAACTGAATAATAAATTTGAGAGTTAAAATTAAATTTAAAAGAAAAAAATATACATTCTAACTTTAAGATAAAATCAATTTTAAAGATAAATCAAACAAACCAAATAAGTCGAATGTTAATTTTACTTTGCCCAAAAGTAAAAACAAACATACCATAACACTAAATACTCTTATAAGAGAATGAAAAACAAGTAGAATTTCCTGTTTTTTTTTTTTTTATGTTGAGATTATAAAAGTAAATTTATGTTCATTTGAATTTCCCATTTTTTCTTCTTTATATTAAGTCAAATGATCATAAACTAAAAGATTATCCAACAAGCCTAACATCACAAATTTTTTCATAAAAGGCTGATATTTGCTAAAATTTCCATAACAATCCAGCAACTACAATGATTTAATTAGAATTTATGATAATGCTCCACCAACCTCACTTAAATTCTTTTCGAATAAGTTATGAAGGCAAAACCAAGGAAGAAAATAAGTTTAGAACAGATTATGCAGATAAAAATGAAAGTACAAGTGGCATTATATCAAAGATTTTGGAAGAATTAATTATATAATACTTAAAGTGATCATAACTTGCTAGATCATCATATCAACATTCACATTCATTGTATTGTCACAATATAATATCAATTCTACTCTCTTAATTGACACAAACTTGAAACTTCACATTATTATTTTGGTTAGTTTTTGTTCACTTTCCAGGGACAAAGTTAGTGGCAAAGGCCCAAGCATTACTAAGGATGGTTTTTGAAAGTGTTGGGTTATGGGTGTTATTTATAATTGGTTTCACCAAGCAAAATTAAAAAAAGGTTCATATCTTATGAAATCTATATCCAAGTTTTCTATTGGTTTGGAGCATTACTCTTGCTTCTCAAACCACTTATCACTTTTGGAAAAAAAATTCTTTATTTGCCAAAAATATCAAAAATCCAAAATATATGATAATAATATCATTAAATACCTCTTCCATCCAATAAGAATTTACCAATTATGATTTCTGGATATAGGATAATCAATAATGTACAAATTCATGCATTGGTCCCACAGCTAGTTTGTGGTGTGTGTTACATCAAACGGACAATATTTTAGTTTATATTTTTTTTTTTTTGCAATGATAAATATATTTTTTTCTTAATGGACAAAACATCTTTGTCCTAATTGTACATGTCATTAAACCATATTCTACATTTTATTTTTGGAAGCAAATGCAAAATAGACACACAAGGAAATTGAAAGCTATGAACATCCATGCACACTTGTCTCAAATTCTCAATACGATCACACACACAAAAAGCTATAAACATCCATGCTCTCTGTATTAATTAGCTAACTAAAAATAATAATCAAATAGTTACACTATATTTTTTATCATGTGTGATATCTATGAGATTTTACTACATGTTGTGAATTATACCTTGCAAAATAAAATGAAAATAATATGATAAACAAATAAATTGATCATACTACATATAATTATGCATTACAGCCACAAAAGTTTGATCTAGCATCAGAGTGGTTGCCGACCCTAAAATGTCGATGCTGAATTGACGTTTTCTTGTAGTGATGTATTGTAAAATTAAAATAATAAATTTTTCATCTAAACTTATATTTAATTAAAAATAAATTCTTCAAATGAAAAATTAATCATTGATACATTTAAATCATTTTTTTTCTAATTCATTGCAGGTAAAACATTAATTTATGTTCATTGGATATGTTAAGAAACTAATTTCAAAAGTCAATTGAAAAATGTCTGACTTTTTACCTATATAAATTGGACTGTCTTTTAAATGAACGACTCTATCAATTAAATCGAGATTATTTTTCTTGGAGGGAGATTCAAATAGATTTTTATCACTGAATTCTGATCAATTTTAAGATTTATGATACCTTTTTTAGTTATATATAAACAGAACAACTAACTGATTTTGGGATGAAAAGTAAACAGAGCAATTTGATTTCTTAAACATATATTTTTATCACCTATCATGTTCTAGAATAAATTGAAATTCATCGTTCTAATCCCATATAATAACAGCATTTATTTTATTATTTTACTAAAATAAGACTAGTGATCTTTATTTTATAGATGTGATTGGACATATGCATAATTTTTTAAAACTAACAATTTATATATATTGTTTTAAGCTCTAGTTCAATTGACAAATGTCAATATTGTTGACGAATACTGATATTGTTAGATTGAACGTCTTGTTTTGTATTCGAACTCGAGACTTAGTTAACTGTAGTAGAATTTATCATCTCTTTTAAGATATAAAAAAGAAAAACTCTTATTATATCATGAAGTGTCAACTTAATGATGAAATTTTGATTTTTGTAATCTCAATTCTCTTTAGAGATAGTTGTAAAATCACTATTAATATTATTTTAGTTAATAATAATTTCTTTAGTCTCTAATTTTTTATTTTAAAATCAAACTTTTTTTTTTAAGTTTGGTTATCTTTAATCTCTTTTGGGCTGAAAATTGGCTTACGAACATTGGGCTCTTTACATCCTAGTTGCAGAATATAGATATGCAAAGAGGGTGATTGATTGTATATAATTATATTATACCCTAAATGGTAGGGACATGTTGCAACTTGCAAGTATTTTCGACGTTCCTCCTAAATTTATAGGAGCGATGTAATAAATAAATAGGTAACAAAATACACTTTCTGAAGTAAACTTATATAAGACCAAGATGTGTAAAAAAAAAAAAGAGACCAAGATGTAATGAATAAAATGGAGGTGTAGATAGTCACTTTTAGAATGGAGGTAAGTGGTTTGCCAAAAATATTGAAAGAGATAAAACTATCATTTTTTTTCTAAAAGTTAAAATATTATTAAAAAAAGAAAAATAACAAAAAGCATGAGAATAAATTTAATCAATGAAAAAGAAATATTAAAGGCAAAAACATATGTAACTATTAAAAAGTGTTATGAATTATACTTGTAGAGGGACTTTTGATAAGTTAGGAAGTGAATTTGAAGTTGGAATCCTCCACTTTTTAATAATAAGTATTTTTGTGAGTTTTCACCGCTACTCTTTACAAATAAAAAAACTTCATCACTAAAGTGGCTGCATGACACCTCTCAAAAATTATAATTTTAAGGGTTTAATATGTATATAATCTCCATAAAATCATAGATTAATATCTTTTAAATTTAATCGTTTTAAAAATTTTATTCATATTTTAATTATAAATAAATTTATAGGAATTAAAAATATATTTAATAAATAAATTTAGGTGAGTTGAATATTCATAATTCATATGTTTATTAATTAGTATATACACATGTTTAGTTTATTATCAATCATATTTTTTATTTAAGCATGTGAACTTTTTTTATAGTTGTTAGCCGAGTCATCCACGAGAATTTGAGTGTCTTGCTCGAAGTTTGAATTTGGACCCTACATCAAATCTTTTGTTTTTTAAGATTTTAATTTTACTATAATGATGAAAAAATAAAAATAAAAACATCATTTTTTGTACATATTCAATCATAAACTGATCTAACAATTTATAAATTTATAATTTTGGACCTAGAGTTTAAAAAGAAAAAATACTAAACCCTTCAAACTTTGACATTTTTTTTAGGTTAAATAACACTCGTGATCCCTTAATTTAATTTTAGTTAACGTTTTAATCCTTTATCTTTTTTTTTTCAGTTTGATCCTTTATTTTAATTTTAAGTGACAATTTGATCTTTTATGTTTTAAAATGTCAACAATATTATCATTTTTTTTACAAAAATTCATCAAAATTTTCAACCAAAACCCATAAAATTAATTATATTCTTTCATATAATACAAATTTCATCAGATTTGTAACTCAAATCTTCAAATAAACTCATATTTTCATTATTTATTTCACTTAAAATTAAAATAAATGACCAAATCGAAAAACAAAAAAGATAAAAGACTAAAACGTTAACTGAAATTAAGTTAAGGGACCACAGATGTTATTTAGTCTTTTTTTTATTATATAATTTTTTATATTACATATTTTTGCTATATAATTTTTTTTATAATATAAACAAAAAATTAGTGCCTCTAAAAATTTAGAGTCATATGTAGTTGAACACTCTAAACATACTTATAGCCTATCTTAGTGGTAAGAATTTAGTTTTAGAACATTAAAATACTGAATTTAAATCTTATTAATCACGATTATAATTGATCAATAATATCAGTTTAATAAATAAATAAATAAAATTTCTTAACAATATTTAAGCAAATGAACATCGAGTACAACTCCACCCCTTATACAAAGAACATGGCAATTATTAAAAATTATATATTATAAATAGATAAATTTAGAAGATTTTAGCGTGTTCATATGTATATTCTACGTATATGAATTTTTAGTTTCTTTCATACACTAAGAATGAAAATTTGTACGTGATATCATATAAGTGTAATCTTAATTAATTTGCCTCTTCGAATTAGTGAAGTACAGAGTATTGTTTTTTCACGTCGCCACATGCAAAGAAAGAACTTCATACATTATGGTCTCTGAATTTCACTAAAGTCCCAAAATGAGATTAATTTTAAATCTAAATAGTACAATGTCAATGTAATTTCACTGTAAAATAATCATTCAATATAACGATCTTTATGATATATGATCACTTTTAAAATAACTATAAAGGTGATATAGTAAAATAATAAATTCTTATTGAATATTAATATAAAATAATTTTACATTTAAATTGTATACTCTTTAATTCCTAAATATGATGTGAAAGTGTTAAATTTCATTCTTACACGGAACAAATTAATTTTCCACTCTCTAATAGTATTGCTTATCCAAAACCGTGAAAGCTAAACTTTAATTAATTTATTTATTTTGTAATCAACTTTATTAAATGCAGCCAAAACATAAGTCTATAGTCTATTATGTTATGCTTTATTTTAACTTTTTCAGCTATATGCTCCAAATAACAATCGAAGAAGATTCCAACAACCTCTTCCCAATTTGTTAGAGAAAAAAAAATTGGTGACATGTTAGAATGTAGTAGTTGAGATTATGGTTAGAGACCCGAAAGTAACTATAGATCAAATCTTTTAGAATTATAAGAAATTTTTACGCTATATTTTTATTAAATTTTTTATATATTTTATATATTTATATTTAATTTATTTATAATCGATGTGTGATTTAATCAATTAAATTTAAATGATTAATGTAGTTCACATAAAGAATTATTAGTGAGAATCCAAAGTTTGATTTATAACAAAAATAATTATTGGTTAGAATTTACTTATATTTCAACCGAACTTCAAATTATTGAGATTATTTTCCCTTGAAAACCATAAGTTTAAGATTAAAAAAAATAGAGTTAAATAAGTTTTTAATCTCTATAAAATTATTGTATTTCACTTTCAATCTTTATAAATTTTTTTTGCATTTTTAGTCTCTAAATATCACATTTTTTAATTTTAGTCCATACTATTGTGACTAAAATTAAAAAAAACAATAATATTTATATGGACTAAAAAATGCTACAAAAATTTATAAGACTAAAAGTGAATTACAATAATTTTATGGAAACTAAAAATTTATTTTTAAAAAATTTTATTTAACCAAAAAATATATATATACTATGTGATTTTGTTTTTCAAACTTTTTCCTCTTTGACATATTTCTTTATACTCCTACTATGTTTATAGTAGATAAGTTTCAAGTTATTAAGATTTGTGACAAGGGCAATGAAATAAGATATTAACAATAAATTAATAAATAATTATTAAAAAAACAAACAAAAAGCAAAATTTCAAATATAAATTATATGAGCATATATTATATAATTATACAGCTAGAATGGAACATTTCACATGGATATATTCATGTAACAAGATTGCATAAAAATTTATATATATAAAGAGCACCACAAATTTTTTGCCAAGGCCTTATAATTAATCTTTCTGTCTATTTTTCTCTGAACATGACGTTTATATATATCATATAACAAACTATAACATATATACAAAAATATAACTCCATATATAACAATACCCCTATTATACATTTTTTTGGCCTTTTATATGTTCCTGGTGGTAATAATTTTAAGGTACAAATAAATATACAAGGAAACAATAATTAAAACATGTACATTTACAAGTAAAATCACAACCAAATGTACATGGTAATGATTTTAGTGGTAAATATACTAATTGGTAAAAATTATAATTAACCACATTATAACTACAGTTTAATTTGCTATAACCAATACCTAATCAACTTAATAAATAGTCTCTTCAATTGAAGTGTATGTTTGAAATCACATTGAGTTTGACGAAATCACATTGCCACTGCGAGCGAGTTTGTTTGGTAGACATAAATCCAAATATACGCTAAGTGTAGCATTTAGCTACACTAGTGACATAGTTTGTGGACATTTCACTAGTGCAAGGAAGAGAGTCCCATGTAAAATTTTCCCTCAAAGCATCATAATTTGGAGACAAATTGAAGGGAAAATCAATTGTTCTTCCTATAGTTTCCCAATAATATGGATTCTTCCTCCAATCTTGTTCTTCTAATTCTGTTCCAATGTTTGGTTGAATATCATTAGGTAGATTAATTGAGAAATTACTATACTGATTATTTGCATCTTCAAAACCAGTATAGTTAGTATTGGAAATAATTGAACTTGTATCAATTGGGCACTTTGTAGAATCTGTGGCTTCAATTGTGTTGTATAACATTATGTTATTATCAACAATATTGTCTCCATTAGGAATTTGTGAGGATTTGGAAATTGTGTAATTTGGAAAATATGAAGGTGAGAAATTGTTGGTGTTGTTGCTACAAAATTTGATGGTTGATGATTCTTGTTCTATTTTTTTGGATAAAGATATATTATTTTGTGAATATAATTGGTTGATGTTTGAAGTTTGTGTGAGTAATTCAGAAACCATTCCTCCAGGTAATTGAGATATCCAAGGGTGAGATAAAGCTTTTTGAACCGTTGATGAAGAAGTAGGTTTCTCAAAGATTTTACATATTGCCCATGAATCCTGAAAAATCATGAAGCACTTAATTATTAGTTCAATGACTAATCAGAATTTTGGAATATAGAATTAGTAGAAATATATAAAATAAAAAAATGAGGGGGAGTTGCAATGTTTTATACCTATCGAGAATAAAAATAGGTGAATGTTTTCACACCCTAGAGTTTAATTGGATATTATACTAAATAATAAATCATTTGAAGTCACTTTAAATAATTTAAATTTTATATTAATTTTGTCTTAAAGGTATTGATACCCACTTTTTTCTCATAAGTACTAAAGACTTTGCATATATATTTTTCAAAAATTTTACTACTATTAAATGATATATATATATATATATATATATATATATATATATATATATATATATAAGTTTTACTAAATTATGTTAATCTAAATTTATTTTTAAAAATAAAAAAAGTGGTGGATAAAGAGGTGGGTGGATTTACATTAATTTCATTTAATAATAAAAAATTGTATTTTTAATATATTTTGTAATTATATTTATAAAAAAAAATTAAAAGCTATAACTTACAATAAGTAACTTTGAGTTGAACCCATATAAGCCTATCCTACAAAATCTATTAGTAGGACGAATTTAAAAAATAATGAGACAATTGAATTTTAACAAAAATGAGATGAAAATAATACTTACATTTGGGGAGAAGCTTTTATCAAACAACTTTTTTGGAGAATTTGAGTGAGAAATACAAGGTAGCCTAAACTCATGCATCATCCAATCAGTTTTATTCCCATTAGAAGCTTGGCCTTTGTAGAAAACAAGTGATTTTTTCAAACCAATGCATTTTCCATTTGATGAGTATATAGCTTTGTCTGTTCCAGTTGCTTTCCAATATCCAATTTTTGAATTACCATCTTTTCTAGTAATTACTCTGTTTGGCCTTTGACTGTTTTTATATTTTCTCTCCCTTGGACAGTAGAAATACCATTCTTTCTCACTACTTGTACTAGCCAGCTCTTCTTGTGTGAAAAAATAAACAAAATAAATAAATTAATATTTAATGGTCAACAAAAAATGGAATATATTTAAATTTCAAACTTTTGAAAACTAAACTCCCACATTTGAGTAAAAGGACAAGGCTCAAGTGTTTATGCTATTAAGTATTAACCCCCAAATTTTAGTCTAGTTATGTGTGAGTCTTTGTCTAAGAGTATGTTTGTGAATTAAGTTTAGGAAAACTAAATTTATATTTTGGTATATATTATAAAAATATTAACATGACATGATTCTATATAAAATTTCAATCACACTTAATTTAATTTTAAAAATATTTTACCATTTCTTTAATTTAAAAAATAATTCTCTTTTTTTTATCTCTAAAATTATTCATCCAAACATATTTTTAATACTTCGTTTGAGAGTTTAGAGAAGAGTGGAAGTGAAGACTTTGTAGAAAAAAATATGAGGAAAGAGAAAGTGAAAATAATGATTGTCTTCCGACTTTAAAATTTTATTAATTTTTTCATAATATAAAACTCTCTTAAATTATGGGAGAACTCAAAAAATATATTAAAAAATAATTTTAGAAAATTTTGAAAATATTTTTAATCTCTTTATAATAATTTCAAAATTAAAAATATATTCATAATGTGCATTTAATTCTCTTTCTCTAAAAAAAAAATTCTCTCAAAAAAAATAAAAAATTTATCTCTTTTAATTTCTCTCATCGGAATTCTCTCCTTTCCAAAATCTAACACAAAAAGGAACTAATTAAAAAGAAGAGAAAAATAGAAAAAACAATGAGAGTGAGTGAAATATAAAGAATAATTACTTGGAAGATCCCATGGTTCATAATTGTAAATATCAACTTGCTTTATAAGTTCAATAGGAAGAGACTTTTGTTGAATTTTTCTCTTGAGGTAAAAACTAATAAGTTCTTGATCTGTTGGACGAAAACGAAAACCTGGCATCACATCATCAACTTCATCATAGTTATCCATCTTAGTCCTTTCCTCCATCTTCAAACTGTCTTCAAGATGTCAATGCTTGCTATATATGGTATCTGCAAGAAGTTGAGTCTAGTAATTAAGGACAAAATTTTCATATTATTTAAGCATAAAGAAAAAAATAGAAGAAAAAATATTTTAGTTTAAATTCTTAGAAACAAAAGCAAGTTGTAGTTTGCAAATTTTGGAAAATCAAACAAAACCCATTTTTAATTGACATTACTTTATTGGATTGGAGTATCATTTGTACTCCTTTTAATATCATTTGTTTATAATAACCATTTTTAATATGCTAACTTAAATTACAATTAGAGTAGAAGTTAAAAATTACTACTACTATTAAAGAAGTAACAAGTAGTGCTAACTCACATTGTGTGTGAAAATTTGCTCTGTCCAAGGTGTATGTTTCCAAAGCTTTTGCCTTCTAATTTGGATGAAAATCAAAATGATTTTGGTGGTGATATAATTAACTTATGAAAAGAGCTTATTTATGCTTCATGAACAACTTTCAAGGAAGATATGTTACTCAAGTCAAGCAAAAGTAAACAACTTCAATGGATCACTTTTTACTTCCCTACTTAATTAATTATCATAGTATTTATAGTTATTATGTGAGTGACCAAATTAAAGGATCAGAAGAAAACTATAGTACTAGTAGCTTTCTAAGTATTATATATTTTATTGTGATTTATTCCATTTTCACACTTTGATGATGCTCATAAACAGTTCCTTTAATCTTCAACAAATCAAAAACAATCACAAAATGACAAGCCAACCTTCTAACGTAATTATTTTTTCATTTTATATAACTATATAATTCTAATTTGGATTTTTGTTTGGTTAAAATATTAAAGGACCCACCAATCTTGATATAATAATCATAATGTAGTTCTCAATCTGATTAATTCTTTGCTTAATTCTTTTGATGGGCCCCTTTGTGATAATTTTGTCATTTTTTTTAATAATTGCTGAATTTCAAATTCCTTGAATTTTGAGTTCATATATGTATAATTCCCATGTTCCGTGGCAAATAAGAACAAAGTGTATGTATTTTTAAATATTATGGAATTAAAAAAAAATCAATAAGTTATTCTTTGTGATAACGAAGGCATTCCCACTTAACCTGTTTGGGAAAATAGTATAATTAATTAAACAATCTGTTAATTATCCTCTAAAAGAACTCAATAAGGGACAAAAAAATTCAAGTAACTCACTCCTAATAAAAATAGTTAACCATAATTGCGACCACAGTATTAACTACATAACAAGTGTATATATGCAAGTTTTTGACCATATATGAATAATCAGAGTATAATCACAATTAATTAACCATGATTATAGATGTAATGTGAGCCGGATCTTATTTTAATTAAGGAAAGATCTTAGTTAGAGGTAAACAATCAATCTATAAAATTTGTCCTTTTAATTAATTATTTAAATAAGAACATAATTATATTATTTTTTTGCAAAATTATTTATTACTTGATCATATAATTAATATTTTTTTTAAATCATTTTAGATAGAAAAAAAAATTTATAATCATATTTTTTAAATTCAATTTAGATTATTTAATAGTGTGATATAGTAGATCACAAATTAATAAGGTTTTAACAATTTCAATTTTTAAAACTTATTTCATATAAGAAATATCATGTTTTGATAAGTTTTAAGATGTTCACAAATATATTTTCAAATTTTCATTCGAGAACCACCATCTAACCTTTTAATACTTTAAAAAAAAAAATCTACTCATGTTACACTGCTAAAATCTTCTATTAATGAATTGATGGTTAATTTTTCAAGTGTATACAATTTTCATTTTAATAATTTGTTTATATATTTACTAACTTTACTAAAGTAAAAAAATAAATTGATGTAAAAATTAGGGTTTTGGACTATGTTCATGGCCACTAGTCTTAATAATCTTCATAAAGAATTGGTGAAGGTTGTCATTCAATTGTCTGAAACAACTTTGAAAGAATGAATGGTTAAGGACTTTTAAATATATGGCTTTGTCTAATGTGTACATATAAGTAAAATATTCTTGTACTATTCATAATTTTATTTTTCACTATTAGATCAATAAGTTTTATTATATCTCATTTGATCTAATAATAAAAGATTCTATTTTTCACTAATAATTAAAAATAAAATTTTTATATTAATAGTAGTAAAATTTTGACTTTTAAAATTGAATCCTCAACTTTCAATATTTTTAAAAATAAAATATTTTTATTTTAGATATTTAACAAGTGTCCCGAGACACTTGGTATATATATATATATATATATATATATAGCAAATGTTTTAAAATTTTGAATAAAAATGTAATATATAATGTTTCAAAGTTTTGAATAGAAACGTAAAGTATGTTATAATATTTTTTTACTGAGATAATATTTTAAAAAAATATTTATACAAATAACTAAGATAAAATATTGTAATTAAATTTTAGTGTGGTAATTAGTCTATATAGTAAATAAATAGAATAAAAAAGTCTATTTTAAAAATTAAAAGTGACATATTAATTCCAGCTAGAGGCATTAACAAATAGTGATATATTGCTTAGTTGATAAGTTACTGTCGCCATAAATTCAACCCTTATCTGTTAAAGAAGAATCGTTGTAAAGAAAATTTGATAGATTCGTAAAATACGTGAAAAGTTAAATTAAGTTTCAATCACAACGTTGCGATAAATCTCTTGCATGCATTAACCAAGCTTTTTTTTTTAATAACTATTATAAATACTTTGTGAATAGATTGATGAAGCAAAAATATCGAAACAGGTGGCAAATTTCCAATCAACTTCGTGATTATTTGGAAATTTAGGTAATTATTGTTTTTTTATTTGGGCACAAAATGTTTATTTTTAATTCATAAATGTTAAGGATGAATTATAAAATTGATATATTTAATGTCATCATGCGTACTAAACTACTATAATCAATAAAAATAGGTATCATACAGAAAATATAATTATCAAGATTCATTTGTATATTGACATATAAAGTTTGACTAATTAAGTAATTGTCATCATCTTGTATAAAAAAAAAAGTAATTGCCATCATCAAATAAATTAAAACTAATGTAGTAATATAAATAAAATAATGAATTAAAGTTTTAGGAAAAAAATTCAATTAAAATTTATATGAAAAGTTAATTGATGAGATTTATACATCGTTGAATTTATTTTCAATTTTCATTTCTACCTTTCTTATTTATTTTACTTCTATCTCTTAAGCATTAATCAATCAAGTTCTATATTCATATTGCTCTTTTAACTTTAATTTTTTATTTTTGTTACATTAAGTTATAATGCTAAATTATGAATAAGAATAATATTTATAATTAAATCAAATACTACAAAAAAATCAATACAAATACTAATTATAAGAATTATTGGAGATTTTTTTTAATAGAAATTAAACAGAATATTCTAGGGTTTACAATATTATGCAATATTGCACATCAACCACTTAGCTAATTTGTGAGCTATGTTTAAATTCAAACCAAATCATGTTCGTGGGAAAGTTGCTAAGTTCAATGTATATATTAAGTTAAATGACATACTATTTGATAAATAAATATTAAAATTTATATACATTGTTTGGTTCAATTTAATTCGATAAACAAATCTAAAATCCTCTCTGAATTTATTTAAATGGTTTTAACAAAAAGATATCCAAAAACATGCAATAATGTTCAATTGTTTTAGGTTTTAGTTTTTTTTTTTTTTTTTAACGATTTTACGATGGTTAGTATTATATTAAATCAACATATTTTATCACACACTATGGAAAACATTATAGATTCAACCAATCTTCGAGTATCTAATAATTGGAAGATGGCGTGAAAATTAAAAGTACCCAACAAAATTAAGGTATTTCTTTCGAAAGCTCGAAGAGGTGTCCTTCCAACTAAAAGAGAGTTGCATATTGTATGGTCTAATGCTAATTAAGATCAATTAGCAAAATGTGACATTATAAGTAATTATTGTAAAATTTAAATATTATTAACAATTTAACAGGATTGATATATATAATTCAAGTTTCATATTTAATGTTAACCGGCCAATTGCTTTTTGGGATTAAGTTAACGTGACTTAGTTATCTTAAAAAATGTATTAGAATTTTCATAAAAATGAATCTAGTCAAATCGAGTCCCGTTAATCGAACTTGATAGGTTAATCAATCTAACCTGAATTTAAAACTAATTACAACATGATGATAGAAATGTTCAAAAAGGTCCTGCGTTCATTTTTCACCGTATGAAAAATTATTTAACTAAAATATAATAATATAACTAATGACTATAGTAACCAGTTTATATATAGACCGTAAGTAATTATCAGTGTATGATAAATTATTATTATTATAATAGTATATATTGGAATATTCTTGGTTTAAAACTCTATTTTGTAGTTACAAAACACACTCTATCTTTCAGAAGAAATTATAGTAACTCCAAATTTGTGTAATGCAGTGTTATTTTCTTCTTCTTCCTTTTTTTAATTGGATATATATTATTTTTAGGGAGTTGGATAAGATTTTAAAAAATAGACTATTCAATTAAAAAGTTTATGTCATAATATAATTTTTTATAAATTATTTTATATATCATTATTAAAATTAACATCGCATAATAAAGCACTTAAAAAATTAATTTTTATGCATATCAATTATGTATAGAATAATTTTATATTTATTTATTTACAAATTTACAAAAATAATCTATATGATATAAAATTTTAATCAAACCAATTAATTTAATAAAATATATATTCGAAAACAGTTATTGAACGATTTATTAGTACCTCCAAATTAATTATTTTCGCAGTTTAATTTGATCTCTATTCTCAAAAAATAAAATTTATATAAATTAATAAATAATTTATACTAACATTATTAGATATATTTAAATTAATTAATTTTCTTATATTTAACACTAGAAAGTATAGTTATATAGTTAATTATCTTTTTACTCATATATATTCAAAATGGGATGTAGTAAGTATTAAATTGGTTTAGTAAAAAAAAAGTATTAAATTGGTGATTGACAAGTGAACCAATTGATGTAGTCTCAGTTTTTTTTCCTGAAGGAATGTAATCGCAGTTTAAGTTATAATAACAATATAAAAATTATAATAATATAATAAAAATATTAGGAACAGGTGTCATATTTATTTTCATCATAAAAATTTATCTCCTTTTAAAAATAACTAGAAGCAACAATTTGCCGTAATTAATTATCATATTAATATAATAATGATTTTTATTCGGAATATTCTTGCTTTAAAACACTGTCTATCTTTCGTGAAAATCTATAGCTCCAAAGATTGTGTAATAAATAATAATGAATCAATAAAAGAAAAGATTGTGTAATGCATGACGTCATATATAAGATTATGTTGTGTAATGCATTGTTCTTATCTTCTTTATACTAGGATTTAATTTAACAATCATTTTTTCCTATTTTTCTTCATTTGCCAACACGTTAATTTCTGGACAAATTTTAACAATGTGATTAGTTTAATAAATTACTTTAATATATCTTGAAGTGCCAACATACAACTCCGTAGCACGTTTAAGAAATATTTTAGTTTATTTATGCAACGAGATTAACAGAATTATTTGGGTTTCTGTAATTGCACACGAGGATATATACTAGGAAAAAAAATGTAATTCAAATTAGCCTACCAGGTATAATATATTATTTTTTGGTCCAAATATATTATCACTTTATTATAAAATAATATAGTTTTCTACGTATGTAAATGTGAATGTAGTCCTATTTATATTTATTATTTTTTACTAATGCAGTCCTATTTTGAAAATTGTTTGCTACAATTTTTAATTTTTATATGGGTTCACATTTTTGTTGCGTAATAATGTATGGAACTAATAACGTTCAAAGGAGAATTTTGAAAGTCCAACAAATAGTATTTTTTTTAAGAAAGTTTTTTTTCAGAAGTATTTTCTAAAATCCTTAAATTTTGTTGAAATTAATCTAATTCGAAGATGTATTTTATATGTCTAGATAGGGACATCTTTTTAACAATCCCCACTGGATAGTTTTTAATGTATAATTGTTTTCAAAATATTAATTTTTTATGTGATAAAATCAAATTCTCAGGAAACAAGTTTACCTATAAAAGTATAAAACTAAATAAAGGAAAAAGGTATTTTTGAAAATGAAATATTTTGTTAAATAGGAAAATAAAGTACAATTATTTTTTTATTACATAAAAAATTAAATTAATATTGAGTAATATTTTTAGTTAATGTATATTTAGTTATTTTTTCTTATATTTAAATCTGGATTGGGAAATTAAAAGCTTTAAGTTTTTAGACCTTCATTTGATTTTTTTTTCTCATTTTTCTTGTATTTTTCTAGACCTTCATTTGATTGTTTCCCCACACTTAATGGTAGCTACACTGAAAGCTCTATTCTGTGGATACACCTTCCACCATAGAATGGGAGAAAAAACAGCTTCATGTAGAATAGAAGGTGAAAAGATTACACTAGCAACACTGGTATTTTTTTTAATGACTCGCAATAACTTATATTTTAAAAAATAATGGACTAACATTGCGTTAGTCCAAGTGGAACTAGATTTAGATCCTCTATGCCAGATTTGGCATGCAAAAACAATGTGGATGAAAGAAAAGAAAAATCATGGTAGAGATGAAAGATCCAATATGGTGGTTTAGCTAGGTTCTCCAACAATCATTAATAAATGATGAAGTCCTTAAATACTTCAAACCTATTACGTGATAAAAAAAAAAAAACATAAAAAATATAAATTTTGCAAAATTACCTTAAATGAAGACAGAAAAAGACATGACTCTTACAAAAAAGAATTGCCCTAAATGTGTAAACATATTATACTCGTCATATTGAGATATCATATTTTTCCAGAGTAGATGTGAAAAAGTATTCTCTCAATATTTTCTCTCTCTTTCTCTATTTTTTGAAGTTTCAAATCTCAACCCCTTAACACTCCAATTTTTTCTCATAATTTAAAATCTTCCGCTTATATATTTCAAGGGCATAGATCTTCCACATTATTTTCTCTTTTTTTTCAAGGGCTCGACAACATACCTAAAAATATGATTGCGTGTATGTATAAATATGCTAATATTTTCTCCCAAAAATAAACAAGACTAAACTTATCTTTACAATGGACAAATAAAAGCAAACTAGCTCTTAATTTACCAAAAATACATTGGAATTAACCCATTAACACATTACAATATATCTCTCAATGCATATAGACTCTTCAAGAACTTTGTTCCTCAAGTGCTACAGGAAGCTCCAACTTTTCATCACCCCTCTGAATCAGCAACATTACTTTATCTCCAACACTATACTCATCCAATACTTTCAACAACTCTTCTTTGCTCTTGACCTACCAAGGATGCACCAAAGTTTTCAAATTAATGAAAATATCTTAGTCTACATAAAAGGGTAGTGTAGTGTATTTTTTTTTAACAAAAGTAGTGTAGTGTATATAGAAGCAGCATTTGTATTTTACATAGAACAATGTGGCATAATAAAGGTCAACTAAAAGTTTGTGATATGAAATGAACGTTTTGGCTTTTTAATGAGCATGATTTAAACCATGTTGGGATGTCAACTTATATCCGTAAGTGGGGATCTCCCTGGAGACTGTCCTATTTAGGGCTTCATGGGTGAGGAATTTTTCTCCGCGGTAACAGGGATGAGGGAGAAAGTCCCCCCGACAATGGTTTGGGGACGGGAACAGAGACCCCTCCAAACAATTTACAAAAATAACTTCTGTATGTATATATTCAAGTGTTGTCGACTTGCAAAAATCTCATAATTTTTCATTTGTTTTATAGTTTTTTATTTTTTTTACTACCAATTTGATTAAAATAAGAGAAATATAATTATTTTTTATGTTGATAGGGTCCCCACGGAGAGAAAAAACTCCCAGAGGCGGGAAATGGGGACATTTTGAGTAGCGGGGACAGGGAGTACTTCCCGCTCCCGCCCTGTTGACATTTCTAAACCATGGTTATCAAATTGAGATTCAAATCATGAATCGAAAGACCTATTTTTTTCAAACTGTAAATCAAATTTTACTGTTAACACATTACCAATAAAAATGTGACATTTTTAAGTTAAAAAAGGGACATATTAGGATTATAAGTTGATATATTATTAGAGAACATCAAAATAAATTACGATTGAAGTAATAAATCAAAATGAGAAAAGAAAATTGGCAGGCTATACAAAATTGTGAAAAAAGTGTCTGATGACACAATTAGGTACTGATTCATTAGAATTAATCAGGATTCATCATAGTAAATCGAGATTCATCGTAATGAATCAAGATTCAAGATGAGATTCATGTCCAAAACAGAAACACACTAACGATTCTTACCGTTTGGGTTTAGTTGTGTATCGAATCAAGATATAACTAGCATGTATCCGTAAGTTACTGATAACCATGATTTAAACAGTTAACAAAGAGTTTCTAGAAGGAAAACAAAAACTCACAGGCTTATTGTCAACTCCAATGATGATATCTCCAAGGACTATATTGCCAGCAAATCCCCTTGTTGTGGAAATTAGCCCAACTTTGGCAGCAAGACTATTTTTTGGAACCTAAGGAACATAAGTTGTAACGAGTTAAAGACTTGACATGAGAGAAGCTATAAATACAAAGTTTGATTGTGATGCAAGAAAAAGTTTGATTGTGATGCAAGAAAAAGTTTCATGGATTTACCTGAAGAATAAGAGCTCCATTTCGAACATTAAGTTGATTCGCAATCAAGTCTGGAGCAATATCGACATTCAAACCAGCTCTAACAACCTTAAATTGATGAATCGTGGATTCAAATATTGAAAAGTTATAAAATATGATGCTAAAAATAATGTATATAGAAAAAAGATAAGCATATATAGAAAAAATTGAAGTATTTTTCTGTTTAAGATATATTTATATAACACATTTTTTTTATATGAACATAGTTAATATCTTATATCAAGAAGCAAGAAGTATATATTCACATTAAAATTTTCACAGAAAAGCTAAAGATTTGCATAGATTGTTTGTATGTGTGTGTGTCCGCATGAACCACATACTTTTCCAAACTGAATCAACTGAGGAACAATTCGGAGTACAGTTGAAGATGGAATAGCAAATCCTACACCAGCTGAAGTTCCTGAAATACCAAGAAAAACACCAACAAAAGTGAGGTATATTATTTGTATTGGCTTATTTGAACAAATCTACTGGTATATGCACTTTAGAGACTATTTGGAAGAGCTTATGGAAACAGCTTATAACAAGTACTCCATAAGTTGTTTTCAGCTTATTTTCATATAAGCTCTTGAATATAGCTTATGAAAATAGTTTATAGCTTACATTAAAAGAGTTGGACTTTTATTAAAGAAACAACCTATATATAAGTATTATATGATAACTATTTATTCTATAAATGTTTAATTAAGCTGTTTATCCAAAGAAAATTAAATAAAGTAAATGGAATGAAAAATAAAAATGTTGCAAGTGGACCAAAAAAATTCTAACTTGTGATTATGATGGTAATAATGATGAAGAAACTTGCCTGTCTGGGTAAATATTGCGGTATTTATCCCAATTAAGCTTCCTTTTGAATTCAGAAGGGGACCTCCGCTATTAAATTCACATGAAAAATTATAAATGCAATGTGGTATATCAAAGCACTAGTTAACACCAATCATTAAAAGGACAACTTTAAGACCAAGTAAATTGCACCAAATTCAAGGGATAAAATTGGAAAGGAATCTTTTCATTGATCAGATATCGAAGGGAGTCTAGTGTAACCTGTTTCCGGGATTTATGGCTGCATCGGTTTGAATACCACCACCGATTGTTACACCGGTTTTACTAAAGATATCTCGGTTAAGTCCACTAATAACGCCAACTGTGAGGGTGTGATCAAAGCCAAATGGATTTCCAATTGCCAAACATTGCTGCCCAACTTTTAGAGACGATGACTCCCCTACCTTGATAGGCTTTAAAATATCTTTCAGGGCTTCTACCTGCAATAGTAAAGTTATTAATTAACAAGGACTTATAATAGACTCTGGCTATGATCCGACAATCCGACAATTCTGATATTAATGTTGCATGTTCAATGTAGAATAATTTTAAAGATTCAAAATTTTAAACAATCATGATTTTAATGCATAAGTAACATGAATGAACTCAAGAAGAAACAAAAACTATAACATTTTAATGTTTAATAATGAATTAGCCATTAGATAGAATAGACTATAGAAGTAAAGATGAAACAAACAAATTCAAAACCTGATACGCAGCTATAGAAACATAACAGCAGCATAAAGAAATCAAACTTGGAAGCAAAATATTATCCTAGAATATTAGTAGTTAGTATACGATGTAATAAAAGATATGTTGTTAAGTAGATTGCTTATGAATAACAAGTGATTTACATGAAGAAGAAAAAATTGTTCACAAGTTTAGGAATGTAGATCATTTCATTCGCAACACATTCCATAGGTACCTATGAATTGCGTATGAAAGGATCTGCATTCCATTATCCATATGAGTCTCAACTCAAGAACATAAAACATACACAATCAAATCAAGGCCTTAACTTGTGAATAAAGATCTCTTCATCTTATACCACATTCATAATCTTGCACAATATACAGCATGAATCAACCACTTAATTTCAACTTCAACCTCAATTATTGCGAACAAATCCGAAATTTAGAAAAGAAAACATGCCTTCAAGACAGCTAGATCCTTTAAACGGTCAGCTCCGATGAGTGTACCTTCAAAATTCTTTTGAACCCTTTTATAAAGAAAAGTGTTAGAGTTACATATATTGATTATTAACTTTCAAACAGTAAAAAATGCAAAGAAATAAAATCTCCTTGAGACTCACCCTTCTGATGCTAGAATATTGATTCGTGCAACAACTTGACCAGTGCTTGGGTTTCTTGAAAGGGCGTTGCCAATTACTGAGTAATACAAGAATTTAACAATCATAAATCCTCACATGATCTTAAAAGTCTAGTGAATATACAATTTGGAAAATATGTATACAAATTTTAACGTGCATAAAGAGAGCACTCCATTAGAGCCAAATAATGGGAGTAAAAGGGAAAAAATAAAAAATAAAAATATTTAAATATTTAAATTTAAAAGCCAAAGAATTTCAAAGAATTCTTATTATCTATGAAGCATTGACACAAATGTAGACTCCGAACACGATAAAGACACAAACACTTAAACACATGTAATAATTTGAGAAAACAGAAGTAATTGTGTATAGTCACAAGTGCAGTGACATGTCGGTGTTGGACATTGACACGTGTCACACACTCGGAATTGTCTTCAATCTGAAGTGTCGGTGTTACATAGCTTATTGAAGAAAGTAAAAGACAAAATACTTTCATATATTATTACTACAGCCCTAAGCTGTTTATATAGAAAAGAAAATTACAATAGTAATACTGAGTAATAATGACATAATCATAAAATAAAAATAAATAGAATAATATAAAATCAAATCAAATCTGATTTTCCTTAATTCTTCAACACCCCCTCTCAAGTTGGTGCATAGATATCTGTCATGCCCAACTTGGCTATAAGTCGCTCAAAATTGGGTCTTGCCAAACCTTTTGTCAAGATATCAGCGGTTTGCTGGTTGGAAGTCACAAATGGCAGACATATAATTCCGGCATCAATTTTTTCTTTGATGAAATGGCGGTCAATCTCAATGTGTTTGGTTCTATCATGTTGTACGGGGTTGTGAGCTATACTTATTGCTGCTTTGCTATCACAGAACAATTTTAAGGGTGAGTCAACTTTCATTTTCAGTTCATCCAAGAGTTTACGAATCCACAAAAGTTCACAAATTCCTTGAGCCATTGCTCTAAATTCAGCTTCTGCACTGCTTCGAGCAACAACCCCTTGTTTCTTACTTCTCCAAGTGACTAAATTTCCCCAAACATAGGCACAATATCCAGTAGTGGATTTTCTATCAGTAACTGATCCTGCCCAATCAGCATCTGTAAATATAGAGACTTCTCTGTCATTAGTTTTCTTGAAGTACAAACCCTTTCCAGGATTGGATTTCAAGTACCTTAAGATTCGATAAACTGCCTCCAAGTGTTCTTCATAGGGAGAATGCATGAATTGACTTACAACACTCACAGAGAAAGCGATGTCAGGTCTAGTGTGGGCTAGATAAATAAGTTTGCCAACCAACCTCTGGTATCTTCCAATCTCAACAGGAACACTGCCTTTCTCCCAAAGTTTAGTATTTAATTCCATAGGAGTATCTGCTGGTCTACACCCACTCATCCCAATTTCTTCCAAGAGATCTAGGATGTATTT
The DNA here is from genome assembly GCA_037974295.1 of Cicer cuneatum. NCBI lineage: Eukaryota > Viridiplantae > Streptophyta > Magnoliopsida > Fabales > Fabaceae > Cicer > Cicer cuneatum. The sequence goes on along the minus strand of JBBPBO010000003.1, from coordinate 1,912,340 downwards.
CCTTTGAGAAACAACAATTCTCTTCTTTGAGCGAGCAACTTCCATACCAAGAAAATATTTGAGTGCACCTAAATCTTTGATCTCAAATTCTTTTGTCAAGTTTTTCTTCAATCTTTCCATCTCAACAATGTCATCTCCTGTGAGAATAATATCATCTACATATACAATTAAAATTGCAATTTTACCAACATTATAGAACTTCATGAACAACGTATGGTCTGATTGTCCCTGCATATATCCTTGCTTTTTGACAGAGCGAGTGAATTTCTCAAACCAAGCCCTTGGAGATTGCTTGAGACCATAAAGGGATTTTTGTAGTTTGCATACATTTGAACCAAACTTATCTTCAAAGCCAGGTGGACTATCCATGTATACTTCCTCTTCCAACTCACCATTCAGGAAAACATTTTTTACATCAAGTTGGTTAAGAGACCAATCTAAATTCACCGCCAAAGACAAGAGAACTCTAATAGTGTTTAACTTGGCAACAGGAGCAAAAGTCTCTAAGTAATCAATGCCATATGTCTGAGTAAACCCTTTAGCAACCAAGCGTGCCTTGTATCTTTCAACTGTATTATCAGAATTATATTTCACAGTAAATACCCATTTACAGCCAACGGTATTCTTTCCTGTAGGTAACGTCATGACTCTCCAAGTTTGATTCTTCTCAAGAGCTCTCATCTCCTCAAGAACAGCTTCCTTCCACTTTGGAATTTTTAGAACCTCCTGTATATTTTTTAGAATTTCTAGAGCAGACAACTTAGAGGTAAATGCAGCAAATGAAGAAGACAATTTTGAGTATGACACATAATTAGACAAAAGATATTTAGTGCATGATCTAACAGGTTTTCTAATTGCAATAGGGAGATCTATATCAGGATACTCGACATGACTCTTAAGAACAGAAGAGGACTTACCTGTATCAAGATGATGTGTTGGATTATCTATTGGTTCAGAATCTTGGAAGGGCCGGAGAATGGGTCCTTCATTTCTCTGTTTATGGTTTCTTCTTTCAAAGACATTTCCCTTCTAAGTAGGGTCAATGGTAGTAAACCTGTTTTGTGTCTCTTTATCTGAGTCATTATGTTGTGGCATTTCAGGTGGTCCTTCATTATTATTGAGATCAAGAATTTGATCAGTGTGATTTTGATTTAAAATTGTCGCCCCCGAATCTGTCGAAACCTTATTCATAAGTTGATTGAGTTCCAATATGGATTCTTGGGCATTTTCTTTTGGTGCATCAATATAAGTCTCAGAATTTTGCGACACTATATCACTTAAAGTAATGATGTTTTCATAAGTAAAAGATGGATCTTCCTTATAATTTCCCCCCTGAAGATGAATGTCAGTAAAAAATGGTTGATTTTCCACAAAAGTAACATCCATGGTTACAAAAATTCTTTTTAATTTTGGTTCAAAACACCGATACCCCTTCTGAGTTGGAGAGTAACCGGTAAACACACATTTTATTGCTTTTGGCTCAAGTTTGTCAAGTTGTTTATGTTCATGAACAAAAGCAGTGCAACCAAAAACTTTTAGTGGCAAATCAGCAGATACACTAGTCAAAGGAAAATAATTTCGAAAAACATCAAGAGGGGTATGAAAATCTAAAACTTTAGATGGCATTCGATTAATTAAATATGATGCAGTTAAAACAGCTTCACCCCACAAATATTTTGGAACCTTATTTGCAAATAGTAAAGCTCTAGCAACCTCAAGAAGATGCCTATTCTTTCTCTCTGCAATTCCATTTTGTTGGGGTGTATTAACACAAGAACTTTGATGAACAACTCCATTGGCAAGAAAAAAATCAGACAAAAATATATTAAAATATTCTTTACCGTTGTCACTTCTGAAGACTTGAATATTTGTTTGGTATTGAGTGTGCACCATTTTAAAGAAATTTTTGACAACTTGTCCAACTTCTGATTTTTCTTTCAATAGATAAACCCAACAAATTCTAGTATGATCATCAATAAAGGTTATAAACCATCTTTTATTAGAAAAAGTGTTTATTCTATTATGACCCCAAACATCACTATGAATAACTGCAAACGGTTTTGATTTTTTATATGGTTGTGTAGAGAAAGAAGAACGGTGATGTTTAGCAAATTCACAAGTTTCACAATGAAATAAAGACGGATCCTTCTTAGAAAATAATTTAGGAAACAAATGTTTCAAATACGGAAAACTAGGATGTCCTAACCGTAAATGCCATAACATAATATCATCATTATTAGAAGAAACAAAACTAGATTCAAAGCAGGTACTTGTTTTTGGTTGGTCTTTGAAGTCGAGTCCATTGTTAAGATAATAGAGTCCTCCACTCTCCTTAGCATTGCCAATCATCTTCCCCGTGCTCAAATCCTTAAAAGTGCAATGAGAATGAAAGAAGTTAGCTTGACAATTTATATCCTTTGTTAATTTATTAATGGATAACAAATTACATGATAAATTGGGAACATGTAAGACATCTTTTAAGGTTAACACAGGTGACAGAATAACAGAACCTTTCCCTGCAATGGCTGAAAGAGAGCCATCTGCAATTTTAATTTTGTGGTTACCTGCACAAGGACTATAAGAAGAAAACAGACTCGACTCCCCAGTCATATGATCAGTAGCACCAGAATCGATAATCCAAGTATGGCTGGGAGAGACACTAAGTAGAGCAGTATTTGGAAAATTACCTCTCTGAGCTATAGAGCAAGAAGGAGTTTGAGACTCAAGGAGTTTGTACAATTGATCTAATTGTTCCTTGCTGAAAGGAGATGGGCTTGAAGGAGACTGCTTCTCTTGATCAGAGGTACCAGCTTGGAGGGCATGACCTTCATTTCCTCCTTTTTTCTTCCAATTTAGAGGTTTTCCATGGAGCTTCCAACATGTATCACGTGTGTGCCATGAACGTTTGGAATGTTCGCACCATGGTTTCTTGCCATCTCTCTTCCCGTCTTCATTCTTAGTGACTAGGGCAGAGCTTTCAACCTCAACAACAGAAGGTGACTTACCCATCATAACACCTTGTCTTGCCTCTTCTCTTCTAACTTCTGAGAACGCTTCCCGAAGTGATGGCAATGGAATCTTTCCCAATATTCTGCCTCGGACTTCATCAAGTCGTTTATTAAGCCCAACCAAGAACATGAATACTCGGTCGTTCTCCTGTCTCTTAAGAAACAAAACACTATCCTCACAACACTTCCAATGATCATCATAGCAGAGATCCAATTCTTGCCATAGTGTCATCAACTCATTATAATAGGTAGTGACATCTCTATCTCCTTGTTTGGCATGCCACAATCGTGATTTGAGATCGAAAATTTGAGAAGAATTCTGAATATCAAAATATGTTTCTTTGACAGCCTCCCAAACTTCCTTCGCAGTAGGCAAAAACATAAAAGGTTTTCTAATCGTTGATTCCATATTACTAAGCAGCCAAGCAATAATAACAGAGTTCTCAGATTTCCAAAACCTGTAATTAGGATCAGTTGTGGCAGGTATTTGCACCTCTCCTGTGAGGAAACCGTATTTTCCCTTACCATCTAGGATCAATCTTGCGGTTTGGGACCATTCGACATAATTTTTTCCATTAAGTTTTTGGATTTCAACTTTGAGGGCATTAGAAGTTCCCTCATGGCCAAAAAAATTGAAAAAACCGTTGTTAGATAAACCATTCCAACTACCACCGCCTCTTGGGCCGCCGCCAGTGCCTAAACCGGTGTTGTTGGCTACTTCTGATTTTTCACCCAAACCATAGTCGCCGCTACCCCTAAGGGATGCCTTCCATGAGGTACTGTGTGCCATAGCTCAGTTGTTGGTTAGAACGCAACAAACCCTAGTGGGTTGTGAAAAGCTTTACAAAACCCTAACCAATAGCTCTTGATACCATGAAGAAAGTAAAAAACAAAATACTTTCATATATTATTACTACAGCCCTAAGCTGTTTATATAGAAAAGAAAATTACAATAGTAATACTGAGTAATAATGACATAATCATAAAATAAAAATAAATAGAATAATATAAAATCAAATCAAATCAAATCTGATTTTCCTTAATTCTTCAACACTTATTATTGCATCGCAAATTCATGTTCAAGTTAAGAAGTCAGATTGAATGTGATCAATCAATAATGGGAAAGGCTTGATCGACATAAGAGAAACCATATGCACACTCACTCATAGGCATAGTTCACTATAATTTTGGTGAAGAGAATCAATGTTAAAAGCATTTATATATCTATGGTTTTCGATATGCAAGAAAATAAATTTGGACTTAACATAGAACGGTAATTCCTCCACTAATTCTCACCATGGTAATTTGTCACGATGTGGCCTTCCTCATCCCAAACTACTCCAGAGCCATTTCCTTCTGGAATCTGCCAGTATGAATACAAAATGTGACTTTCATTCCAACCATAAATCATTCTTGTACACTATGATGCACAGACAAGATACGAGTATCCAATACAGACAAGCTAGAGACAATATAATGATCAATAAAATAGATAATCACATATTGGTATTTGAATGTTAAGTTACCTCAACCACACCAGTCACATTAAGTTGAGGACGCAACGTCACGTCAAAGATGTTAACAACCGAATATGTGTTCCTTTCAAATAGTTGAACAATTCGGTCCTGCCAATTACAAAGTATAGGAATAACCTTCCAAGAACATTGCTATTGAAGGATTCAAAAGTGTTATACAACCACAGCGGCCAAAAGAGGGGATAGAGTTGAAAACTTACCTCTGCAGGAAAGAGTGGCGCAGAAGAAAACACAGGAGGGGTCACTTCTTCAAGTGTCACTGATGGATCTCCCAATGCTAAGGCTGTACAATATATGACATTGACCTTCAAGTTCTAGTTTAAAATGAACTTCCCAATATACTTAGAGCACGTTTTGGGCTAACAAATTGATTAAGCACTAATTCAATAAGCTATTACAGGAATGAAAAGCTCGTTAAAGTAAGTTTGAAAGAGAGTTTGATCCCCACCCTCAGCAAAATACTAACAATATTCATTACTAAAATTGGGTGTTGTAAAAAAAAAGTTCGAAAGAGCTTATGAACATGTCATCGTGAGTTATTTATTAGTTTATCCATAATTGCTAAAAACTAAGCTGAAAGTAGCTTATGAACATATCATAAATTATAGTCAAAATTACTCCAAGTGTCCCTTAACTTAATTTAAAGTTTCAGTCCGTCCTTTATCTTTCTTTTTTCATGTTGGTTGTTTAAGAATTGAAACATTAATACCGTTAGACTTTTTATGTGAAAATTAGTCCGTTAAGTATTAAAAGGTTAACAAAGAAGGTACATGGTATTTAAATTAAGGACCTCCTCTTATACTAAAACTATTTCAAACAAATATACAGGCACTTATGTCATAATATGAGTTCAAATGAGCTATGAATAAGCTCTTTTAAAAGCTGTTTGTATACAATCAAACAATTTAAACACAAAAACAGAACCGTGCGGACCTGACAAGTACCTTGAAGAACAAAAACAGGAAGACATAGTCAAACTCGCCATTAACACACGTCTTGTTGGGGACATAATAATCTTCTTCAGCATGGCACCAGAATCCTGAGTTTGATCTTCAACAGTCCTATAAGCACACATCAACCACAGTTACAATTACAAGTTTAGAGAAATGTTATTTGAACATCAATTTGAACAACAAAATTAGACAACTTTTTAAATAGTCGATGTAGTGTGAGTAGTAAATGAGTATATCAAGATTGGATAACTCATTAATCATAACTTAATTAACCACAAATTTGAACAATATTAACTACGACTTCATGTGTTTCAACTACAGGTAAACTTGAACACTTAAAGTCAAGGTTAATAAAGTTTAAATCCGTCGCTAATAAAGTCCAATCTGTCGCAAACGTCTTGTCCTGGATTCGAACCCGGGAGCATGCAAGTGTGTGTGAGTTTACAGTGCCATTTTCCATAGAGGATAAAAAATTGCAACACCTGATATATCTATTAACCAAATCTAACATTTCATTAATTATGTGCGGAAACTGCATTAACCATTTAAAACGTTCTTGAATTTTGTTGTCTCGAATTGGTGTTCAAATTACATTTTTGCAAGTTTACAACCCTCTCAAACAGTTAAAAAGGCACTCTTTGTGATGAATTACATGTTGCAAAAAGATTCAAACTTTGGCGATTATAACAACAACAAAAAACAGACCCATTTGCATTTTGTTATTGAAATCATAATTTGAAAGAAGAAAAGAAGTAAATAGTATATGATGTGATGAACCTTGAATTGAAATTGGGTTGAGGAAAAGAAACGGCATCGTTTGGGGAATTAGAGCAAACAGTTGATATGCCATCAAAGCAAATCTCACGGCGACTTAAAGGATATGGAATTGGCACTCCCTTAGACCACAAATTGCATGCTGATACTTGCATTTCTATTGTTCAATTAATGAAAAATTGGAAAGTTTGAAAGTTAAATTTGAGGAGGGAGAGAAACAGAGATAAGGGTGGCTATGCTTAATGTTGTTTCAGTTTCAGACACATATTAATGTAGTTTATAGCACTGAATCATATTTCTTTCATTTTTTTTTTTATTATGTTCAAATAATTGAAAATATATTTATCGTCATTTTATATTTATTAATTAGTTCACTGTTAATTTTATCAAATATTACAGATTTAATATGTTAGTTTTTAAAAGGTTTTATTGTAACTTTATTGTGTTAATTATTTTATATTGTATTATATGTGATATTATTTAAAACATATCATATGTCATATTTTTTAGTTAAAAAATTTAAATGAAGAAAAAAATTTGTCAGATTTTAAAATAAGAAAATCGATTTTATAAATTGATAAAAATATGAGACTAAAACTATATTAAGCCTAAATTTTAATGGTAATACCATTAATATAATTTTTTTATGTTGGATTCAAACGTAAGAGTATCTAAATCGCTACTTTAAACTTTTATTTTAACGTGTGTTGGTATTTTTTTTTTCTTTTGTGATTATGTGTTGATGGTTGAAATTGACTTAAATGATATATGTTGAAATATTAAGATATTTGCTTTGAAAATGTGGTTTTGTACCGAGATTATAGGATATTTGAAATAAGTCTATATGATGTAAAAAAATTTATAGTGTTATTTTTTAGTTATCTTTAGACAAAAGTCATGGTTTTTTCCTTTAATTTGAGAGTTTTCACATTATATTCTTGTGTCTTGATTGTGTTATTTAAATTTATCTTATCTATTGTTTTTCTTATGTAATTATAATATTATCTGATCTTCCACATCATAAAACAATTTTGATAATGTAGAAACATTATTTAAAAAATAGTTTGGCTAGAAAATATTTGTTATTTAACCGATCTTTTGTGAGTCACATCTTTATTTAGAAACTTATCTATGATACGATTTATAATTTTCATACCACTAGAATGTCAAAGTTTTTTAAGTGATGTGAAGTTTTTTACATAAAGAAAGTTGATAGAAAAATTAATTTTAGCTTAAGGAAAATACAAGTTAATAATGTGTTGATACAACGAAGATTACACAAAGCACTAAAAGAAAACATTTCCATTATGGCCAAAGACAAATGGGAGGAGTTAGATTTGAGAGGGGCAAGTACAATTCATTATGTTTGACTAAGAATATTCTTGTAAATGTGCATCACAAGTTGTCGGTCGTGCAAAAAGTTTTGGGAGAAATTTGAAAGACTATATCATTCTCAAATTGGTTGGTGTTCAATGAATAATTTCACATGGTTGATTCGACAATAATGCAAGATATATGTGTACAATGTGAATTTTATGATAGACTACTTTCATAAGTGGTATGTTGTGGAACAATATTTAAAAAATAATTAAAAAAATTTAATTTAATTGACATACTATTTAAAAATAATTATTCATAATCTCTTTATTTTTTTAATAAGACGATAAATTAATTGATATTAATTTTATTTTTATTAAACTGATATTATTTTAATTATTATCTCAATCATTAAAATAAAAATAATCATTAAATAGTAGTTCATCATATGCTCCATATTAAAATTTGCTATTTGCCATGTGAATAAACTAAATCTAACCTTAAAAGAAAAATGAAAGGAGCGGTGTGTATATCAAAATAAAGGGTGTAGTTAGCACCTCCTACACAACAAAATCAATGACTTTGCTATGGCGGCACATGTCATTATCAACCAACCATTGTTAACACTTTAACCCTAACCAAACTTTATTTCCCTCCCTTCACTCTCCTTCACCAATAAATTTTCAATTCACCTAAACCCCATCTTTTTCTTCTTCAATTCCATTCCTCAAAATTTTCAAATTTCAACTAAAAAACCATGTTTTTTTCTTCTCCAATTTCCCCCTTTTGAATAAACCCTATTTTTCTTCTTCAATTTCAATGGCAAAAGGCTCAATTTCATCTCTTTTCTACTTGTTTACACGAAAAAGAACAACTTTTTCAAACCTCAAATCTCTTTTTTCCAATCACTCATTAATTTCTTCTTCACATTCTCAATTTCACCACCCATTTCGTCCCTTTTCGACCCATTTGTTGAACCCTCGTTTTATCACTAGTTTCTCACAAAGTTTAAACCTTTCCGGTGATAGAACCCTCCCCACAAGACCATTTTCCACCGCCGGCGAGGATGGTGGTGCTGCAACTGACGAGGATTCGCAGTTCGAAAAGGGTATCGGTATAAATGTCGATTTTGAGGTTGGAACAAAGGTTAGTGATGATGTTTGTGAGTTATCAGAAAAAGGGGTTGTTTTAGATTATGGCAATGATGAATGTTATTCAAATATTGTTGATTCTGTAGAATGTAGTAATAGTAGTATTAATTGTACTAGTAATGATAATAGGGATGATGATGAATTAGAGGATTTTAGACACGTGGTGTCGAAAGATCCTGTTGAATTATATGGTGAGCTTAAGAGTGTTGAAAAGGGTGGTAAGTTGGTTAGAGCTGAGGTGGAAGTCTTAACAGATGTGTTCAATTATTTTGCGACATCGGGCTGGGCGTCAAACCAAGCACTTGCTATTTACATCGGTTTATCGTTTTTTCCGACTGCCGCACACAAGTTTCAGAACTTTTTCAGGAAGAGATGTTCTGCCGATGTTGCCAAGTACTTGATTTCACTCGGACCGTGTGATGTTGCTGTGAGGTTTTTGTTTCCGGTATTTGTTGAGTTTTGTTTGGATAATTTCCCTGATGAGATTAAGAGGTTTAGGGATATGGTTAAGTCAGCTGACCTCACGAAACCTCACACTTGGTTTCCTTTTGCGAGGGCGATGAAACGGAAAATAATTTATCATTGTGGTCCTACTAATAGTGGTAAAACTTATAATGCTTTGCAAAGGTTTATGGAGGCAAAGAAGGGGATTTATTGCAGTCCACTTAGATTGTTGGCTATGGAGGTTTTCGACAAGGTTAATGCGAAGGGTGTTTATTGTAGTTTGTTAACTGGTCAAGAGAAGAAGCATGTACCTTTTGCAAATCATGTTGCGTGTACTGTTGAAATGGCTTCGACGCAGGAATTGTATGAAGTGGCTATTGTTGATGAGATTCAGATGATGGCGGATCCTTATAGAGGGTATGCGTGGACTAGGGCGCTGCTTGGGTTGAAGGCTGATGAGATACATTTATGCGGTGATCCTAGTGTTTTGGATATTGTTCGAAAGATATGTCAGGATACAGGAGATGAGTTGTGTGAGCAACATTATGAGAGGTTCAAACCTTTGGTGGTCGAGGCGAAGACTCTGCTTGGAAATCTTGAAAACATTCGGTCTGGTGATTGTGTTGTTGCATTCTCAAGGAGAGAGATATTTGAGGTTAAATTAGCCATCGAGAAAAACACTAATCACCGATGTTGTGTTATCTACGGAGCTTTGCCACCAGAAACTCGTAGACAGCAAGCTAATTTGTTCAACGATCAGAGTAATGAATACGACGTTCTAGTAGCTAGTGATGCAGTGGGGATGGGCCTGAACCTTAACATTCGAAGGGTGATTTTTAATAACCTTTCAAAGTACAACGGTGACAAAATTCTTCCCGTTCCAGCTTCACAGGTTAAGCAGATTGCAGGGAGAGCTGGTCGAAGAGGATGCCTTTATCCTGATGGACTTGCAACTACCTTACATTTAGATGATTTGGATTACTTGATTGAGTGTTTGAAACAACCCTTTGATCACGTGATGAGGGTCGGCCTTTTTCCTTTTTATGAGCAGGTAGAGTTGTTTGCCGGACAGTTTTCTAACATGACATTCAGCCAGCTTTTAGAAAAATTTGGCGAAAATTGTCGTTTGGACGGGTCGTACTTCTTGTGTCGACATGATCACATAAAGAAAATCGCTAATATGTTAGAGAAGATCCAAGGGTTATCATTAGAAGATCGTTTTAACTTCTGTTTTGCACCTGTTAATGTTAGGGATCCAAAAGCTATGTACCACTTGGTCAGATTCGCTTCAGCGTTTGGTCAGAAGATACCTGTAAGTATAGCTATGGGGATGCCAAAATGTTCGGCACGGAACGATTCAGAACTCCTAGACCTTGAGAGTAGGCATCAAGTTTTATCTTCATATTTGTGGTTATCAAACCACTTTGATGAGGAAAAATTTCCATTTGTTAAGAAAGTTGAGGCAATGGCTTCAAACATTGCTCACCTACTAAGTCAATCTCTTATCAAAGCGAATTGGAAACCTGAATCAAGGAATAGAGGGAAACCGAAAGCAGTAAAAAGTGAAGTAGAGCAAACAGAACCAAGAAGTGAATTCGGATTAAAAACTGAAAAAAAGGATTACGATTATTCAAGACCACAGTCTCTTGTTAAATTATATGACCAGTAAGTACCTTTGGATAGATAGCTTCTTTATTTTTTGGTATTTATCTAATTTCACTATGTCGAATGAGAACATCTCCTTCATTTCAAATAAACTTCTGCCGGTTTTACTAGTTTTGTCAAATAGCGGATATAGCGGCTCTATACCGTAGTGGAATTCAAACAAATTGTTATTGTTCTACAATGTTATTTTTTTTTTGTATGAATAAAGTGTCAATAGCAGTTATTTTTTCCACATGCATCAAAGAATTAAAATAATGCTATTTTTTCCTAATCTTAGTTGTTAAAATAATGTCTGCCACATATTTCTTTCATTTCTGACTATATTTTTTTTTGTTATTCAGGAAACGGCATGAAAATTCGTTACACTCTGATCGTTTGAAGAAAATAATTGCATAATATGTTGATGACTTTTGGAGGTAATTCCGCTATTTCCTCCTTGTCATTCTAAATGTCACTACGTTTGGAATATTTCTCCGTCTCAAATTATGTTACTTTAGGAAATAATACCCTCTTTAATTAAATAATTCACCTAATTATTCTACTATTACTACTACTTTCAACCACTCTAATTAATTTGTATTTTAGTCTTCACTCGTTATTTTATTTTATAAATCAACACAACTAATTATTTTCTTACGAAGTGTGCATGACCTAAAATGACACTTATAATGAGACAATTGGAGTAATATGTTATTCTCTCTCTCTACGGAGGCCTGTCATGACTTTTGGAGTTTTGTCTTTGGTTTGCAGGCCATAATCAACTACCACTGCAATATAACACCATATACCTGCTATTCTCACAAATTCATTGTACTTTTATAGCCAAAATTGTGGATTAGAGACCAAGTTCGAAAAAAATAGCACTTTAGAAAGGAATGAAGGATATTGACATTCATAGTGGGGAGAATAAACATACTACAGCTCCAGGTGGCGAAGAGCCGACATCGAGTTGTCAAACTTTTTCATCGATGTGAGCTTTCGGGGAAGATCAGCGTGTTATCCCTAGAGTAACTTTTGAATTTCTTAGATAATCAAAATTTGGGCATTGTTATGGTGCCTAAAGTGATTTGTGCTTATAAATTTTGTTTTATTTTGCTGGCTAAGGAAAATCCCATTTAATCCTTCTATGCTTGCGCCTCTTATACAGGGTTGAATGTTGTAGCTTTCATTAAAATTGTTATTATTTTATATATTATGCTTTAGTAGCTAGGAAGGCTTGTTGCCTTGAGAATGCAAATGTAACATTGATTTGAGCAATCTTTTGTGAAGGATAGTCAATAGTCAACTATCTCAATAAATGCACCAAATTCATTGATTGTGGTTTTTTTTTTAAAGATTTTAAATGTATGTTTAGGGTTTAAATTATGTATTTCCTTAAGATGAAAATATGTTCTCAATATTCACTTTACAGATCTCTTTTACATTAAGGTGTCTATAGATCTAATATAAAAAAAATGGTCTACAAATCTCTTTTATTTTGTTTTCAAGTTTTAGTAACAAAATTGTCTCCTAGTTTTTATTGGTTTTATGGTTTTAAAGATTTGTATTTGAAACAGGCTGCTCCTAAAATGAAGTATTGTGTGGTCAATGGTGAATCATCTTTTAAAGTTTCTTTTTTCACTCTTCGGAAGTACACATTTAGAAGTAATCATATTTATTGCCCTCTAAATACATATTTTTAGACAAAAATACAATTTCAATATATATTTAGACATAATTGCTGTTTTTAAGAAACTTTCAAGTATCTTCACTCACTCTTACATCAATTAGTTTCATATGATTTATAGGTGACTAAAAACCTTAATAGTATGTTTGTATGGGCAACGCCAAACCAAACAGTTACCAAATAGTTAAAATGAAATAAAGTTCTTTTAGTACGTTTTTAAAAAAAATAAAAGAGATTAAAATGAAATAAAGTTCTTTTAGTACGTGTTCTTTAAAAATAAAAGAGATTAAAAGTGATGTACTGTCGGTGTAAATAAATTTACAGTGTAACTTTACACCGATTGTATATTATCTTTACTCTCAAAATAAAAACTAGATGACAACAATTTCTTAATTACAAAATAAAAATAACAAATACAAATTTCTTTAATTATATTACTTGGAATGAATTCTCTATTTTTTTTTCTTTATTACTAATATAGTTTTGAAAATATAAATATGACAATATCACATAATCATACAAAATATATGATGATATCACCTTTTAACAAAGTTGTAAAAAGTACTATCTTTAAAATAAAAGTAAAAATAATATTAAAAAATAAATTTATTTAATTAAATTTTGAACCAAATCCATCTAATTTTTAAAATTCATTGATTTTTTTATTAAAAATTGAAATTAGTAAAATTATAAAGGAGCCAAATCCCCTAAATTATGAAACTAAAAATCTCAACACCAACCAACACGGCTATAAGAATGAAACAGTTCTTCAAAATGGTTTTCAACCATAATAATTCCATTAAGGATGAAAACTTTCAATAAAGAATCCATGAACTACAAGGTTTGATCTAATACCAAGTAGCAAGACAATAATAATTTACAAAACATAATCAATGGCCTGAAAGAAAAAAAAGAGATTATAATAATCCAATACAAAACTGCATCTTAGATACAACTGTTCTGCGTGATCAATAAATCATCAATTAAGCCTCCCAAAAAATTGCTTCCATGTAAAATTACAACTAGTATACAAAAACCTAGCCAAGAAGAAAATAAGGATTAAAACTATCCCATTCAGAGTGATTTTCCATCTCAGGGAACAAGCTGTTATCAACATCATTTGTCAATATTTTCGCATGTGACTGTATGACTAGCATGTATAGATTAGAAATCAAAGGGTTTCTAAGAAATGGGTTGATGGATCTTCCAAGCACAACAACATCAGATAGAAGTTTGGCATCATTGTTATCAGAGACAACGAAAATGCAGTTTGAAAGGGCGTAGAAACCGAGTAAATTCGAGTATGCGGGCAAAAATGTATCTTTGTGGTTACCTACACCTCCTATCCAATCATTCCATTCCTGTTTCTCGGTAATGCTATCCACGTACGACACCAATTGACGGGAAAATCTACTTCGCCATCCGTGTAAATAGCTCCTTAGTTCATCTTTGTCGGTCCAAGACTTCAAAATAGGTAGCTTTTCCATATTGGAGCAACAAATTTGGCTGATCAACAGCTTCTCTTCATAATGGTTGTCGATTTCCTTGTCGAAAACCCGCCTCACAAGATCTCCTTGGAATGATACATTGTTTTCAGCTTGTAATACCCATTGACAAAGGTAGTTGAAGTAATCGATCCAGTGACCGAAAATAGATGAGAGATGATCAAAACAGAATCTTATCACTCTATCTACTTGGATTGGAACCACTTCATTCGGAAGGTTGCTCCCGGGTCTGTCTGAAGTAAAATACTTTTGAACATCCGAGGAAAGCCTCAATCGAACCGAGTCATCTTCATCTTCCAAAAGCTTGATGCACGTGAACCATGCATTAAGCACATGATGAGCATATGAATTCACACCTTCATTGTTTACAAAACAAGAAGACGATGAGGCAGATGGAATATTATTATTGTAAACAATTGAGCCAAGGAGCCCAGCCTGCTCGAGAATACCGGACGCTATCAAGGATCCAGCTGCTGCATGGCGCATACTTGTCGGTTCAGTTGGTGAACCACATTCTTTAATCATGTTACAGAAAAAAACAATGCAATCAAACAACCAACTTAACATCTCCTGATTAATTTCGCCACAGACCACGAACTCTGTTCCTTCTTTAGATGGAAAAGAACTTGTTGCAAACAACATTGTGATTCTCTTGGCACATACTCCCAGACAGTAAACAAGGGTTTCTCGGGTCTTTGCATGTCTTGTTTGATCGTACAAAGAAACTAACTTGTTCCAAAACTGCGACACAGAGTCAAAGTCCATTTCACCAACATAATTTGTGCCGGTGCACTTGTCATGGCTAGCTTTTTCAAACTGCAGCAAATTCCAAGACACTAGGATCCTCAGAATATAATATGTGCATCTGTGGTTCTTCTCCGATGCCAAAATCTTCGCCAAGGTTCCATGAAGATTAGTTTTTGCCCAGAGCTGAATAACTCTAATGTCATCAATGGAAAGATCACATAGCTTACCACCAGATTCAACCGCTTTCAAGAACTTCAGCAGCCACTTCAATGTCGCAAGTCGAACTTCATATAATGAGTCTGACAAGCAGCGAATCAACATATCCAAAATACCAGTGGATGCATTCTCCATTTCATGTTTCGGCAATGATTTTGTACTGGGAAGAGAATGTTTCAGTGGCAAATGGGTCAACTCTTCCTCATTCTTAGATGCTTGAAACAAACAACCGAAATAGGAAATAGCTGCTTGTTCACGGAGTCCGGCAATGGTTGGATCATGATATTGCCGGCCATAAGATTCCAAATCTAAGCATTCTGTTGACAATTCCAAAAGCAGGTTGCGAATGGGGAAAAAATGTTCAGCTATCTGGCATGTCCTTGCAATATTAAGCATTTGATCCAGAACCCTCACAAATGTTTCATTGAGGATAGGGCACCGACATTGATTAGGTCTTGCAATCCATGACCGAGGCATAAGAATTTCAATCAACTCACCAATGATGTGATCTTTCTTTGAGTTATCAGCAAGATTACTACAATTTACCTCCAGCAGAGAACTCAATTGCAAGAGGATTCCATGAATTAAGTTGTAGGAAATCCCATAGGAACCTAATTTGGCGATGTTTTCAACACAGGGAAGCTCGGAGGCGATACTGAGAAGGACCGACGGCAATTTCTCATTTGAAACAAGACTTGTAAGAGCTTTAGATGCAAGAACACGAACTCGTAAGTTACTTTGGGTTGAGCACCTCCTAATCCATGGCATCAAAAGAAAAGGGTC
This sequence comes from Cicer cuneatum, assembly GCA_037974295.1. Taxonomy (NCBI): domain Eukaryota; kingdom Viridiplantae; phylum Streptophyta; class Magnoliopsida; order Fabales; family Fabaceae; genus Cicer; species Cicer cuneatum. The sequence goes on along the minus strand of JBBPBO010000003.1, from coordinate 1,896,576 downwards.
TAGTTCATCTCCTCTTTCCCCAGCAATTGATGAAGGCTTCAGCCTTGATAAAAGAATCAGAATTGGGTACAAACTCGGATGCAGATTATTTCCCTGAATTGATTCCAAATCTCCTGAAGATGTAGGACCCAGAAACTCGGTTGCAACTTCCAGTTCATTGAAAAGAAATGAATGTAGTGATGGATACCTACATTATCAACAGACAATAAGAAATTAAAGCACAGAAACCAGTGAATTTAATTGAAATCTTCAAAGAAACAGATATGATAACAAAATTTATGACATAGCAAGACATTCCATGTTTCCAATGTGGAAATGCCCCAAATCTTTAATGCGACATTCAGTAAGCCTTTGCGCACTTATCGGCAAGCATATCAATCAATGTATTGAATATTGTCAAAGATCAACTCACTCAAAAGCTTATGCTATTAAATGGAATCCCAGAAATAGTTTTATATCTCTTAAATTATCAATTATGATTACTGCTGACCTAGTAAGTCAAATATTAAAAAAAAATAGTAAATTTGGTATTCGAACAGCTGCTTATTTATGTCAACTGTCTATCTATCAATATATCTAATTTATTATATAAAATTGTAAGCTCCAACTCATTAATATATTCAATTTTCATTCTTTTTACATTTGAATCTTAATTTAATATACATCGCAGAAGAATGTTAAATTGATTATACACCTATATTTTTACCAGTTAATTTCATGGAATAAGAATGTGAACATGTTCTCACAAAGAATGCATCCAGTAACACATGATCTAAAGTGATCAAATTCCAATAGTCAAAATCATACCTATGAAAAAACTCAAGCCCAGTTATTGCTCGTCGTACTGATTCTCGCTTATGAACATTGAGGAATCCAATCATGCGACGAAGCAAAGCAGTGTAAGCCAGACAAGCACCATTTCTGATTTCCCAGTACGGAGAAGAGAATGAGCGAATCGACAAAATCATAGCCTCGGCAGAGAAACCCGATGTATCAGTAGCCAAGTTAGAGTCATTAAATGCAGCTTTTAGAACATTAAATGCATGCACTGTAGGAATGACACCCTCATCTCTGATCTTTGATGACATCGGTCTCACATTTCTCTCAGCTTCTTGCGTACAATTATTTTCTTTCATTGAACCATTTGACTTGCATGGCTCGCCTTTTAAGCTATCACTTTCGATCTGATTCATCATAGACCCATTACCGACATCAATAAGCCACCTTAATGCCCTTGGGAGGAGCTTCTTTGGCGTGCCTTCTGGCTCGGAGAGAAAAAGAGCAGTAAATGCAGCAGGTATTCCAGCACTTCTTCTCAGTAAGTCATCCACTAATTGTCCTTTGGCCACAGTTCTTTGCATAAGTTGTTCCATCCATGACTCTGTCAATCTATGGAGCCTGAAAAAGAAGATACACAACTGAAGTAGCAGAAAAATGATTTCTAATATGACAATTTGATCATACTGATAATATAGCATTCGTTTAGAATAATAATTCTTTTTTTATTTTATTATATATAGGAGGGTACATGACACAACCAAATAATCTTCAAGACATGAAAGGACATTTGCTGTGACAAGATCATAAATACGAATTTTACACCTCATTTATCATAAACATATCATAGTGTTTAATCAAGATAAAAAACTTCAGTAATAATAATAAGTAAAGTTACAAAGCATTTCATATAAATAATTAAGTTACAAAATCCATACCTAGGGTCATTTGAGCAAAGTAACCGATTGCAAAGAGCTGTGAACCCAGCCCGTGTCTTATCAATAGCACCATTATGCTTCATCTTCAAGAGAACCTCTAAAAAATGATTTCCAATTGTTTCAAGTTGTTCCAAATCAAGCACAGAACCAGACGAAAAGCCAGCAGTGTCAACAGAATCCCCCTCTAGCTCAGATGAATCTGAACTTGCATTACTTGGCAATGGTACTTTTCTTATAATAGTCCCCAAAAGAAGGCTCACCTGAAAAAGAAAACATAATGAAAACATGGGAACCAAATATGTAAGCATTATGCATGTACACAATATATATATATATATTATCAATCGTAGATTACATAAAATAGCAAGTTGTTCAAATTCCACAACACTACTACAGCACTATAGCGCCGCTATTTGACAACACTGACATATATGTAACCTCTTTCATAGCTAAGTACCTCTTTCATAGCCAGCCAGCAACCAACCATGACAATCTGTTCTGACGATCTGATATCATGGGAAAGCTTTGAACTATTCTCATATTCGGATGAAAGCGTATGCTCATTCTCATGATCCGGTACCTCCAACAAAAGATTATCGTCTTCAACCATCTCATCCATATCTTCAGGCAGATGCCAAGCATCTGCAGAAACCACCCATAGTGCCAATGAAGTTATCCGCACTACGAGGTCTAATAGTCTTTCCAGCAAATATCTCATTTCTGAGATGCTAGATGATATAGCATCAGAATTCCAGTCCAACTCCTCAAAAGCATAACGCAGAGCAAGCAATACACCGTGGACAAAGCTGTTCTTGCAGGCTTTAGAAAGATCTTGCTCTCCACCTCTTACAACAATATCTAGCCAGTCAATCATCGACTTCAAATACAGTATCACGGGATTCGTTAACTTACTAGACGGATTAACACCATTCACTATTTCAGACTTTGAGCTTAAATGGAGAATATTGAATGGATCTTCAATCAACCAACCTTGCTCCATCGCATACTTTCTAAATATAAGCCGTAAAGTTAGAGCACCGGCATCGCTTTCCCTTACACGCGGACTGCAAACTAATTTCATAGCCCAAGCAATTACCTTCTTCACCATCTCTTCAGTTAAAATTCCAGGTAGTGGGGTTGGATAATGGAGTAATATCTGAAATGAACTCTCTCTTAACCTGTCCCAACTATCAACAATGGAACCAACTAACAATATGGTTGAGTCAGAAGAAGTCATTCCCTTGCTGTAAGGATAGAGATGATTTTCCGACAAAGATTTGCTAAACTCCTCAATTATTGATGATTTAATAGACCAAACATTTATCATAATCAAGATGAGATCTGTTGCCATTATTTTTCTCTTGTAAGGAGCAGAAGGATAGCATGAGAAAAATAAGAAGCCACTCAACCACCTCATAAAGTGAAAAAGATCATCTGCTCGTTTAATTGTCAATTCCCTATTCCCTTCTGAAGGACATACCTCTCCATTACCTTTAAGATGCTTGAGAGGGTTCCAGCTTCCTTGCTTGAATTGTCTCTCCAAGGCTGTTCGAACCCTAGCGAAGAACTTACGAAACAAGCTGCCCCACTTCATCTGAAAAGATGTGGAACAACACCTCATATTCAAAGGCACGGCTTCCTTCATTAATGTGAGCTCTAAATGAGAAGGAAGACTTGATGTTTTTGGGTTCAAGAAAAGAGACTCCGCAGCATCTACACGTAGTGACTCATCCACATGGGTCAATGCATTTACTAGCCACAGAACATGGATCTTAAAATTTATTCCCTTAATGCATAAAAGAGCATGGCTTTGTGTTCCAATCACACACTCTTCTTCATTTGATGAAGGATTTTCACACCAATCAATGTCTCCTTCAACCAAAGCTAGTGACCGAGATACCTTGAGCAAGGAAACGAGAATCGCAATTTTCTGTTCAAGATTCAATTCCAAGTTTGCACATACAAGTTCTGGATATTGCAATCCCTTTTCGTCCCCATCTGGCCCAACCGAGACGAACGCAAGCATAGAAAATATACTATCCACATCAACTTCCAGTATAACTGGCAGAGCGTAAGTATTTAAATTGGTGCGGTGTTTTGAGAATCCAGAGGCTAACCCATGCATAATTGGGGGAAGACAATATCCTCTATAAAGAGCATATCCACCTTCAATACCATCCATCTCCCAGCACTCGTCGCGCAAATATTCAAGAAAGCACTTCAGAAACGATGTTGCGGCACAACACACATCGTCATCGACATAAGCGTGTATTGTCTCGAACAGCAAGTCAGGGCACATGTCCAACATTTTCTTTGCTCCCAATCTCTTGGTTAACAGTGCTAAAGGAACATATCTCCCCTTACAGCGCGACCCCAGCGAAAGAAGATCTGATCCAATCTTCCCCAAAAACACTTTAACCTGTTCACCGCCCTCTGACCATCGCAAGGACGACTGAATATCCATAAACAGATCAAAAATGAGATGAACCTGTTTCACCGTCTGACTCAAAGGATCCTCCAAGTTATTCCAAATAATCCTAAGTAACCGCATCCCCATTTCCTCAGGAATAGGATCATAGTCAACCGACAGATCAGTAAGATTCGAAATCATCGACGCTTTTATCTGCTGCAAACAAATCTGCATCACAGTCAACACATGAAAGTTGAAATGGCTATCAACAGGATTCTCACAATGCCTACACAGCTCAGGCAAAATTCCATCATACAATATAGTCTTCTTAACACTCCTAACAACCCCATCATCCACATCCTCACAACCATTCACAACACTAAATTGAGTATTAAGCAAGTTTCTAGAAACCGCAGTAAGAATCCCTCTAATCAAACAAATCCTACTCAGGACAGAAAGACTACATATCCTACAATATACATCATCACCCTTACAAGGAATCTTCCTAACAGCATTCATAAAATCACTATCACAACAATCAACAATTCCAACACTACTCGAATTTGAAACCTTCAAATTAAAAATACCTTGCATCAAAACCAAACCAAGCTCTTGTGAACTAACACAAACTTGAAAAGCAGCACAAAGAGCAACACCAGCTGCAACAAAACAATCCCTTGAAAAACCATCGGAACCCATCAAACTCAAAACAACACTCACAATCCCCTCCATCACACTCGAAAAACCATCAATTCCAACACTCACAGTCCCCTCCATCACACTCGAAAAACCATCAATTCCAACACCATTTTCAATTTCACCATTCTCAGTTTCACCATTCTGACAACCAAACTTCAAAGGAAACTTCTGAAGCAAGTAATACAAACAAGACAAACCCTCTTGACACTGTTCCATAACAGTCGGCGAAGGTCTTGAATCCGTCTCCAAAACAACACCATTCAACCCACGAACAACATCACCAGCAACCAAAACAGCACAAATCTCAACAACATCATTCAAGTAACCCAATTTCGACATACCCATAACCGAAAGGGCAACACGTGAAACCGTAAATTGTCTCCCTTTACCAAAACTATACTCTTCCACAAGCTTCTGAAAACACCCAGAAAGTATTTCATGAAAAAATTTCACCTTTGTAAGAATTGAAAGAAGGGTTCGATGCAAAGGTGAAGAATTCTCCAAAAAGAGAATTTCAAGGTAAAGTTTAGAAGCTATGGTGATTTCAGGTTCGGAGTTAGGGTTAGGTTCGGAGTTTAGGAGATTAAGGAAAGATGAAGCTAGGGTTTTAGAATGGGTGAGTTGGGAATAAGTTGAAGTGAGGGTTGTGAAGTGAAGAAGGTTGAGAATGAAAGTGGAAGAAGGGTTAGGGTTATGGTGGTGAAGGGAATTGAGAAAGGAAGAAGGAAAAACGACGGCGTTGTAGGTGTAACGGTGACGGTGTTGAAGTGCACGCCATTTTGATGACATGCTTGATGAAATGTCTCAGAGAAAAATGAACTTTGTTTAATGTTATTTTGGTTTGAAGAGATTAAGGAAGTGTTGGAGTAATGTTTGGTTTTTTTTTTTGTGAAGAGGAAGAGAAAAATGGATGGGTTGGAAGATGGCGGCGGAAGAAGGTGGTGGGGATGAACTGTGCTAGTGCTACTTTCTCTCTCTAGGATTTCGGAGAGGAGAGAGAAGCAGCGGTTTTTTTTTTCTCAAACTTTCAAAAGCATGACCTAGGAGAAATTGAGTTTAAAATTTTTCTAAAAAAATACTTTTTATTGTTTTTTTTAATCAAATAAAAACTTTTTCATTTTTATTTTATTTTCAGAAATGATATTAATGCCTAAATGATAATTTGACAAGATATTAAAGTTATTTTCCAATCAAAAGAGAATTTAATTGATTGATTGATTAATTGATTAATTGTAAATTGTGAACACTATGCGAGCTAATCCGACTTAATTAGTTATTAGGTTAATATTTTTTTTCTTTTGTTAAAAATTGAATTAAGGTCCTCAAATTTATAATCTTTTAAGTTCTCTTGGTGTCTTTTATTATTAGTGGTTGATGATTAGTAAAATAATAGGTAAAATTATATATTTAATTTTTTGTGTCTAGCTCAACTTTTGTTTAAATTATTTAATTTTTTTTATTCGTCATTTAAGTTAGATTTGCAAAACTGTCTAAATTATTTTACACGTGAAGAAAGTTAAAAACATTAATTATGTTGATAAATTTTTATTGTCTTATTTTTAAGGGCATACATATATTTAAATTATTGTAGATAAAATCAAGAAATATAGACAATTTATGATATTAGATGAATATTTGTTGAAATGTTAGTGTGAGGGACATATTTTTACAACAGTATAAACATAATGTAACTTAAAAGATTAAATTAGGATAAAATAAACTTAAAGAACCTAAGCGGGAATTGAGATAATCTTAAAGGAGTGTAAATGTATTTTTGTCTAAAATAATATAAGCCAATAATTATTTTATTAGTGATTAGTAATTATTAATTAACAGCCAATAATTTTAGTAAAAAAATTAACAGCCAATATATTTTTTAGACTCAATTTGCCTAAATATTTTATAAATCGAAAAAAGAATATTAGTAATTAACAATTATCCAAAGCTTGACTCGGTTTTATTAACTTGTAGTTTGTAAATAGTATTAAGTGGAAAAATAATTTAAAATGAAATGTTTAGAGCTTGTTTTGATATGAAGAATTTCTTTTTGTTTTATATTATGAAAGAGTTGTTTTATTTGTATTTTTTTTTTCGCTTTTAACATATGAGAGAAGCTTCTATTTTCTCTTGTAAAAAAAAATGAAGCTTTTATTTCCTTTACTTTTTCTATGCAACTATAATATATTTTTTTATTTAAATATATTTTTTGTTCTTGCAATTATAATTATTTTTTATTTTATTCTTCGTAAGTTTTTTTTTATTTCACATTTCTGTAAATTTAGTTTCATTTTAAAATAGTTATTCCCTTCAACTTCTGTTACAAAAATTATAATACCATTAATATATTTTTGGTTCTATCAAGTGTTTGTGATAATGTGTAATAGAAACTACGGGAATCCACCAATCACTCCACACAGATCATCGAGACTCGTCCTCCTTCAACACAACAACAACAACCCCATCACCCTCAAATATAAATCCACAAAGACATCTTTAATTCAATCAAGAACCCCCGCCGTTGGTGTTAGAAAATCACTTAGGTTAAACGATAAGGTTCCATTTGCTAAAACGATCTTTTAGAAGAAAGTGTGGTGGTGAAATTGTGGAATGATGGACGAAGGAATAAGAATTGACTATTCATACAACTTATTTTACTGCAAAACGTAGTTTCCATTTTTAGATGAAGGATGAACATTTTAAAACAGTGTTAGAGTTTTTGTAATAGAAGTTAGACTAAAAAACTATTTTAAAATGAAACTATATTTGTATGGATGTACTCTTCATACAGTTTATTTTACTGCAAAATCTAGTTCCCATTTTTGGATTAAGGATGAACGTTTTAAAATGGTATGAGAGTTTTTGTAATACAAGTTGGTTTAAAAGACTATTTTAAAATGAAAATATATTTATAAGGATGTGAACCAAATTAAAAAAAAAAATTACGATGACCAAAATAAAAATATATATATAATTGCAAGGACCAACGGAATAATTAAACCTTATTTTTTTTATTGAAAATGAAATAGCTAGTTTGATTAGCTCTTTGAAGAAAATTATTTTTAATATAAGGGGAAAAAATACAAAGGTTGAAATGAAAAATGATTTCCTTATAAAGATATATGTCCATCAACCACCTTATGCGCTTCATTAAGTATAAAGATAAGAATAAAAGAGTAAGGGCTGAATCATAGTTTCTTAATCTTAATTCTTTTTTACAAAGATGCGACATTAAAAATAAAATTGATTGTTTTAGAATAGGTGAATAAGATAACAGTAAAAGAAGACTTCTAAGTTAAGATAACAGTAACAGTGTCAGTGTATTGCCATTTCTCATTCTTTGGTTCTTGAAAGTAAGTTTTCGATATCGATTTTGGATTCTAACATGTCTCTCTCTCTATCGCTGGGTGTGTTAAGTTGAATGGTGGTGTTGTTACAATCATGGTGTGATTACTTGTTGAGGTGTGGTCTAATACAATATCAAATTTCTATTTGATTTTACTGACTCGAGAGGCGTGTGTTGTATTATCATGGTTGATCTGTGGATTATTCTTAAGTGTCTATGTTTGACCTTAGATTGAGGTTTCAAACAAATTGACATTGAATCTGTGGATTATTCTTAATGTGCATATTATAATAAAACAATATGTATTGTAACAAAAAATTCGATTCAGATAGGAGCACACCTACAGAAGTACCTAGCTTAAGTAGAAAGAATGATAATTTTTATTTTTCTAAAGCTAAAAGTAGATTAAATAAAAGAAGAAATGAAATTCAAATAGGTATCAGCCGTTTTTACTCCAGGGGTATATTTTATCATTTCTGGTAGAAGCTTCTTCCACAGAGAGTATGGTTGATGAAAAAAATTCCAAATCCAAAATGATAATTAAAAAAATAAAAATAAAAGATGTTCAGTATATAAAGTTATTCTAAATTTTGCAGTCTAAAGAGAAGTGACCCTAACAATTCTTAAGAGAAGTGACCCTAAAGTTATTCTAAGTTTTGCAGTCTTAAGAGTTTTTGTTGACATTGCAAAGGTGAAACACTCAACATGCATCAATTTGTGATAAGCACTTTTAAGCTTTATCAAAGACAAAATCACATAGGTCCCATGATAAAATTGTTTTGAACAGAGAGATAAAAGCACATACTGTTGTTTCAAGCAAGATAGCGGTACATTTTTCTATCCATTTTATCCCTCTCTAAAAACTCGCGCTCAATGAGGGATTCAATCCGTTTTTTAATAACAACAGGATTAGGCAAAAATCGCGCTTGCAGCTGCTTCGTGACCTCGGCTATGATATTATTATGTTCTAGAATCCGCCTAGATTTCATTATCCTCACAATCGCTGCTTCAATCTGAGGCTTTCTATCTTCCTCCACTCTTTGCCGAGTTTCTATATTTTCAGGTTCAGACTCCCTCTGTGCAACTACAGTCCCTATCTTTACCTTGAAGAACTTGCTAGTGAATTTGTCGTTGAAAAATAATGCATCATCCTCAGCTATGTCCTTGCTCATTGGTTCTTTCCGAAGAACGTTTTTCCCTTTGACACATGCCAAAGACTGGAGGCATCTCTTCAAATCTGGCATGGGTATTGCTGTAGCTTGCTCTATCTCCTTACAAGTTAACCGATCAGCGTTGTTGAAAAGCATGAGTACACACATCTGGTATGTGGAAACATTCAACTCGTGCTTCTGGCCCTTACCAAATGTTGCCTTTAAATCAGCTGCCCCCATATTAGTTTGCCAGGACAGTCTCCTACCACTGTGGGTACCAAGATAATAAGTCCGAAACTTATCACACACGCCCAATATTTCGGATGGAAGATTACACTGTGGACTGGTTTGAGTTGGCCATGAACCTGTTGTAAGCACCTGGACAGATAGTGTAGGGCTATCTCCCAATTCAGCACCATGGCATGCATAGAAACCTTGCATCGTATCAGAAGAAGTCTTCATGTCTGTAAACATACCCTCTAACTTAGAAGTGAATTGATATCCACACTCTGTTTTGAGCTTAACAATCAAACTTCTTTCTGCATCATCAGATATAGTCTTCCCTGAAAGAAGCCTTTTTGCTAGGTGTTGTTTGTAATACTTCTCAAAAACGTCCTTCTCTTGCAGGTACCGGAAAAGCATCATGACTTTGTCTAGTACAATCTCCACATCCTCCTCACCGACCCCTTTCAACCCTCTACGAAGTTTGTCATCCACAAACAAAGAAATGAACTCTGGAGACCGGGCGTTCAAATTGATGAAATATTCAAAAGCAGAATTCAAGGCATTCTGAAATGTTTTGTCATTGTTAAATGCCATTGTGATAACCTTGTCATATTTATCCTTCAAATCCAAGAGACGTTGCACAAAATCAACAGGATCTTTCAACCTTTCAGGATCCATGATTAGCTGCTTACCCGTATCCCGTATAAAAGATGTCATGACATCTTTAACAATTGTGAGCCCAGAAGGCACCCTGCGAAACAAGTTATACATTCTTTTCAAGTCCTCATATTTGTCATTGATGAGCATATTAACTAGACCAGAGTTCTCCATATGAACAAGAGTGTGCATATGATTTTCAATCATTTCTTTCTCCACCACACTAGTTATCTTTGACTCACTTTTAAGATCCAAGTAGTGAGATACTCTCTCCATTTCTTCATTTAAACGCCTCTCAGCTTTGTTCAGATAATCCCCACAATCACAAGATTCAATGAATTTCTGGGACTCACAACAATAAAAATTTGCAGAAACTTCAAGAAACTGCTTCTCAAAGTCCTTCTGATAAACAGACGAACCCAAATCCACTAGCATCTTTATTAAGTTTCTCATCAAGCCTCTGTTAATAACTTCACCGTTCCTCTCTCTAAGAACAAGGTCAAGAAGTGTATCTAGAAGCCTAGCCTGCGTTTTGTTGGAATGGATCACAACATCTCTCCAGAGATTCAAACCAAGCTCATGAACAGGGGTTTTACGCTGGCTTGGTATGAAAGTTCGATCCATGTACATCAGTATGTCTCGGATCATTTGCAATGCCTTATTATGGTCTACCCACTTCCTGTTGAGCTCCTCCAAGAAAATTTCTCCTTGAGCAGATTCAATGGAGCGGGAAATTTCTCTTAGATGAGAAGTCATGGTCTTCACAAGTCCAGAGTAAAGTTTCTCCCCAAATTTGTATAGCACCATATTATAAGCATTCCTGAACAAACAAATATGATAAGAAATCTCAGAAATATATGCCCAGATATGAAGATTAGCGGGGAGATCTGTAACAGTTATTATGTATATAACAACTAGGAAGGTAGTTAACTTAATGAAAACAAGACTACAGCGCTATTGTATAACATGAATAATATAAAGCGATTGACTTTTGTTGAAATTTAAATAAATGGCAAGTTTAACAGAGGTCTGTGGCATGGTTTGAGTAAAAATAGATTACAAAATATCGATTGAGGTTTTAGAAACAAGAGTGTTATGCAAGTATGCCATATACAAGTCTTTGTCAGTGCCTACATTGATACAACTCGCTAACCGACCAAAATAGGATAAAAGCAAGTAATATAGCCACTAAAACAGCTTTCTTTAAATGATTTTCACCATTTTCTAATGAAAATCATTGAAAATAAAATAAAAATTAAAAATCTTGGGATTTTTATTGTGACATCAGGAAATAAAATCAAAAAACATTTCCCCAAATCAATCAGACCATAGTAATATAAAAAAACAGCTTAACAAGTTCAAGCAGCCCAACATAACTTGCATATCTCAACATTCGAAACTTTATAACATGTGCATGACCAAACGACAATCTGGTGCCATCCATAAATCACGATTCAAAGTTGTAGTATGCAACCGCAATTACAGACTCAATATCAGCGTCTTTGAAATCATCACAACCAAATTGTTGCAACCACAGTTCGTTAACTACATTTGTCCTCAACTTTTAGCAATACTGCATCCACAATTTAATTTAAAACCTTACTCGTAAAGTTCCTACCATGGCAAACTTTAGAAAAGGATTACCCAGCCTTTTGCCTTACCTTGCATTAACAAGAGGCTATTTCCACAACTCAATCCGATAACCTCCAAATCACACAACAGAAATTCCATCCATTGCATCAAAACTACCCTTCATGTTCAAGACCCCAGCACACACACAAAAACAACCTATGTAACACTGACACACTATATTGAAAGCGCCTAAAACCGACACAACACTGATACTTATTGTTACATTCAATTACTTCCATTTTCCATATTATTATCAGTGTCAGTGTAACATAAACCTCTATTTTTTGCTAAAGATTAAAAACCTTCCTAATCCTCAAATTCCACAAAGATTGAAATGTTGTAATTCTAAAACAATAATCAATTCTTAAAATATCACATATCTTAAAACACAATAAATTCTTGAAAAGAAAATTCATATCAACACACATAATCAATAATCATACATATAACAATATATCAAAAACGATTAAAAAAAATCTATATTATAATACAATTAGTTTACAAAAAAAAAAAGTGCTGAAAATCGAAAGTGTTTGTTATGAACAAACCTATAAAGCTCTTCAAAGCTAAGTCCACTAGCATTGTGATTGTATATCTCGTGAATAGCATGTTCTAGAATCTTCCAAGTTTTTTCAGCGTAATTAGGATCCACCACCACACGGTGCTTGAACGCTTCAATCTGAGTCGGTCTCTTCTTCGAACTCATCGCGAAAGCGAACGGTGAAGTGAATAAATTGGAAAGAAATCGAAGAGGGAAGAGAAACCCTAGAAATGGAGTGAATGGGGATTTGGAAAACTAGGGTTTCATTTGGGAAGGGATTTTTTTTTTCTGAGAAAAATGAAAGCAAAGAAGAAAAAAGAGTAATGAAAGTGTTAATGGGAGTTGTAGTGAAAGTAGTGTCTGATGAACTCTCACATAAAATTTTAACTTAGGAGGACTTGATTTTATTACACAAAATAAAATATCAAAATATTTACCAAACATAGTACATTCATTTAGTTGTCTATAAATATTAGCTTATTAAGTTATTCGAATTTAAATATAAAATATCTACTTTGTATTTGTAAAAGAAATAATTTAATTATATCACAATTTTTTTTTAAATGTAATACTACTAAATTCATTAGCAATTTATATTAGGCTAAATAGCATCCGTGGTCTCTTAACTTAATTTCTTTAGTCTTTTATTTTTATTTTTATCCGATTTGGTCCTTTATTTTAATTTTAAGTGACAATTTGATCCTTTATGTTTTAAAATATCAACAATATTATCTTTTTTCTTTACAAAAACTCATCAAAATTTTCAACCAAAATCCATAAAATCAATTATATTCTTTAATATAATACAAATTTCATTAAATTCGAAACTCAAACTCATATTTTCATCTCTAACAACATCAAATAAATAATGAAATTTGATGAAATTTTTGTATGAGTTTATTTGAAGATTTGAGTTACGAATTTGATGAAATTTGTATTATATTAAAGAAAATAATTGATTTTATGGATTTTGATTGAAAATTTTGATGAGTTTTTTGAATTTTTGTAAAAAAAAGGATAATATTGTTGATATTTTAAAACATAAAGGATCAAATTGTCACTTAAAATTAAAATAAAGGACCAAATCGGAAAGAAAAAAAAAGATAAAAGACTAAAACGTTAACTGAAATTAAGTTAAAGGACCACGAGTGCTATTTAGCCTATATTTGACTTTATAAGTCTGTTTTAAAATAGTTTTAATAGTTTACAATCATTCTTAAGTCTACTAAGTTGTCTATATTTGTTAATGGCAAATCTATCGATCTCTTTCCTTGTCAAAGAGGGGTCAGGCAAGGGGGACCTTTTATCTCCTCTTCTATTTTCCATTGTTGAAGAGGTTCTTAGTAGGGTTGTAACCAAACTAGTTGATGACGACTCCCTTTCTTTGATAAATGGCCATATAGGCATATATGTTCCTTCCTATGTTATGTATGTTGATGACTTGATGATGTTTTTATAAGGTTTATATTTTCAATGTTAACACTCTACAAAGTCTTTTTTGAAAGATATGTTAATATATCTGGTCAATGGATTAATCATAATAAATCTACAATTTACATCGCCTATGTTTCCATTAGATGACAAAATATCTTAGCTACCTCGCTTGGGTTTCTATTGGTTGTCTCCTTTTCACTTGTGTTGGAATATCTATTTTTAAGGGAAGACCTAAAGTTGCTTATTTACAATCAGTTGTTGATCAAATCAAGACTAAACTTGTAGTTTGGAAATCATCCATCCTTTCTATGGCGAGCATAACTCAATTGGGGAAAAGTGTAATTTATAACATGTTGATTTATAGTGTCCACGTATATTCTTAGCCGATTTCTATTCCCAAGGATGTAGACAAATGAATTAGGATTTTCATCTGGTTTGGCGATATTGAGCATAGAAAGCTGGTTATTATCACTTGGCATAAAATTTGTCATCTGATTAATGAATTAGGTATTTGGGAAACATTAATAATGCTGCTATTATTAACTCGTTTGGGACTTAGTTACTTCTAGTCAACATTGGGTTCTTCTTCTTAGAGGTATGGTCTTTTGAAGGCACAGGCACATTAGATACCATATTTATTCATCCATTGGGATTGCACTCAAAGCTAAGCTAACTATTATATATGAGTACAAAAAATAGCAACTTGGCAAGGGTGAAAATATTAACTTTTGGGTTGAAAATCTATAAAACGAATCTTTGGTTTCTATTCTTAATATTGATGAGGACATGCAATCTTATCTTCATGCCATTGTCAATCATTTCATTCAGCTACCTTGTTGGCCAAGGCTTCTATTCTTAATTTGAAGGTGAGTATCATATGGTATGGAGATTAAACAATTATACAGTTTTAAGGAAGTTTATCTATTCTTTAAGCCTTTAGGGCATCAAATCCCTTGGGCCAAAGCTAGTTGACATAATAACATTCCTCCTTCCAAGTCTATTAAGTTTTGGAGATTGTTGTATAACAAGATGCATACTGATGATAATTTAATCTCTTAAGATTGTTAAATCGCTTCAAGATGTGAGCTCTGTAAATGTAAAATGTAGACTAATAATCATCTCATTTTACAATGCTCTTTTGCCATTAAGCTCTGGTCTTGGTTAACCGCAATTTATCACTTTTAAATTGATTGTAGTTTGGTTCAAAATCTTCTTGTCATATGTGACAAAGGTTGATCTCATCAATGCATAGATGTTATTTTGGCCAACGTCATCTTTACTATTAATGTTATTTGGTATTGTAGAAATCAAGCTTGATATGAAGACAATAATCTTGTTTTTCACACTGTCATTAACATAATTATTGCCAATGTATCTTTATCTAGCAATCAAACTTCTAGTACAATCTTTAATTTTATTCAGGAATTTCAAATTCTCAAGTACTTTCAAATCGAAGCTCATCTTGAAGTAGCAAAATTGATTTACACAGAAGGGGGTTTGAATTGTAAATCTCCCTTTTTAAAATTTCCTGAAAAACTTAAGATTTGAACTCAAGAATGTTCTTGGTTTAAGGGAGCAGAAAAAAGGAGAACGTTCTTGGTTAATCAGAAAACGGAGAACGTTTAGATTAGTTTGCAAAATAGAAAAACAGTTTTGTATTTTTAATCTTGAAAAGCAATCAAACTGAATAAAGAGATAAAGGATAAGAAATATCACACACAGATGTATCCTGGTTCACCCAACTTGGGCTACGTCCAGTCCTCACAATTGTGAGATTTTCCACTAAGTGTTTAAAACAATAACCTTATTGGTTTTACAGCACCTAGCCTAGATCAAACTTGATCTTTGTTACAGAACTTAATCTAATTCCACCCAGAAAGAGATTAATCAAATCACCTACCAACCTTGATAGGATTTCTTACAATCTACCCCAAACTATACTTAACTCATAGTTTGAGTTTTACAATAATGATGAGATTGTTTTGTTAGAATATGAGATGTCTCAACTCTTGTTTGAGATTCGATTCTTTACAAAGAATTCAGTACAAATGTATCAGAGTAAAATAACAACTTAATCAAACTGATTCTTGTAAGTGATTGGAGAATTTCAAGTATGTAAATGTGAATGATTTTGAGATACTTGTTAGCACTTGAACTTCTGCGTTTTCCTTGAGATGTGACCTTCCTTTTATAAGCTTGATAGCATTAAATGGAGGTCAAAAGAGCTGCTGGTAGTGCCCTTGTCAGGCTTAACCAGAGGAAGTATTTCTGAATAAAAATAATCCAACTTTTGACTATTTTTATTTTCTGTTTTGATTGGGTTGTGTGTTGCGTTTTAGATCAGATTTTGTTGAGTAATTAATGATCCTTTAATGCTTCTGATAAGTGATAATATTGTTGGCTTGAACTGGAGATTTGGATCAATTAAAACAGATTGAAAACGATCGTGAAAACTTGATGTATGAAGCTTGTATTGAAGCTGCTAAAACTGATTGGAGATTGATGATCATTCTGGAATTTTGAACTTTAAGTATCCTGGAGACTGATAATCAATCTGGACATTTTTCTGGCCATACTGGAAACTGACTTGACTTCAAGATTGTTTAACAGTCTTGACAGTCATTTTCAGAACTGTCTGGACATGCTTGCTTGAGAGTCTTTTTCTTTTGCAATTCGAATGTCCTCTTTGATTTGAAATGATCCTATGTGTTCTCTGCCATGTAGTGATCATATCCATGTAACTTCCAGAGCCAACAACTTTGTTTAAATGATGGAGAAAGATTGGTCTTTATGTTGTCACGGCCTGACGAACATTCTCCGTTTTCCAGAATATGTCAAGAATGTTATCTGCCTTTGTTTATGTTGTTTTATTTGATTCTTTTGAAACCTATCTTTGAATTAACACACTCAAAAGCACAAGTTAAATTAACAATACATTTAGAATTATAATTAACAATCTTTAATTAACCTTTGTTTATTTTCATCAAAACTTTAAAAATGAGAGTTTGTCTTAACACATCCTCCTAAAGTGCCTACCATAAAGGAAGTGATATGGCATCCACCAAATGGTATTAGATTAAATGTAATACTAATGGAGTTGCATTTGGATGCCCTAGTTCTGCTGGTTGTGGAGGTATATTTAGGGACAACTCTACTGCTTCATTGGATTGTTTTGTTGTGAATTTGGATATTATAATTGCATTGTATATTGAGCTTACAAAAGTTATGTTTGCTATTGAAATAGCCTACAAGAATGGATGGAGATTAATATGGATTGAATCTGATTCACAATTAACAAATCTATCTTTTAAGAATAATAGCCTTGTTCCTTGGTCTATTAAAAATAGATAGCTTAATTGTATTGAGATGGTTAAGAGTATGAGTTTTACCATATCTTATATTTTTAGAGAATGAAATCAATGTGCGGACAAGATGACTAATTTAGGACTTTACATTATTAACAATCATTGGTGAGATACTTTTCATTCTAATATTTCTAATGCTTTCAATAGAAACAAAATTGGTCGTCTTGAATATAGATTTTGCTAATATCGTAGGAGTTTACTGCACTTTTTTTCTTTCCTTTATCGTGGTTTTATCCCACATGGTTTTTTTGATAAGGTTTTTAAGACGTAGTAGTTTGTATCAATTTGATTTGCTTTCTTAGGTTTTTATATAGTCCTCCAAGAATTTTGTATCTTTCTATTCTATTTTATTTTAATAATATTTTAGAGTGTTGCAAAAGATAATTAAATAATTTTGGTGTCAACGTAATTGGGATATCAAATAAATCATATAATACTTTAACACTCTGTGTTTACTTAAAAAATTAATAAAAAGGGAAGGAATGTGAAAAGCAAAAACGAGAGTGCAAACAGTAATACCAAAAATGTGTAAAATTAATTCGCTTTTGGGCAGTAAAAGTAGCCCAATATAGTATAATGATTTGGCCCAATTAAACAGATGGGCTAGTTGACATAAATTACACATATTTTTGTCTAAAAAAAATATGGATTT
Source organism: Cicer cuneatum (assembly GCA_037974295.1). NCBI lineage: Eukaryota > Viridiplantae > Streptophyta > Magnoliopsida > Fabales > Fabaceae > Cicer > Cicer cuneatum. The sequence continues at coordinate 1,878,752 of JBBPBO010000003.1, read as the reverse complement.
AAAGAAGATGCAATGTGAATTGTAAAATTATTATTTTACACCGGTAATCAATAATATCTGGTCGCATCAACAAAAAATTAGATAATTATCTGTTGATTTAATTTTTTTAAAATATAATTTACACATTAAATAATTATGATTGGATGTGAATGTAAAATTGTTTTATTTGTAATGAAAAATCATATTATATGTTGAATTGAACTTATTCAATGAAGTATCAAACATTTTTTAAATTTTATGGAAATGTGCATAATTAATTTATTGAATAAGAACTATTAATCTGACACTTAGATCGATGAAAAATAATGTCTATAAAGAGTTATTAAACGAAATAACTCTTATTTTTTGAGTAACTTTTTTTGTCAAATAATCTAATAGTTAGACTCACACACTTTAAATATAGAGAAGTGGGAAATGCTGAACTCAAACTCAGACACATATATATCGATGTCTACCAATTAAGTTCTAGTTGTAGGACCAAATTTACTACTATCTTTATTACAGTTGAATCTAAGAGTTGTTTTCATATATTCTCTCTAATCTTTTTATATATAAAAAATTGAAAATTTCTTTGTTCCTAAATAAATAAAAAATTACTATTTTCAATATGTATTTTAAATACCTGTTATACTCTTTTATTTTTATTTGAAATACAATTAATTTTTGTATTCATGGGTGAAGGTATTTAACGTCAATGTTACTTTAATATTTTGTTTTAAGATTAACAATTTAAATGAGTCACCGATTATTTTTATTTTTTATTCTTATATGTGTAGGATTAGAGTATGTATTTAAGTATGAAGGTTTTGCTTTTGATTTTATTCGTATCATGACTAATGAAGCTTCAAACCACTAGTCATAAGACATTGAATGTTGCATAATGAATTGTCTTTTACAATACGTTTTTAGAGTCAAACTCTCCATAAGACATTAAATTAATTATGATATTTTTCCTAAGAAACCAATGAAATATACTCAGAAACAACAATATATTTGAAATTTGTTTTACAATCTAAAATATTTTTTATTTGAGCAAAACAATTTAAAAGACATTTACATATAGAAAAAAAGGAAGAAATGATACAAAACGTATATATGCGCTCAAGTTTTGTGATTTTTTTTATATATAAAGTTTTGTGAATTAATTATTTTCTTGGTGGAAGAATTCTCATCCAATCATTGTTATTGACTCCAAAAAAGAACCAACTTTTCTGCATGTCAATCCACAAAAAATTTGTGTTACAAGTTTCTAGTAAATTACCAGACATGATCTCACTTGTTAAATTCATGACCACTCATGAAAGTGTTGCAAATATGTTTCCACATGCCAAAAGCTACATCTCCTAATGCCTTCGATCATTATTTGCCGTTATTGCATATAAAATAGTGTTTTTTTTTTCCCTTATAACAATAAAAGCTTATGAAGTGTGACAACATATATTAAGCTAAGTTTGATCAAATCATTAATAAAATGATGAACACAAGGCCCCTCCAAAAGTAGAATGACCTGTTTCTTCGTGGAGGCTATGTTCTGTAAGGATGGATCAATGGGTCACTGCCATTTACTTTTACTCATTCATTATATATATATATATATATATATATATATATATATATATATATATATATATATAGTATTCTGATATGAACATAGACACCGATATTTAGAGTCGAATACATACCAATCTTTAGAGTCGGATATAATTATATAAATCTAATTATTTTTTATTCTCAAAATAAAATTTAAATTGTGACATTAATTTTAGAAAAGACCTAAATTATCTTTTTGTTCGATCTTGAGACTAAATGCATTGTACTTTTTTGTGTCTATAAAAGAGATGGTAATTCCACCGTAAATTTATACATAATTACGAGATTTCATATAAACAAAACATTCAACTTAACAATATCAGTATTTGTCAATTTAGCTAACACGTTATATTTATATTTAGAAAAAAAAAATTGAAAAGTTTTATATCGAGAATATGGCCTTGCTAGCTGTTTTATAGGGCACTTCTTTTTTATTTGACAAAAAATGTTTCTATACTTCAATTTCTAATTAAACTTATGGAAGAAGTTAGAAGACTATGGAAATAACACTTTGATAATCCATGTGGGGTACCCATTTAAAGTAGAAGATAACTTTTTCCCTAAACAAAATGTGTAGTGTATGATGTAAATTAATCAAACACTATTAGAGCATATGGGACAGTGTGATTGTACAATTTTCATGGTGTTCTCAAAGGGTATGTGAAATCAAGTAACAATAATAAATTTGTGGTAGTGGATTAATAATTGAAGAGTTTGAATAATTTGCAGCATGGGGTATTAGACCCTCTTATATTAGCTGCCTAGATGATTGAACCAATTTGAATTGAAGGGTCACCAACGAAAGTTCTTGTAATTGATTGTTAAGTGTAAGATTGGAAAGAGCAATTTACAGTTACTAGTTTAATACTCTCCCCTTTGCGATTCATTGGTTAGAAAAATTTGTCCTAAAATCAATATCTTTTAAATTTTTAATGTAATATTAATTATTTTTTCAATAATATCCGCTAATTAATATTATACACATTACTATAAAGTTAATATCTTTTGTTTTATATTTATAATAACAGTGAATACATTAATACTTAATAAAAAAATTTAGTAAAGCTATTATATTATTGAGTAAATTGTTGCGAGAAAGATGAAATATTTATTTCACATGAAATTCCTTAATTAATGTGTTGCTAGCCAATAGAAAATTCGAACCCAAACTCTAAAGTGTGTGTGGTCCATAACTTTGGACCTTACATTAATTAGAGCATTCAATTGACCAATGAAATAGAAGTTTATGAAATAAAACAGAGTGTAAGTTAGCATATGGAAACCATTGAATAGTGAAAATTATCTAGAAATACATGTTTCAAGGACAATATATTACTAGGATTTAATGGACAAAATAGAATCCTAATTAAGAAAAACATATCACATGCATGGTGCTTATTATATGTTGTTATTATATATACACAAGGACTAAATTAGTTCACCAAAATACATCCCATGTTCCTAAAAGGAGCTACAACACAACCAAAGCCACTTCGTCAATTTAATAATACTTTCTATGAAAAAAAAATCAAAACTATATTTGGCTTTGTTTTATTACACTTGTGATTATAAACAACTATTCCTAAACTTTTGAGCCGAATAGGTCCCCAATAAACACATTTAACTACAATTTTGTGAGCTGTGACCATAATTTATGTGGCTATTAACATATACTCATAGTATATAGTACTAAGCATCTAATTACTATGTCTTTTATATACTTATTCTATATTGATTAAAGGACTAGGTAATTGAACAGTTATAATTTGTTTGAGGTGTCAAAGTTAGTTAGTGAGTTAAGATGAAAATCATGTCTAACTAGATATTTAGTACTTAATCTTTTAGAAGGAATTAGTCTTCAATTATTTAATTACTCCTATACTATATGATAACAAGAGGTATTAAAGATAACATGAACAATCTATGCTTCAAAACCATTTGAAATGCAAATTAATCAACATTTCACTATTATAAAATTTAAATTTAAGTGGAATTTAGAGATGAAAACCATGATATATTCTTCTAAATTCGTCAGTAAATTTAGTGACGAAAAAATTAAAGAGATATTTCACTCATTTTTGTCACTATTTTTTTTCCTAGTAGTGTTGATCAAACAATGAGAGTATGAAATAGCTAGTAATTGGTAAATGCCTTATCTCTAAGAAAGTTCCAAGAGACATATCACATGGATTTATCATATAGTATTTGTCATCATAGATAAGTAACATTTATCATTTGCGTTTTACGTGCATCGTTAAAATTTTAAAAAACACCAGAGAATTATGTAATCACTTAAGACAGTGACATAATTTGATATTTGAATTTAAATTTTTACTTTTTGTATGAATTTTATATTTGTTGTCATGATATTGCTAGCAGGCCATAAGCTATACATTATTGTAGTGACCATAGACAGTGCGGGGTAAGCCACCAAAACAATTGTTTGAAACTTCTAAAAAAATAAATACATGTTTTTTAATAAAAAAATTTCATATTTTACTTTTTTTTAAAATTAAAATTAATAAAACCTTATCAAAAATTATGTCATCATAATAAATATTAAATTGATGACTTTATTATTAATTGAAAAATAAATATTATACAAAATTTAAAATATTAATTTAATAAAAAAATTGTATTTTAAAACATCTAAAAAAATTTGATAACAAAATTTAATAATTTTACTAAAATACTGTTATGGACTTTAGAATGCACCATCTTAAATCCGTCTTAAACCTCTAGAATGTTCGACCAACCATGGTAGTGAATACAACAAGAGAAAATAGAAATATTAATTGATATTTAAAAAAAATTACTTTATATAAAAAAAATAAAGTTTAAATATGCATGGTTTGATTTATCAAACTTTATAAAGGTTAATGATGTATTTTTTTTGACAGAAGAATAATGATGTATGTGATATAGTTTTTTTTTCAACAGTGAATGTTTTAAAAATAATCACAAACATTTAATAATGTGAAACTAATTTTAATACACACAGTTTATTTATAAATTAATTCCAACCCGACAAATAGCATGAAAATATGCATATAGAACCGGAATTCTAGGCTAGGCCCCAATGAATATCAACAGTATCACCCATTACATTATATTGGGTCCACTGGCCCAAAACCCTTTATCCAAGCCCATCTTTACTTTTAGAAGACATTATGATTGATGGATGACTAAAGTTTTGAATATGGCTCATTTGGATGTGACTTTGCTAAATATTAGGAATGTTTTTGTATGTTTACTAGTGGACATTGTATATACTTCCAAAGTGTATATGTGATAGTGACTATCATAGCTTAGATGAGATTTTAGGTCATAGTAGCTAGGAAGATTTTGGTGCAAAATGTTTCACTTGATTTTATCATTCTAACTACTCCTAATTCGTATAATACCATTTCATTTTTTTTTTTGCCTTTAAAACTTTTTTTATTTCTTTGGAAACTAGATGGAACCAACATATTTTGTTACTTAAAGAGGTTGGTGATTGGTCAAAGAAGTAAGTTCAACCCATAATAACAATAATAATAGTAGTAGTAATAAAAATATACATGGTCCATGATGAAGTATTATTTCCTTTGAATTAATTAAGACAATTGGCTTGCACATATTCATCAAATCCTCTCATAGAATGCATACACCAATTTTTACCCTCACATTATTATGTTCTCACATTTTTAGTATCAGTTTTGTTTTGGCGTATATTAATATTGAATAAATTAATTTTAATTAAAAGTAAAATAAATTTAAAATGTTTTATGTTTAAAGAATTTATGTAGAAGTGATAGTTGAACAACAAATATAAGTATAAAAATCTTGTTTTGAATCAAAAACTACAAAATTTAATTTAAAGACTGAATTAACACTAGAGATAAAACTAATTTAAATCATGGTAGTTGCGCAAAACCTAATCTATTTTATGCGTTTGAATTCACTTTTTTACTCTCCATATCCTAAAACCAAATGCATACGCTAGTGACTTCACCCGCAATATTTCTACCACTAATTAGGTTTGCAATACCTAGTTTACCAAGTTAGCAACTTTCAACAAAATATGCCTTATTTCATTTGAGCACTTCGAAAGAAAAAAAAATAGAAATCCCAACTTAACAATTATCCTCGTATTTTAACTTTTGTTTATAAAAAAAAAATATTATTTGTTGATAAATTTATCGAGACTAGTTCTTGAAAAAAGTTTATATTTCTATGACAAGTCTAGTTTAAATTCTCTATTAAATTAATTCAAATAGTTAACTAATTCTCATATTTAGAGCAGGCAACAGTATTAAAAGAAATTTATGTGCATTACACAGTTACTTTTATAAGTAATATAATAAGACCAAAACAAAAATATAGTTATGGTAAAATATTTTAAAATTTGTCTTATAAGTGCAGTTTAAGTATTAAAAAACTATATGAAAATTTATATTTTAAGGTAGAGTTTGAATTCATACCGTGATTCTTCTCCATATTTATATTTAATGTATGAGTTTTACCGTAAACACTTATACTTATATTTTTAAATAATATAAAGTCGATGTTGATAAACACTAGAAAATACAAGTATTCAAAATGATTAATTCTAAAAAAAATATTTTACTTGTAAAAAATTAATTTGGTCAATATTGATAACTATCTTATGACTTTAATGATTATTTATAAATGTCCTATTATATTTAATATTAATAAAAGGAAACAAAGTACAAATTAAATGAATTAAAAAATAAAAATTTATTGAATATCATAATTAATTAATAAAAAAATAGTATTGATTTGATTAGATACCAAAGCACAAAAATAGTGTCATAATTATTAAAGTTATACAGGAGTCATAAATCCTCAAAGTTCTTGAGCAGCTAAATACATATACGTGTTTGCAATTAAGATACCTTTTGCAAGTGAGACCAAACTCATTTAATATGAAATTTGACTAATTATCTACGCTAGATATGATAATGGATATTGAAATTGTATGAAAATCTCACATTATTAATATGTTTACGAGCTTGAATACGCTATTGAATGTATATAAGAGTTTGAATACGCTCATTGAACTAATTTTTAAAAGTGAGATTCAAATTAATTTAACAAGAAAAGAAAAAAAAATATATAAAGTGATGTTTGTGAGTTTTTTAAAAGTGATTTGAGTGACCATTAATGGAACTTTGGCAAGTCATTATATTTTAAAATATTATCAAAATTAATATATACGAGGGTAGAGGAAGTACATGAAAATGAAGTGAGGTTTGAATATTTATGGTGGGAGTGTGCATGGTTTTAATTTGACCGATGCAATTGAGGAAGGCTTGTTAGTTGCTCCATTTTTGTGTGTACTATACGTACAGTTTGGTGTGTGAAATTATTGTTCTAAGTTCATGAATGGTTCATATATATGATCATTACTTATGCAAGCGACTTAAATTTACATTTAAAATTGAGGACCCCAAAAATTCTTATTACCGCCAAATATCTTGAAGTCCAACCTTAAAAATGCAACAATGTTTTAAATAAATTAAAATCAGATTACAAACTCATAATTTCATTTCATTTTTTGAGGCAATTTCTTTACATTATTTAGCTTTTTTTTTTTTGTTTACAAAAGCGCATCATTACAATTGATGACCAATTTACTAGGTTTTGTCAACATTGGGACATATCACACACTCTTCTTTTGTTTTTATATTGATAAAATCCATTATATATATATTGTATAATTATCACTTTGTACCATATTATGCATGCATTAATGATTTATACTATCCATCTTCTGTAAACTCAACATCAACTTATTTTAATGTATTTCCTTAATTTTCATAATTTAATTTAATGATATTTATAAGGAAGATGAGAGAAAGACTATATTTTTAATTAATAATAAGGGTAAAAAATATATATTTAATATAAAATAAACTTTCCATTCCTAACATCACTTTATGTGTATACATTTAAAATATCGTAAGTTTTTAAATTTTAATTCAACTGATAAAATATTGATATTATTAGGTTGAACATCTTTGTTCGGCTTCGAATCTGGAAACTCGCATTTATGTTTGAGTTTATAGTAGTATTTACTATATTTTCTAAAAAAAAAAAATACCATAAATTTTATATTTTCTTAATTACATTTGTGTTAGTCAAAAGTATAATTTCATAAACATACATTTAGAATTAAATCATTTTTATATTTAATCAATTTCCAATTTATTTAAATTTTAAATTAAATTTATTTAAAAAACATAAATATCTAATTTTTTTTATGGATATTTAAAATTTCCTCTTTTTAAAAAATAAAAGTAAATAAAGTTGGTTCTATTTTACATTTCCAATATGCACAAAGTCTAATGACGCTGTTTAATGCTTCTTTTATGACTTTATCAATGTTAGATCATCTTTAATGCAGAAATTCATATTTGGTATTTAGGTGGTTCTTACATATACACATAATTTATGTATAATTTTTTAATAGTAATATTTAATAAATATTCAATATTTTTAAATCACCACCTCAAAAAAATCATTCAATAATTTTATAAATAACTTTGTATCATCTATAAATAACTCTATTATTATTATTATTATTATTATTATTATTATCATATTTTAATATTAAAAAAGTGAAGTTGAGAGAAAAAACTTATATGTGAAGTCAAGAGTCACTCATTAAATCACCGTTGCATTTCACACAACAAAATTGATAGTGTGATCTGAATGAAAATCAACGGTTGAAATGAAATACAAATGTAATCCAAAATCAACGGCTAAGATCACTTCACAGAATAAAATTGATAATATGATTTAAACCGTCCAATATAAAATCAATGGTTGGGATAAAATACAATGTGAAATTGCATGGTCCCAAACTACATGAAATCACAATCCTTAAATCACATGGTGTTTATTTTACAACCATAGTTAAAATGAAAAGTGTTAACACTATAAATCCACACCCTCACCCCCTCTCTCTCTTCTCAAATTCATGTTCTCTTCTCTCCACTTCCAAACCTTTGACCACTTTCCAACATCACAACACACACACACACTCTTTCTTCTACTACAACACTTTCTTTTTTGTTGTTCTTAAAACCAAAAACAGACATTGACACTTCCTTCACTACAAAAAGAGAGTTTGAATCAGATCTCCTTAAAATGCTCACAACAATTTACATTACATTAACTTCACTTCTTGACAACCCTTTTAACACAAGATCTCTTTTTTCATTCTATTGAACCATTTTCCAATATAAAAATCCTTTTTTTTTTTAACTTATAACCAACCCTTTATTAAAAAGACAGTATTTTTAATTGTTGGGTTGGTTAATTTTCTGTGTTTCATTGTTGGGTTGGTTCAAATTTTCCAATGGCTGAAGTTTCTGAAGTGAAAGCATCATTGCCTGAAGCAGAGAAGAAGAAAGAACAGAGTTTACCATTTTATCAGCTCTTTTCATTTGCTGATAAATATGATTGGATTCTCATGATCTCAGGAAGTATTGGAGCTATCATTCATGGTTCATCAATGCCTGTTTTTTTTCTTCTATTTGGTCAAATGGTTAATGGTTTTGGTAAAAACCAAATGGATTTGAAGAAAATGACTGATGAAGTTTCTAAGGTAAATAATAATAAAATTTCTATTTTTTTTCTTTTCAAAATTTTTAAATATTAATTGTCTCAGATCTGTTATCTAATTAATGCTTAGTTTTTATTTTCTTATCATGATTATTATTGCAGTATGCACTTTACTTTGTGTACCTTGGACTTGTTGTTTGCGTTTCATCTTATGCAGGTATGCTATTTTTTTTTTCTTTTCAATTTTTCTATCTTTTTTATTATTTTTCTCTCTCTTTCTCTCACTTTCATTTTGTTGTTTTGGTCTCAACATGTGAATAAGATTGATTAAACTTGTTGGACCATTACTTTTTTAGACTTTGTATGTGTCTATGTTATGTATATGTGTATGTCTTATAGCACACACTTGTGTCATTTTCTTACTTTCACTTGTCAAGGCCTAACATTATCTAAAACAAAAACTCTATAATAATCTCTATCATCATGTATTATATAAGATTAATGTATGGTACACATTTTTATTACACAAATTAATAATTGAACTACCATTCATCAAAATTATGAAATTAAGAAGATTTTTTTTTGTTTAAATATAACATCATTGCTTTTACTCTCTTGCGGCATACGTGGCATAGTAAAATCATAAAATCATGCCATGTGATATAATATGAATTTGCAGTATTAAATCCAAGAAAAAAAACTTACATGACTAAAACAAAAAAATGCTATAAAATTGCAACACTAAAATCATATTTAATTTTTTTTTTTACTTTTTATTAATCTTGTGATAATTTTGTTTTACTAATTTAACAGAGATTGCATGCTGGATGTATACTGGGGAGAGACAAGTTAGCACCTTAAGGAAGAAGTATTTGGAGGCAGTTCTTAAACAAGATGTTGGTTTCTTTGATACAGATGCTAGAACAGGAGATATAGTTTTTAGTGTCTCTACTGATACACTTTTAGTCCAAGATGCTATTAGTGAGAAGGTGCTTAATTTTAATCTTCCATATTTCTATATAAATATATATATTTTTATTTTTTTTAATCTAAATATATATAATTTTAAAAAAATGGAATTAATTATTAAAAAAATGGAATTAATTATATCTGTCATTATTGGTGTCGGATATCAACACATGTCTGACACTAAACATATCTTTAATTTGAAGTGTTGGTGTTACCGAGTTTTTTACATAGAAGGAAAGTAAAAAATATTGAAACTATGGCCTTTTGGGTAGTTGGTATCCATTTACGTGGGGTCCATCTATGATCATTGCTTAAAGTGGTGCATGTTAGCAAGTCAGGTCTTAACGTGCGCTTGAGGTGGTTGCATACATTGGCTTAGTGTTTAATTTGTTTTTTGTACCTTCAACAAATGTGTAGTACAGTACTGTTTCAATTGGTTTGTTTAAGCTAATTTATTTATATAAGCACTTGTGATATTGTTTTGGAAAGCTTATGAAAATAGCTTATAGCTTATAAGAAAACAGTTTAACTGTTTTATTTTTGTTATGGAATAGTTTATACATAAACACTTAAATGATAAGCGCTTAATTAAACTGTTTGTCCAAAAATGGTCTAAAATTTGTTGGTTGATTTTTGTTTTTCTGTGTGTAGGTTGGAAATTTCATACATTATCTATCAACTTTTCTAGCTGGACTTGTGGTTGGTTTTGTGTCAGCATGGAGATTAGCACTTCTTAGTGTTGCAGTGATTCCTGGCATTGCTTTTGCTGGTGGATTGTATGCTTATACACTCACTGGACTTACATCGAAAAGTCACGAATCGTATGCAAATGCCGGCATAATTGCTGAACAGGTGAGACTAATTCATGGTTGAAATTTGAAAACAAAATCATGTGCATGGACATGTTTCTTTATATGAAAAGTAACAATAAAGTTGTTCATTGTTTTAAAATTATTCTTTTTTTTACTTTTTGAATTAAAGCACTGCATGCTTATACTTATGAATTTGTGTCATGTTTTAAGTTCAAAGAATGTTTAAATGATGTTGTTTTTAATGTCCAACACTCATAAAAGTTTCTAGCTTTTTTCTTTTTTTGAGTAAAGTAAATAATAAAAAAGCATGATGATGATGATTGTTGTTTGTTGATCAAAATGCCAACTATGTCTTTGAATACAATTAAGTAATTGAAAGGAAATTAATGTATTTATCATCTTACTGCATTGACTTCGATACTATCGGCTCGAAAAAATGACACCATTAAAAAGTAGTAACCGAAATATAGGGGACTAACGAATAACTTTCGATTGTTATCTTCTTTGTGTTTAGGCGATTGCTCAAGTTCGGACGGTTTACTCTTACGTCGGCGAGAGTAAGGCATTGAATTCTTATTCAGATGCAATTCAAAACACATTGAAGCTTGGATACAAGGCAGGAATGGCTAAAGGTTTAGGCCTAGGATGCACGTACGGTATAGCTTGCATGTCATGGGCGCTAGTTTTCTGGTATGCCGGAGTTTTTATCAGGAATGGACAAACCGATGGTGGCAAGGCATTCACGGCTATTTTCTCCGCGATTGTTGGTGGAATGTGAGTGCTCAATTTGATGAAAAAAAACTTGAGTTTCGATGTTTCTATTAACTTGTAAAGTAACATGAACACTTGACACAATTCTGACTTTGACACTTATACATTGAAGTTATTGAATGTAATTCTTATGTGTTTGTGTTGTGGTAGTGGCCAACACCAAACACATCTTCAATGTGAAGCGTCATTGCGGCCTAGCCTTTGATGATGACATGTTGTTTATTTGCTTCCACAGGAGTTTAGGTCAGTCGTTTTCAAACTTAGGTGCTTTCAGCAAAGGCAAAGCGGCCGGATACAAATTGATGGAAATCATCAGACAAAAACCAACCATAGTAGAAGATCTATCAGACGGAAAAACCTTAGCTGAGGTTAATGGAAACATTGAATTTAAAGATGTTACTTTCAGCTATCCGTCAAGGCCGGACGTGATTATTTTCCGGAAATTTTCGATCTTTTTCCCAGCCGGTAAAACCGTTGCGGTTGTTGGTGGTAGTGGATCCGGAAAGAGTACTGTTGTTTCCTTGATTGAAAGGTTCTATGATCCTAATGAAGGTATAAAGCTAAAACATAAACTTCACATCAAAATCTTTATTTTTCCGATGATCAAACAACTATGCTGATCTTTCGAAATCGCTATGCAGGTCAGGTTCTGCTTGATAATGTGGACATTAAGACGCTACAATTGAAATGGTTACGCGATCAAATCGGATTGGTGAATCAAGAACCTGCATTATTTGCAACAACCATTCTTGAGAACATTCTCTATGGAAAACCTGATGCAACAATAGATGAAGTGGAAGCTGCAACTTCTGCTGCAAATGCTCATAGCTTTATTACTTTGCTTCCTAATGGATACAATACTCAGGTTGGTAATAATTTCGAAGTATAACAATATTGTAACGAATTACCATTTTCGGCTTAAAATTGATCATTTAGTAGTACTAGTCGAGGGTGTCTGAATAAATCAATGTTATCTGGTTTCTTATCAGGTAGGAGAGCGAGGAGTTCAATTATCGGGCGGACAAAAGCAAAGGATTGCAATTGCGAGAGCGATGTTGAAAAATCCGAAGATTCTTCTCTTAGATGAAGCGACTAGTGCTCTTGACGCAGGATCCGAAAGCATTGTTCAAGAGGCGCTAGACCGTCTCATGGTCGGTAGAACAACCGTAGTTGTTGCTCATCGTTTATCAACCATTAGAAACGTTGACACTATTGCCGTTATTCAACAAGGACTAGTTGTCGAGACCGGAACACACGAAGAACTTTTTGCTAAGGGAGGAACCTATGCTTCTCTAATTAGGTTCCAAGAAATGGTTGGAAATAGAGACTTTTCCAACCCTTCAACTCGCCGGACGCGCTCATCGCGATTAAGCCATTCACTTTCGACAAAATCTTTAAGCTTAAGGTCAGGAAGCTTGAGAAACTTGAGCTATCAGTACAGCACGGGAGCCGACGGTCGTATCGAGATGATCTCGAATGCCGAAACGGACAAGAAAAATCCAGCTCCAGACGGATATTTCTTCCGGTTACTCAAAATGAATGCACCCGAGTGGCCTTACTCAATCATGGGAGCTGTTGGATCGATTCTTTCCGGATTCATCGGTCCAACTTTTGCTATTGTTATGAGCAATATGATTGAGGTTTTTTACTATAGAAATTATGCATCCATGGAGAGAAAAACTAAGGAATATGTATTCATATACATTGGTGCTGGTATTTATGCTGTTGGTGCTTACTTGATTCAGCATTACTTTTTTAGTATCATGGGAGAAAATCTCACCACAAGGGTCAGAAGAATGATGCTTGCAGGTACGATGCTTTCAATCATAATCGTCAGATCATTAAAATCGATCGACTTATATCATATTAGCTTCTAAAGTCACGCCTTACAATATAAAACTGTTTACGTCGACAGTGTTTCAGAATTAAACTTCATTTTTGTTTTATGTTATGTTTGTTAGCTATTTTGAGGAATGAAGTTGGATGGTTCGATGAGGAGGAGCACAACTCGAGCCTTGTTGCCGCTCGCCTCGCCACGGATGCGGCCGATGTGAAGTCGGCTATTGCTGAGAGGATATCAGTAATATTGCAGAATATGACATCTCTCCTCACTTCTTTCATTGTTGCTTTCATTGTTGAATGGAGGGTTTCCTTACTCATCCTTGCAACCTTCCCTCTTCTTGTTCTTGCAAATTTTGCTCAGGTAAAAACTCCCTCCAACATTCATCATCATGACATAAAAGTTTGTTTAACCTTCATTCTATAAGAGCACTTAAAAAGGATTAGTCAAGAAATCACACATTTGAAGCAGTTTTGGAATTTTTGACTATTCGATTAAGATCAGACAACTTCTGTACTCACTTAGGTAAATCAATTCAAAATATGAAATAAAAACGTGAATTGTCTAATTTTGATTGAATCATCTACATTGACAATTGCATGATTGGTAATCAGACGACTTACATTTTGACTTTGGTAACTAAGTTCAAAATATAAAATAAAAATGTGAATCGTCCGATTAGCAACCATGTAATTGCACGGAAATTGCACATTTGACATAGTCATGCCCCGAGAACCATTCGATCGAGTGACTAGTAAATCAGACCAAAATTCAAAGTCAGAATATGAGCCACTCGATCTTTGATTTAACGGTTCAAAATCAACAACTACATTATAACATGAATGCATAGAATTCAAATCTAAAAAAAAAAATATTATTTTAATAATTAATTTGCATGTGTTGAGTGTTGACCCTAAGACTAAGAGTAGAGTATGGCCAAAAGGGTAAATCTATATTTTAACATTAGAGATTCTTTGTTATTTAGTAGTATTTGATACCTTACCTATATTAATATAACACTTTACCTTTTACAGTGTAAGAATCTAAGTTCACAAAAAAGTGTCATTAAACGACAAAAAAGCTAAAACAACTAAGACCCTACCCTACTTGAAGGGTGCACGTGCTTTCTTCCAGTTCTGTGCATTAACAACTCATAATAATTTGGAATAATAAAAGCTCATTAATTGCACTGAAAACTTTATTTATTATATATGGAGGTACAGTTTCATACCTGACCTTCAACTTTCATACCACACACTAGAGTAGACTAGTCTTTTGGTCAATTCAAAATTTTGATTAAAATATATCTAATTTAAAATTTAAATTAAATATATAAATTTTTTTTATCCACTCTATTTTTTCTTATATTTAACACTTGAAGGAGTATATATTTTGTTTGAACATAAAAGAAAATATTTCTCAATTTAGACAAATGCATATTTTAATTATTGATAAGTTTAACACTTAACTCAATAGAATCGAGATACCATAAGTTGCATTTTTTTTTCTTGATAATCTTTGCCAACTTTATTTAGGATATTCTTTCATATATTTATTAACATATACTCTTCTTAAAATAAAATTTAAATGAAAGTGATAGTTAAAAGATTAATATAATTAATAAATTTAATCCAAATACATGTATATATTTTATTTAAAAGGAGTACATATCATGTGTGCATTATTAAATTAATGTTAATTTTAAAGAGAGAAAAAGGTCATTGGTATTCATGAATGAGAAATAAAACACATTTTTTAAGAGTATATTTTGGGTATTGTGTAGAAATTCATATGTCTAGAGGAAACTTCATTATATAATTTTTTATTATATATTTAATTAATATATTTTCATAAAACTCTAAACCTTTTATTTTGTCTAGGAATTTGAACCTTGTTTTTGGCCTCCAACCCGTGATCTTTTCAGTCTTTTTCAGGTCTACTTAATTTGTCTAGATATGTGATCTCTATGTTACACAAACACCTATAATATACTTATATACTATTATTATTATTTGTTTGTTTCTGTATTTTTTATAAGGCATGTAAAAAACTATTGGAGATTTTGACTATGCACGTGAGATCATGTGGGACTTTTCTTCACTTACATATCTCACTTTTATAATAATAATAATAATAATTATTATTTTTCTTGCTCTTTAGACACCCACAACTTTACTCCATCCAATTTTTGGTGTAGTAAATTTTGGATTCGAAATAAAGGGTTGGTTTATTTATCTTGCTAGATCAATCTATAATCCAGCTGCATTAACATTTTATTAAAAAAATCGAAACTTCCTCTTCTATATTTTTTTTACATAAAAAATTTTAGCATTTTATTATGGTCATTAAAATTTTAGCATAAAGTTACAAGTTTTTGGGTTATGTTAATTTATGTTTATGTCAATTAAATTTAAATTAATGCTAAGTGTGAAAAATTAAAGAATGTTACATCACAATGTTTTTCTATCTCATATAGTATAATATTATTTCATCAAAAGAAAATATAGTATGATAATATTTTATTATTTCATGGATTTAATTTAAATACATTCTTAAAGTTAAAGTTTTTTACGCAATCAGTCAATTAGAACTATTTTTAAAGTCATACGAATGGGCGGTTGTAATTTTTTGATAATATAAATATTTTTACATCAACTATGCATAAAAATTATTTTCATTTTATTATATAAGTAACATGGAGCAACATAAAATTCCATTACATAAAATTCCATTACATGCATCATTTTCAAACCAAATAGTATCAATCACTTCACAAATATTTCTTGTAAGGGGTATTGTTCTACAATTTGCGCATGCCATAGGCACAGAACAATCAAATAGATTGATTGTACATTCCAATATATCAAAATCTTTAATGCAGTAGGTGTCCTTATTATATCAACAATATGTCCCCTCTAGGACCCTACCCTTGGTCCTTTTGAGTCTTTTCTTTGGATTTTGCTTATTTCATTCACACCCCTTTGAACTTTATACTAAAAATATGAACAAAACACAATAAAATGGAATTACTAAAAACTCCTTTGCTTTATATCTTGTCATATGCATGCCTTCCATTTTTTAAAGTTACTTTTATACTTTGTAGTTACTATTTACCACTCAATTAAAGTATGTGACTCTTATCTTGCATTGATTTATTATTGTATAGTGAACAAAAACCATGAAACATTTTTAGTAATAATGAAATTAAAGAAATCAACTACATGGATTTTCAACTAAAATAATACAACTTTTTTGTTTTCAATATTTTTCATACAATTATTCTGGTAAGAGTGTGATCTTATAACCTCACATGACAGAGATCAAATCTCGTTAGAGATGATTGTAAAATGGTCATCAGTGACGTTTCAATTAACATAGAAATGCTTGAATACAGGAAACGCCTTTAAAACAAGTGGTGAAAAATGAAAACAGAACATTTTCTCAAAGTAAAAAAGCCTTAAGTGTTTGTGTAGTTGTTTAGGTTTATATTGTATAATTTTACTTGAAGATTTATTTGTATATATATAATTTAGCTTATAGTTTAGAAATTCCTTAAAGCATTTGTGAAGAATGTTATGTTGTTGATCATGTGCTAACAATGAGAATTTCTATGTGTTTGTTTTTTGGATTTTACAGCAACTATCTCTCAAAGGGTTCGCCGGAGACACGGCGAAGGCTCATGCAAAGACAAGCATGATTGCAGGAGAAGGAGTAAGCAACATCAGAACTGTTGCAGCATTCAATGCTCAAAACAAGATGTTGTCGATATTTTGCCACGAGCTTCGTATCCCGCAGAGCCTAAGCCTGCGCCGAAGTTTGACATCTGGCCTCTTATTTGGCCTCTCTCAACTCGCCCTTTATGCGTCCGAAGCTCTTATTCTATGGTATGGTGCACATTTAGTTAGCAAAGGTGTTTCCACATTCTCAAAAGTCATCAAGGTGTTTGTTGTCTTAGTGATCACGGCGAATTCTGTGGCAGAAACTGTTAGCCTTGCTCCGGAGATAATACGTGGTGGAGAAGCTGTTGGTTCTGTTTTCTCAATTCTCGACTGCTCAACTCGGATTGATCCTGATGATCCTGACGCCGAACAAGTTGAATCCGTTCGCGGGGAGATTGAACTTAGACATGTTGATTTCGCATACCCTTCTAGACCGGATGTGATGGTGTTCAAAGATTTCAGCCTAAGAATTCGGGCAGGTCAGAGCCAAGCCCTTGTCGGGGCGAGTGGTTCGGGGAAGAGTTCTGTTATTGCATTGATAGAGCGTTTCTACGATCCGATCGTCGGTAAAGTAATGATCGATGGAAAGGACATTAGGAAGTTGAATTTAAAGTCATTAAGGCTTAAGATTGGTTTAGTCCAACAAGAACCGGCATTGTTTGCGGCTAGCATTTTAGAGAACATTGCATATGGCAAAGAAGGTGCAACCGAAGCCGAGGTGATCGAAGCGGCTCGCTCGGCCAATGTGCATGCATTTGTTAGTGGTTTGCCGGAAGGTTACAAAACACCGGTCGGCGAAAGAGGCGTGCAACTATCCGGCGGTCAAAAGCAAAGGATTGCTATTGCAAGAGCTGTTCTTAAGGACCCTACAATACTTTTACTCGATGAAGCAACAAGTGCACTCGACGCCGAATCCGAATGTGTCTTACAAGAAGCCTTAGAGAGGCTAATGAGGGGTCGAACCACCGTGCTCGTGGCTCATCGTTTATCGACCATTCGAGGAGTCGATTGTATCGGCGTCGTGCAAGACGGTCGAATTGTCGAGCAAGGAAGCCATTCTGAACTCATAAGCAGGCCAGAAGGAGCTTATTCTAGACTCTTGCAGCTACAACATCATCACATATGAAAAAGAAGAGAATTTTATTTGATAAATTATGATAATGACCTTATGGTTTGATAATTATGTTTGGTCCCATTAACCTCATGCTTTGATTTTTCTTTTTTAGATGTAGATATGTGTTTTTTTAATGAGGTTTGTACCTTAAGGACAAAAGTGCTCTATTTTTAATAGAGTATCAAGTATTATATAATATTAATTATTAATCACATATCAAAGGTGCATATGCATAAGCTTAAGCACAAGCATGTTATCTATCTGTTTTTTTAGCTTTTCTTCTAACTTACTATTAATATAATGCAATTCCAACAATTGCATGTTTTGTTGCTCTTTGCTTTTTCTTCATGCATGTGTGTTTGTCACATGATCTTTTTATAGTTAAAGATGAACACAACTTTTTTTCTTTGAGGGTCCCTTAAGAGGACTAGTTGCAATGCTTATTTATTTTTTTAACAAAATGGAGATAGAATTAGTTTGAAACATATGGTCTGAATTATTGTTGGTAATTATGAAGGATTGGATAAAACATTATTTATATGTATGCTTTTAAAATCTTTAGAAATGACCCACTTGATGTTGTCTAAAAGGATTTCCCTCTTTGGCCACTCATTGAACATGAAAAAACTTTCTTTTTGGGTACAAAAACATGAAAGAACTTTATCACCACAATTAATTAAAAATGTGTGCACATTTATATATCTCTAGGAATAAGGGGGTATGTAGTATTTGAATTTTCAAGCAATTTATGCTTTCAATAATACGATGATTGAGATCAGTTAAAAAATTTCAAGTTTGGTATTTTAAATTTTTTCAAAAATAAAATTTGTATTGAAATTTAAATTGTTTCCAACAACTATCAAGTCTAAGAATGTTAGACAGCAACAAATCTAAATTTAGGTGTGTATGAATGGACTTGTATTCCAGGCATTAATTATGTGATGAAGTAATTGATA
Source organism: Cicer cuneatum (assembly GCA_037974295.1). Lineage (NCBI taxonomy): Eukaryota > Viridiplantae > Streptophyta > Magnoliopsida > Fabales > Fabaceae > Cicer > Cicer cuneatum. Next base: position 1,859,409 of record JBBPBO010000003.1, on the reverse strand, counting down.
TTTATCATCTAATCTCAAATCAATAGTACAGAATTATTTAAAGAAAATTTGGAGAATGTGTAACGTGAGTCTACTAATCTTTAAGTTAAATCCATTAATACGTATAAATATGTGTATTTTTAAATGGAGAGAATCTAGGTACACATACACATACAATTAAGGATAACAACATAATTTGGGGACAAGCATCTACTTTGGTGATATCTATCCCGCATTCACCCCAAATTTGTCACGCTAATAATATTGTTGTTATTTTTAAATTTTATATACATGTATATATTTAATATTTTTTAAATATTAAAAATTATAATATCTTTTTTATAAAAAATAAAATTGTAATATTTTTTTAATTTATTATATATGACTTTTAAATTTATTATTTTACATAAATAGATATGAGTGCAAAAAAATCGAAATCTCGTTAAAAGCAAAGATAAAGACTAAAATTTTACGTCGGATAAAAATCGAAAGTGGAGAGGTAAAACCTACAACCCCTTCCTTATTTCCATGCCTATATACAACTTTAAGTTACCTAAGAACATATCTTTTATCACATTGATGAGACTCATTTGTTACCTTCATGAAAAGGATGCAACTTTCCATACGTGTACTTGATCTAAAGAAAGGATGGACCCCTTTAAGGTCCTCAATTTTTTTTAAGTTCCAAAGCAATGTATGTCACTCTAATAAGAAAAAAAGTTTGTTTTATATATATATATAAAGGAAGTATCAATGAGTTTTAAAATAAGAAAATCAAATGATTAAATTATGACTATATAGTTATATATAGATAATTATGATTGAAAATATCACATAACTACTTTAATTTTTTATTTTAATTTTAATTATTTATAATTTAATCAATTATTAAGATTTAGTTATTTCAGCTTCTTAATTTAAAACTCTTTTTCTCGATATATATATATATATAAATGAAAAAGTTTGAGTTTGAGGGGAAGAGTGTGGTGAAGACAAAAGCATGGCTATAAGCAAGAGAAATGGAGAAAATGAAAGGTGGAAACAAGATTTTTCAAAATAATTTGGCTGTTGGTAAGATTGATGCATCACATCAATGAGCCTCAATTATGTATGCCTGCAGGTACTTGCTGGATTTTTTCAGGATGATCTTGTTAAGACACTACTACAAGCATAGGGCCAAGACTTTTTATGCAAAAAGACAAAAGGTTGCCAATTATTTGTTATAAATTGTTATGAGGTTATAAATGTGTTTTATGATTTCTATAAAAAATTGAGAAAATTTGATTTTGGTTTCCATAAAAATTTAATATCTTGTTATTCAAAATATTCAACTAAATTGGTGTTTGAATTCTCGTTAATCTCTTATATAATAAATTAAAAGTACATAATTTTTGTATACTTGAGAAACTAAAATAAATAAATAAAATTGAGGAATATTTTTTTACATAAAAGAGATATATATATTTAACATTTTTATAAAATATATTTAACTCTTTTTCAATATATATATATTTGTCTGTAAATGGAATGTTAAATAAACTCGCATACAATAGTAAAATCTTAAATTTAAATTTAAATGTGAGACATGATATTTAACCTAATAATATTAATATTAATATTTGTTAATTAAATCAAATTTTATGAATAAAAATATATATTTAAATGTTTATGTAAATATATATATATATATATTTAACTCTTGTAAAATATATATTTTATTTCATATGGTTAAATAAATATATTTGTGCCATTTACCTAGTTTCCTTCTAGCTACGGTTTTCGAGTTTGAACCTAACATTATAGGAAAAGTGGATAGATCTTTCGAGTGAGAGAGATAGATACATTGACTAAACTCTATGGTTAAAATAGTGAGTTTTTCATTTATATATATAATATATATTTTTTTATATCTATTTTTTCTAAATTGGAGCTGTTATTCTAATACTTTTAAGTCTTTAAAAGAAATTTTTATCGTCTTCGAAGTTTTATATAGTTTGAGAGATCATTCTCTGTAATTGCTTTCATATACACTTAATTTTTTTTTTAAATTATAACAATTTTAAGCATGAAAACGAAATTTTTGAAATCAATTTAATGAATAATAAGAAGAAGAATTATGATTTTGATCTTGGGCCATGGGATGAAGGAATTGAATTGGTTAAGGTTATTATTATTAGATGATGATGACATAAAATGAAGCAACATACAAAAAAACATAAAGTGAAAAAGTGTGTAAGGTAAAAAATGTAATTTGATAGGGCAGAGCAGAAATACAATCTAGTGATGCACTCTGTTAGATTAGATTCTTGAGATTGAGAGTGAAGTGAAGATTGAAGAATCTAACTAAGTTGCATGTGTACTGTTATTGTGAAAATGGGTAAATGGTCCACTCTGTCTTGGATACACTATACACTATAGTACAACTTTCTTGTCTACTTCTCTTTCTTCTTTTTACATTCTTGTTACTAATTTTTCAAAATCAAACTACTATTTTTTAACCCTAAAGTTCGATTTAGAGGTATGAAAAATTTAATTAATGATCGAAATTTAAATTATTTGTTTTTGATTGAATTTTATTAATATTTGAGTTTAACTTACTTGGATGTATTTTTATACGGTATTTTATGTATATTAAAAATGGTTGAGGATTATATTGTGGGTTAGGAGTAGATTTTGTGAGTAAAAGTGGGTCCAATACATGTTTGAAATTAGGTACAAAATAGTACATGTACAAAAAACTTGAATCAGCTTTTTTTTCTTTTGAGAGGGTAGTAAGTGACTAGTGAGTCTTTAATTTGCACAACATTTTTGACCATTTCTTCTGATTCTGAAAACTCTCTCAGAATCCATCCAGCTAGCCCCATGTCTTCTGGCAACACCACACACATTGTTTTGATAATTGAGGTTCTCTATTTTTTTTTCTTTCGATATACACATTCATTCTTTTGGAAGAGTACAAATTGGTTACAGAGGTAAAAATTGATTTTGATATATTTAATTATTTTTAAATTTAAAATTATAATATCGAGTAAAATTATACTTTTGTGTTTAGTTTAATTGTTTGTTGTGGGTGATAGTTCTGTTATATGGTTCATTGATATTGTTGTATTATAGACTGGTATATTGTTTATATAAAACTCGTAATATTTTAAATGGACTGATCCTATTTATCAAATGTTTTGTGTTTTTATTTGTAATTTTGTTTTCTCTATTCTTTTAAGATTATATTGCTATTTTAATATATAATTTATAATTTCTATCTGTAAAATTAATTTTTAAACGTGAATTTATTACTTTTATAAAAATCTATTTAAATATAAATTATTTTATTTTTAATTTATTTTTAACCAAAATTAATTTTATTAAATAGAATTTTTATAGAATAAAACTTTATCAGGTAAAACCAAAAACATGCAAAGTGATTTTATGAATTAATAATAAAAATGTGACAACAAATAATTACTATTGTTCTGGTAAATATAATGCATTGGATTCACTGGCTTATTGACCCTCAATTTGGCTTATTCATTTACATGTTCAGAAATATAAGGGATCGTTTTTGTCAGATTTTTTATGACATCAAGCTTGGTAATTTTCTAACCCTCTTTTTATTTTATCTTAACTCACTCAGTCTGACACCTTATCGTGTCATGGGCAAAGGCTGATGAAACAACGGTTGTCTACTTAGTAAAATTTTGTTTTGAAACACTTAAATTTTAATTTAATTTCATAAATATTAAAATTATTAAATTAAATATTATTATTTTTAATTTGATTTAAAATTTTATATTTGTAAGTGTAAGTTGTTGATTGTATTTATTATTTGGTCTACATATCAGAAAAAAAATTGTTTTGAAAAGATTTTTTTAGAGGGAGGAGTATCTTGAGTTCAGATCCTCTTTATTTGTGTTCCATTTATAAAAAAAATACAAAAAATAGATAGTAAATCCTATTATTAAGTGATTATATCTTTGTTAAATTTAAATTTAAATTTTTTTTATTTAATTTTTTGTGTCTATTTTTCTCTAAACAAAAATCAATGGAGAAAAAAGAAAATAAACATGATTCTAACTTGAGTATCTCATATGATTGAATTGATGTTTGAGAGCCGTTTGAAATTCAAATAATAATTAATAACATTTTTTGAAAGCAGAAGTTCATAATATTACTCACTCTAATGACTCTAAGACAATGACTCTAAGACAATAATTTCGTTAATATTTATTGAATAAAAAACAACGAATACTAATACTTTAAAATTATATTTTCCGTAGAGAATTCTAAACTTGTAGAGGATTCTAAACTTCTAGTTAAAGTGTTAAAAATGTTGGTTTTCATTAAAGTCTAAAACAATTTTTAAAACTAACTTATCATCTCTCCCACAATGGAAGAGCCCCAAAGTTACAATTTTAATATTCTTTTAAAGACTATTTTTTTTAATATTTATTTTAAAAAATTCAAATTATGAAAAATAGTGTAATTATAATATTTTAGTATCTCTATAAGTCGGAAATCTTTTTTTTCTTAATTTTAGAGATTTTTTTACCTAGACTTTTATATAAAAATATATTCAAATGTCGGTAGAAATTATTTATAAGATTCCTATCACTTACCCCAAATAGAGGGTAAGGATGTGTTGGCAGATGTTACCCAATTTTTTTAGTTTAAAACACACACACATATGTTCAATGAATCAATTAATGGTCAACACATATTAATGACAATTACAGAGGTCATGTAACAACTATATCATTGGTAAGCCTCATAAATAACTTTCATGCATGTTGAGAATGAGAATATATAGGGTGCAACATGAGAAATTAATATTTAGGTAATTGGGAAATGCTAACTAGTATTAGTATTGAGTAATGTAAATAACTAGTATTGAGAAAATCAAATATCAATTTGTACCCTTGTTTTTTTTTTTTTAATTTTTAATTTTATCATTTTGAATAAAAAATGAAGTAATGTAAGGGGTGTAAATATGCTTACAACAAGTTGTGCTTTGCAAGACCCAATGTGGTCAGATAAAAAAAATAAAGGCATAAGTCAGATATATTTCTTGTAATAAGCTTGTTTTTCATATCTGATAGTGTACTTTAAGGTCAGACAATAAATATAAAGGTTTAAAAGAGAAATTCAAAATCGAGACATTTTAAAAATTAATAATAAAATTAGATTTTTTAAGTTTGATTAATTGTTACAATACTAAACAATTTACAATTAAATATTAATGTATAAGACACTTGATAAAAAAAATTAACCTTATAAATAAGTAATTTAATATATCTTTAGATAAATTAACGGATCAATAAATTAACTAATAAAATGAAATTCTATTTTAAGATATAATATGAAATTTAATCTTATATAACAATATATTTAAATATCTCAATAAATGATGAAGACTAATATGCATAAGTTACAGAAAAAGATAAAAAAACTTATGATTTTACACAAAATTTAATATAATTAATAATAATAATAATAATAATAATAATAATTTGATTATATTTATTTAAATGTATAAAAAATTATTTTGATAGTTTGTAGCATCATCCTTTTAAAGTAAATAGACTTCTAAAATAATTTTGGTCTTTTTTATTTTAAAAAATAAAATCTAACATGACCTAAATCTAACATAGAGTAAATCACATGTTCTTATTTTGAACCCCAATAACATCCTAAGGAATCTGCATAAAAAAAGAAAAACATCCTAAGGAATCAAGACTTTGCTCGATTGGTAATAGACGATGATGCATTTTGAGGACACATATATAGAGAAAAACATGGAATCATGTCCCATATTGCTAGGATCAGTTAAAAAGTGAAAAGTAAACACACTCACCTAACAAAAAGTTTACACACCAACCAAATATATTTGAATAAATCAACATAAATTTTAAGTAATTAATAAAAGTGAACATGATTACTCCATCATGGTCAAATAATTACTATTTGAAGAAACATCAATTGGATGTTGAAATTATTGATAAAATAAGAATAATAATTTTTGTTGTTGATGAATTGATAAGAATAAGAATATGTGCATCAATAAAAAGCCACACATAAGAGAGCTAAGATGTTAATATTGAATCAATCAAATTTTTGCTAAAAGATTATCTAATTTCGATTTGTTACAATTTGTCATGTTATTAATTGGAAAGAACAACTTGATGGAAATATGCATGCATGTGCTTGCTTGTTTCATGTTCCAACAACTTTGATTCATCAATCCCTATCACCAAAGTTTACGGTTCATTTCTTGTTCACACTCGTCTCTATTACATGCATTTGCATTTTTTCTTTTCTTTCAAGCTCTCGATTATATAATTGGTCTTATCAATGGATAAGACCCTAACTATTGTTGTTTTGTAATTTCCCTATTAACATTAAGAAATTTGTTAACATTTTCTTTACGAAGGACTTGCTAACTATTGTTCCAAGAGTTTTGTTAAGAAATCTAAAAAGAAAGTTTTGTATTAAAAAAAAACAAATTTTAAACTTTTAAAAATAAAACTTTTCAATACATTTTTAATTGAGTATTTCTATCTTTGATTTCTTAACATGCACTCTTAAGAAACTTGTTAGGATTTTCCTTATCATTATAGTTTATATAGATCATTAAATGATGTTATGATGGACACGTGACATATTTCTAATAAACTTCCTGTGCTAAAAAATTATTAGGTCTTCTATGTTTGCTATATAATATTTAATGGACATGCACTATCACTTTGAACAATATTTTTATATTGATAGGTAAAATCAATGATTAATCATATAGATATTGATGAAAGTTATAATTATAAGATAAAATAATAAAATCAATAATTCATATTAACTTATCTGTCAATGTAAAACTGATTTACATTAACAATGCACAATTATTTTTTCAACACTCATGTTTTAAGCACGAGTCTCTAATCTAGTACTAGTAACTAATTAAAGCGTACATATTTATCGTCATCGGAGACACATGTCAATGTGAAAAACATGGAAAACAAAATGATGTGTTATGTAGTTTTTTTTGTCATTGAGTCATAAACATAGATTTTAATGCTCAATACTTTTTGGAAAAAGGTCATCTTATTCTATTCTACTAGCTACTCTATACCATCAATTGAAGCATATCAAATTGTAAATATATAAGGAGGTCCGAATTTGGTTTTGGAAAATAAAATAATCCAAATTGCTATATAAAAAAATTGTAAATATATAAACAAAATTGTGCAAGAAATTAAATAAAAAGGAGTAAATTGTTTTGTGAAGGTGATATTATTGGTAAGTTAGGCCTTCACAGATTTTGATAGTCTTAAATAACTTATGGGCTATGCTTAATTTAGTATCAAATATGAGCCCAATTTGAATAATAAGGTTACTTTATTCTTAAGCCCAAGTTAGTAACGTTGTTGTTTTCACGTTGGAATTGATGGATGGTAAGTGGGCTTAGAATTCACAAGAGAATATATTTGATTAAAATACTGTTTCCACATTTAAAAAATATACCAATATATGAACAATTTTATAAAATTTACAAACATATCATCAATAAAAAATATACAATGTTAGAAAAATTATCTGTATATCAATATTTGATTAGAATACTATTTTTGAGAGAGCTCGATTAGAATAATAACATACAAGAAAATGTATCAAAATTTTATTCAGAAACAAATTAATAAAACAGAAATAGTTGATAATTGTTATAATTTATATTAAATTTTTATAACCGAATTTAAAGTTATTCACATAAATTTTTAATATTCTTAAATTTCCTTAATTTTTCTCTAAGACGAAAAGTAGATTAAATAGAAAAA
>JBBPBO010000003.1:1783804-1851415 GCA_037974295.1 Cicer cuneatum | reverse complement strand
ACAAACTTGAGGGAATATAAATCTTTAAACAAAAAAAGAGAAAGAAAAAAAAGTAAATGTAAAATTACATTGAATAATATTTTGAGAACCAATCCTAGAATGAATATTATAAACAACAGTGCACTTTTGATTTTTTTTTCTTTTTTGATTTTGAAAAAACTACAATAAAATCTTATTATGACAAGGAACACTCTTGTTACCATCATTGTTTAAAAATTCTGGCAAAATTTGCATGTCATGAACAATATTTGAGTTGAATTTGTTTAGCAAGGATTTGAAAAAATATGACATTTTCATCACTTTAAAGACCAATAATACACAACTAAAAATTAGTTTATATGTTGTTTCTCATTTTGTATCCTGACATTTTTGTTGACTAAAATTTTATAGCAACAACTATTTCTTGACATGTGAATAAATCTTGCAAGAGGGTTGATTGGCAGTAGTATCATTAGTTAATTGCAAAGTTATTTAGGTTGAATCTAACAAGTTACTACCAAAAACTTCTTAAATGACATTATTAGGATAACCAACTTTAAAACCAATATTCTCCTCATTAATACAATTAAAATTCATATTTGAATCTTGATAAATAAAATTCAAAAGGGGATTAATTAGTATCAACAAATTTTCTTAGACTTTGGGACAAAAATTATTTTTTTAACAATTGACACCTCTTTGTCTGATTTTGATTTGTTGCTTAATGGATACCTTTAAACAAACCATACCTCTTGATTTACATTCCCTTAAAGTATGAACAATGCATTAGAAAAAAAAAAAAGACAAAATTTCAAATTATTAAAATAAATTAATATCCACAAGAACATGAACACATTGACCAAAAGAATGCTTCTTAAGTTTATTTTTTCAAGTGTTCTGTTGGCCAATTATTTTAGCCTTATTAATACTATTATTTATTATTATTGCACTATTCACTCAAGACTCTTACAATCAATGATCAACCAATGTATTATAATAATTATATTATTGACTAATACTATACAATAAATTCAAAATGAAAGAACAAATTGATTATCTAATAGTTATATGATTTGACAACATTCTCTTATATTGAATTTTAATGGTAATTATTCTTGTTGTTCTCTCGTTTGTAATTTATTTAACTTGATTGTACATTTTATATTTACAAAAAATTCTCAATATTGCTCAAGAGAAACTAATCTTAATGAATATAATTAAAAATTTTACTGAAAAATAAAAAAAATTTAATAAAAAAAATTATATTAATAATGATTCAAACTCGAATTTTTAGTAATGTTCATGTTTATGCAATCCCAATATATACGTGTGACGTGTATACCTTGTGAGGACCAACTCTAAGGGTTATTTGGGCTCAATAATAGATATCTAGAATCGAAAGCCCAATTTATTTTTTTTTTGACTCAGTCCAATTTAATTCTTATATTTTTAAACAAGTGAAAATTTTATTTCATATCTAACAATTATAATTCAACTCTATCTTCTCTAAAAATTCAATTTTGTCCCTTTTTAAAAAAATGAAAAATTCTTCCAATGTACTCTGATAAACTTAAATTAAATTTTTCAAAAAAATTGAGTTTTATAAAACACAAATGTGTTCTAAGAAACTTAAAATTTGAGGAACATAAATGTATTTTGAAAAATCTTAATTTTTTTTAAAATACATTTCTATTTCCAAAAACTTAATTTAAAATTTTCAGAACATACAGTGGTTTTCTAGAAAATTTAAAATAATTTTATCGGCAATACATAAAATGTGATTAAAGTTTCGGAGAACTTTTTACAGGATTAATATCCTATCTATTTGTTCCATTAGTATAATTTTTGGACACATTAGAGATATAAAGGCACACACATTAATATAATATTTATATACTAAAATTATATTAACGAATATGTTCGTTTTTTTAAGAAACGAAAATAATCTCTACTACTTTCTAAAAGCTTATTGGTTAGTACAACTTTTTTTTTTAAGAACAAAAGACATAAAATAAGTTTTTTTAATTATATCTAGAAGAAAAAGAGTTTTTTTATGTATTTCAAAAAACTCATTTTATAAGTTTTTCAAGATATAGGTGTGTTCCGGTTGATTTTTCACAACACTAGTGTTTCTAAATACTTAAATGCAAGTTTTTAATATTATAGAAAATTTAAATTAAATTAGCTAGTAGTATTTTTTACAGACAAAAATCATGTGATGTAAAACATATTTTATGTTTGTTGGTAAAACAAAAATTTTCAGTTTTGAAAATTAAGATTTTTTTTCCTACAGTTTGTGAAAAATCTAACTATATTCTTGCCATTTTGACGTATTCACGGTAAAAAAAATTTGGATTTAACTCCAACCTCAACAAATTACGAAATTTTTGGTATATTATTTTTAAAACATTTTCATTTTATAAATTACATACTAGAAATTTCACCAATGAAAAAAATCTGATACATAGTTATATTGAAAATTTCTGAGAAAAAAATCTTATATATCAGAAATTTTGAAAACAAAATTTTCCGTTCTTATTAGTAAAAGAAAAAAAATTTCATACCACAAATTTCATTTTTTAAAATTTCAATGCTTATTGAAAAATAGATAATAAATTTTGTATATCAAAAATTTTGTTTTTTTAAATTTTCAATACACATTAAAAAAAGAGAGAAAAATTATATACTAAAAATTTTGAAAACAAAATTATCCGCACACATTAAAAATAGAAAGAAAACATTACATTTCAAAAATTTCAAAACAAAATTTTCTGTTTATATATACTAATCCAAAATTTAAAATGTCAAATTTTATTTTTATCTTTTGTATTATCTATGAATGTAGAAAAATTTATGCAAAAAATGGGAGTAGGAATTAAATTATAGGGGTAGATAGCAGGTTTTTTTTTCTTCCCTTTTTTGCTCAAACTATTTATTTGAATTTACACAAAACAACAGCTAATTTATTTTTATTTTTCCAATGTAACATCAAATAGAAAAGTAGGAAGTAAAAGAAATTTTGAAAAATAAAGAAATGAATTGAAAAGTGTATTAAAAAACAGTATAGATTTCAATGAGACTTTCAATTACATGTACATTTTAAATTTATTGGTACTGGTGTCCATAATAAGTTGCTTATTATAAATCGTTTATCTGTCTAATATTTTTATATAATTTTTAATCCTACTTTTTTTTAAGTAACCAATAAAGTTAGAAATTTGTTAGCTATTTCTCTTATTTTTCTTTGACATTATTCCAGACGTGGTTGATATTTATGATTAAGTTGACCTCATTTTTGTTATCAATAAGAATTCTTTTTTGCTTTCATATGAAATGAAAGTATGAAACATACTATGGCTGTTAACATATAGTACCTGTTTTCTAGTTTTTCTTCATTTTTTGCTTTAATTTTTTTTTATCTTATTTCAATTTTAAATATTTATGTGTTTAATTTTATTCTATACTAGGTGATCTATATGGGACCATTGAAGACGGGAATTGGGGGAAGAGAGGGATGATGATGTGGAGACGATTATTCCTTTGTAGAGAACCTGAAACAAGTAGTGGACAACCGTCTTATCATCATTTGACGGTTGTGATCGATTGCAGATGAGTTCGGTTTTATTAACTTGAGTTTGGCCTCCGAAGAATGCAGTATGTTCGGCGTTTCCTAGACTGGACTAAAGCCCAATAGCTGTCCGTCTATTGGACTTGAGTCCGGTCCCAAATAGTACGTTTCATCATCAATTTTTTAATAGATAAATTAATTAAAGTTTCTTATTTTTGTCGGAAAAAAATCATAATAATACTCAAACATCCAGGCATTTCATATGAATAATTCAAATATATGTATGTGGATCTGATGAATCCCTACATTGATCACGTTCCATGGGACCATATGAACACCATATTTAAGTACATATACCTACTTGCATTATTGTGCATGTGGGGAAAAAGAGAAAAGAAAAAAGTTTTGTTTGAAAAACATACTTAAAATGATGGTGTATTATCCATAGGAATGTATAATTTTTGTTTATACTAATTGGTTCAGAGCAGAACTTCTTTGACTGCCAGAAACAATTAGCGATGTTGGAATACCAAGAAATACAAGGAGCAACTTTTAATGGATGTGAACTTGTATATACTCTTATGTTCGAGTCAATAAGAGTTGGAGTGGAGTATTTTAGATTATAGTCAATTGTGTACCTTGTATTTTAAATATGTGACATTAATTTATATGGATAATCCTTCCATATGATGTCTCTAGAGGCTGTTGGACCATTGTAAGATCCTCGCGGCGGAACTCTTGAATGGTCGTGTGATATTGATCAAATGGCGATGATTTAATCATGGAGGGTATTTGGCTGCAACGTGGGTCTATATTGTTATCTTGCACCGACATTTGTGAATCTGTGAGGCTAACAAATAAGATCCGTAAAATTTAATTATACTGACTTATACTAAAATTGTTAGGTTGAATACGTGTTTTGAATTCAAATTAAAGACTTTACAATTGTGTGTGAGTTTTTTTACTGTTTCATCTAAATAAAAAATACGTGTATCTTTTTTGTGTATAATATAATTGAGGCTGAATTTGACAAATTAGAATAAGCAAAAGACAACCATAATTATCAATACTAAATAATTTCACTTATGCATAACTTTTTTTTCTAATTTGACCAATAAGTATTAGACACCAAAGTGCATCTCCATATTTCTTTAGAAATTAATGAAAGTCATCGGTTAAAACGATTGAAGATCGGTAGTTAAGTCGTCTCAACTACTAAATACCGATATTGTGAAGTTGAACATTTTATTTTAAGTTGGAACTCAGAATTTCACATGAATTATTTATGGTAGTATTTAATTATCATCACTTCTAAGACAAAAAAGGAAAAAAAAAACTATTGACGATGCATATTCTCAAGTACCTTATTTGGTCTAAATAGTCACAGTATGTTTTATTTTTAAAATTTTAGTTTATGCGAATAAAGTTATGAAAAACAACCTACAAGTTGTTGGCCGAAAATCCAGCTCGGGTGTCTACTTTAAGGATTATTTGTCAATTTAATTATAAGGTTAATTGTTGATTTAATTGTTTAGTCTGATAATAAACGTGGCAGAGAATAGGTTAGCTTAATTACATTTCAATTTGGTTGTTAGGAGACCGAGTAAGCAGGCGCGGAATTTTGCATCTGATAGCGTTTTCTACTTCTGGTTAGTGTGTTGTCGTATCGTCTGGTACACTGTACCGGTTCGTCTGGTAATTCTGTTTTCTGTATTTCTGGGTATTTAAATCTCCAATTTTAATTAATAAGATAAGCATTCCATTTCCTTACATTGAGATCTTTAATTCTAGCATTTTAACAATTGGTATCAGAGTTTCGAAAGAGGCTTGATAATCGTGAGAGTGAGTGTGGACAAGTGAAGTCCAGAACAAACACGGGAGTTTGAGTGTGTGAGTGAAACACAAGAGAAATCATCATGTCAACCTCAGAAAGGTTCGTGCAGCCGTCTATTCCCAAGTTTGATGGCCATTATGACTACTGGTCAATGACAACGGAGAATTTCCTTAGGAGCAAGGAAATGTGGAATCTGGTGGATGAAGGAATTCCAACACCAGCAGTTGGAAATACACCAGCATGTGAGCCTCAGAGAAAGAGTGTGGAGGAAGCCAAACTCAAAGACCTAAAAGTGAAAAATTATCTGTTTCAAGCTATTGACAGAGAAATACTGGAGACGATACTTAACAAAGAAACATCAAAAGCAATCTGGGACTCAATGAAACAGAAGTATCAAGGGTCCACAAAGGTACGAAGAGCACAACTTCAAGCCTTGAGGAAAGAATTTGAGTTACTGGCCATGAAAGAAGGAGAGAAAATTGATAACTTCTTGGGACGGACTCTAGCCGTGGTCAACAAAATGAAAACAAATGGTGAGGTGATGGAACAAAGTACAGTGGTTAGTAAGATACTCATAGCATTGACCTCCAAATTTAACTATGTTGGCTGCTCAATTGAGGAGTCAAATGATCTAAGTGTCTTAACCATTGATGAATTACATGGTAGTTTGCTAGTTCATGAACAGAGGATGCTGGGACAACAGGAAGAAGAACAAGTGCTAAAAGTAACATATGATGAAAGATCAGCAGAGGCAGAGGTAGAGGCATGAATAGAGGAGGAAGAAGTAGAGGACGAGGCAGACAAACATTCAACAAAGCTACAGTTGAATGTTTCAAATGTCACAGACTGGGACACTTTCAAAATGAGTGCCCAGAATGGGACAGAAGAGCCAATTATGCTGAACTGGATGAGGAGGAAGAACTTGTGCTGATGTCCTATGTTGAGTTCAACAAGTCAAAAAAGGAAGCAATATGGTTTCTTGATCCTGGTTGCTCAAATCACATGACTGAAACAAACAATGGCTCGTGGAGTTGGATGAACAATTCAGTCATTCTGTAAAACTGGGAAACAATCTCAGAATGCTAGTGAAAGGGAAGGGCAACATCAGACTTGAAGTAGAAGAAGCAACTCAGGTAATCTCTGAAGTGTATTATGTTCCTGAGTTGAAAAACAATTTGTTGAGTATGGGTCAACTACAAGAAAAAGGGTTAACTATCCTGATACAAAATGGAGAATGCAGACTTTATCATTCTAAAAGAGGACTAATCATGCACACACGCATGACCTCTAATAGAATGTTTGTTGTTCGAGCCAATGTTCTGATGGATACATCTTCTGCATGTCTGAATGTGAGCAGTGATGATACTGGTGACTTGTGGCACAAGAGATATGGTCACCTGAGTATTACCAGTCTGAATTTACTACACCAGAAGGAACTTGTCAGAGGACTTCCCAAGTTCCAGATGTCAACATATGTATGTACAAGCTGTATGAAGGGAAAACAACATCGGAAGATCATTCCAAAGAAAAGCAAATGGAGAGCAACTCAGAGGCTACAACTTATACACTCAGATATCTGTGGACCCATCACTCCAAAGTCATATGGTAACAAAAGGTATCTTCTGACCTTTATTGATGATCTGAGTCGTAAGCTCTGGGTTTACTTTCTGAATGAAAAGAGTGAAACTTTCACAACATTTAAAAGCTTCAAAAATATTGTGGAGAAGGAGTCTGGTCTATCCATTTTTGGACTAAGAACAGACAGAGGAGGGGAGTTCACCTCCAAAGAATTCACAGAATTCTGCAGACTCGAAGGTATCAAGAGACAACTGACTACAGCCTATACTCCTCAACAAAATGGAGTTGCAAAACGTAAAAATCGTACCATACTTAACATGGTGCGATGCTTGCTAGAAGACAAGAAGATGCCAACTCCATTCTGGCCAGAAGCTGTGAAAACGACATGCCACATTCTCAATCGAAGCCCTACTTCTGCTGTAAAGAACAAAACACCAGAAGAATGCTGGAGTGGAGTTAAACCTAATGTTGATCATTTCCAAGTGTTTGGATGTATAGGAAATGTACATGTACCAGATGCAAAGAGGTCAAAGTTGGATGCTCGAAGTCAAGAGTGTGTGCTGATAGGGTACAGTGAAGAGTCTAAAGGATACAAAATGGTCAACCCGACCACAAAGAAGGTGATAATTAGCAGAGATGTTGTGTTTGAAGAAAGAAAAAGCTGGGACTGGAAAAAGACAGAAGGAGAATCCAAGAATGACATTCTTGACTGGGGAGAAGCTGATAATGATACATATGCCTCGAGTGATGAAGAAAGTGAAGAAGAAGCATAATCTGATCAAAGTAGTACTGCCAGTGATACTGCTTCTGGTCACAGTAATATCTCCAGTGACACTACCACACCTACACTTCCAGAAAGAAGAATCACTCGAGCTCCAAACTATCTTCAAGACTATATAAGTGGAGAAGGACTATCAGAAGAAGATGAAGAGGTACAAAATCTAGCACTGTTTATATCCTCTGATGATCCTGTTTATTATGAAGAAGCAGTAAAATTGAAAAGATGGAGGGATGCAATGGATATGGAGTTCAATGCTATTGTAAAGAATGAAACCTGGGAGCTTGTTGATGCACCAAAGGAGGCCAAAGTAATTGGTGTAAAATGGATCTACAAAACTAAATTAAATGAGAAGGGGAAGTAGATAAGTGTAAAGCTCGTCTTGTAGCTAAGGGATATGCACAGGAGAAAGGAGTAGACTACAATGAAGTTTTTGCTCCAGTAGCTAGATGGGATACTATTAGAACAGTGATAGCTCTGGCAGCAAGAAATGGTTGGACAATTTTTCAGCTTGATGTCAGAAGTGCCTTTCTTCATGGTGAGCTGAATGAAAATGTTTACATTACTCAACCTTTAGGGTATGTGATCAGTGGGGCAGAGAAGAAAGTATATAAATTGAAGAAAGCACTCTATGGTCTAAAGTAGGCACCAAGAGCGTGGTTTAGCAAAATTGAAAGCTACTTCATTAAGGAAGGGTTTGAGAAAAGCAGCTATGAGCACACATTGTTCATCAAAAGAGAAGAAAAGAACAAGATCCTAATTGTAAGTCTATATGTTGATGATCTCATTTTTACTAGTAATGATTCTGTTATGATAAATGAGTTCAAAGAATCCATGAAAAAGAAGTTTGAAATGACTGATCTGGGCAAGATGAAATATTTTCTGGGAGTTGAAATACGGCAGAACTTCAATGGTATTCACATTGGTCAGAAGAAATATGCTGAAGAAGTTCTAAAAAGGTTTGGTCTGGAAAATTGCAATGGAGTCAAGAATCCCATGGTTCCAGGAAGCAACAGACTGACAAAACAAGAAGATGGTAAGAAGGTAGATGCAACCCTATTCAAGCAAATGGTGGGAAGTCTGATGTACATGACTGTTACAAGACCTGATTTAGCCTATAGTGTTTGTCTAATGAGTCGTTTTATGGCCAACCCGATGGAGTCTCACATGATGGCAGCTAAGAGAATTCTAAGATACATCAGTGCTACTACTGAGTTTGGTGTATTCTACAAAAGAGGATGTAAAGATGAGTTGCTTGCCTACACGGACAATGACTATGCAGGAGATCTAGATGATCGAAAAAGCACCTCTGGGTATGTTTTCATGCTAAGTGGAGGAGCAGTAGCTTGGTCATCAAAGAAGCAGCCAGTTGTGACACTTTCAACCACAGAAGCAAAATATGTGGCTGCTGCTTCTTGTGCATGTCAATGTATTTGGTTGCAACAAATACTTAAACAGATTGGAGGCACACAGAGTACAAGTGTTAAGATACTATGTGATAATTCTTCCACCATAAAACTTGCAAAGAATCCAGTCTTCCATGGTAGGAGTAAGCACATTGATGTCAGGTTTCATTTTCTGAGAAATCTCACTAAGGATGAAATAATTGACATGGAATATTGTGGTACAAGTGAGCAGTTGGCTGACATCATGACTAAACCAATGAAACTGGAAGTGTTTGAGAAGCTTAGAGAGGCACTTGGAATGAAGTCAGCTGAAGAAATAAACTGAAATGCTTCTGACATGTTCAGTTTAGGGGAGCGATTGTTGGCCGAAAATCCAGCTCGGGTGTCTACTTTAGGGATTAATTGTCAGTTTAATTATAAGGTTAATTGTTGATTTAATTGTTTAGTCTGATAATAAACGTGGCAGAGAATAGGTTAGCTTAATTACATTTCAATTTGGTTGTTAGGAGACCGAGTAAGCAGGCGCGGAATTCTGCCTCTGACTGCGTTTTCTGCTTCGGGTTAGTGTGTTGTCGTATCGTCTGGTACACTGTACCGGTTCGTCTGGTAATTCTGTTTTCTGTATTTCTGAGTATTTAAATCTCCAGTTTTAATTAATAAGATAAACATTCCATTTCCTTACATTGAGATCTTTAATTCTAGCATTTTAACACAAGTACTATATTGAGTTTTTTTTTTCAGGATGTACAAAGTCTGAGTGAATTGATATTAAGTATTGGTTCAATTTATACGATGAGAGATGATGCTTCTTCGAAGTCATATTTTAATGTAACTTTCTAATAGATTTCTAAGTTCACAAAGGAAAAACCCTTCACCTTTTGTATGCTATTTACAAGAGTATTGAACTTATTTCAACAAAGATGAACGTCAAGTTGGACTGTTGGACTCATAGTAATAATGTATGTCAATCAACTAGGAGAAAGTTGCATATGGTGATTTTATTTTAAATTGTACAAGTACTTTTTATTTCTACATTTTTCTCATGTGTTGCTTATAATTTTGTAGAGGAAACATATATATATATATATATATATTAAAAAAATATTATATAAAATCGATTATAGCTTTTCAAAATTGTGATGAAGATATCAGTTGTATTAAAATTTTAATTATTAATCACGTGTTAGTATTTTTTAGATAATAAAATAAATGATATATCATAACACATTTATTTTATTAGAACACAAAATTTAATATAAAATAAAATATAAATACAATATTATATAAAATATAATGAGAATCGTGTTTTGTTTTTTTATTAAAGTATTGAATTTGTGTCAAATTTTGTATTATAATAATTTTACTCTAACTTATGTTTCATAAAAAATAAGGAAATCAATGAAAATAAGCAAAGTCAACATACTTACTGTTGATATAATGTTGGACACGCATTTGATAAATAAAAAATAAAAGTAAAATATGCTAATGAATATTGATCTAGATATATCGAATATAGAAATATTTGGAATGGAACATGTAGAAAATATATACCAAACTTTGAACAAATTTTTTAAAAAGCGTCAACGTACGTTAGTAATAGTGGTCCAATTTAACTTTAATCATATTTTCCTGAAAAGGCTTTGGTGAGGACTGTATATGTATGTTCAGCAAAAAATTAAATTAAATAAAAAATATCAAGATGCAATGTCATTTTCGGAGCACATTTAACAAACTCTCTATATATAATGAATTTTTTTCATATAACTAAAATAAATCACAACAACTTATATGTATAATTTGAAATATTGTTATATATAGTTAAATATTTTTAATAGTTAATTGACTAAGAGTATACTATTATGAAATAATTTTTATTTTTTTAAATATTGTGAAAAAACCCCTTTAATTTAGCTAATCTGTATAGTCATAATTACCGACAAATTAAATTGCCATATTTTTCTTGACAAAATCTAAGGAAGAAGAAGGGAAAAAGTTCAAGTTGGTGAGATTGAGAATCCTTTGGTGATTGAAGATGACCCTAGGAAAGGAAGCATGAAAAGAAAAACAACAAAAGAGAGGATGTACCTACCATATAACCGTTTGTTCCCTTGGATGCATAGATATATCTTGAAAAAATATAATTTTTTTTTAAAGATTTGTGAAAATATTTTTTATTTACATTTTTTAAAATATGTATTAATTTAACATATTAACAAAAAAAAGTAATTGATTTTTCAACGGAATAATTGTCTATATTTTTAAAAAATAATACAATTATAAAATAAATTATTTTTAGTATTTTCATAAATATATATTTATTAACAAATATTTTACCTTTTCTTCGTTATAATGATTTATTTAAAAGGCAGTTTGTTGAGGAGGGAGTGAGAGGCCCATAAAAGTTGACGAGGAGGTACTATTATATCATCCACAAGTCTTAGTAGGAAAAGAGAAAATTAATCATAATAACTTAGTCAAAAAAAGAAGAAAATAACTTTAGATTTATTAGTGAAAATCAAACCGTTGAGTCAATGAAGGTAATGATAGTATACAAATGTTTCTTAGACATCTATCTTTTTGTATACATGCAAAACTTGATTAATTATGTGTAAAAATATTATTAATTCAGTTGATTCGATAATTAATTTAAATTACGTTAAAAATTGTAGTTAATTATAATTTTGAATTATAATCACAATTTTTGTCTAAATTAGCTATTTAATCTATTAAATTAATCATATTTCGCATGTCGCGTGAGTTGGTACCATGAATTTTTATTTATTGATTTTCACAACAATCCTCATTATTAGTTTTTTATATGCATTGTTAACGTAAAATATATTTTTATTTATTGACTCTCACAACAATCCTCATTGTTAGTTTTATATATGCATTGTTAACGTAAAATATTTTACGGTTAACAAATCATAATTAATCATATATATAACATTAAAAGTATTTATAAAAAAATTATATATTTTTAATAATAATTTAATTTTAGATAAGCAGTTCTTCATTGAAAATGAGTACATGAGATATTCAACCAATTACACAAAGATACAATCCATTACATAAAAAACTTATAACATTTTAAAACACCCCAATGGACAAGAATACCAAGTTGCAAAGGACAATCCAACTTTATTGTCATGTTTAGTTTTTTTATAAAAAAAATTCAATTATTTAATTGAACAAAAGAAGAATAAAATAGTAAATAAAATAGTTTAAATGATGGTAAAATTAGAAGACAACAATCACCAAAATTTAATTAGTTATTTGATTTGGTAAAAAAAATATAAAATATTAAATGAAGTAGTCTAAATGAATGGTAAAATTGGAGAAAAAACATTATGTTACACCAAAATTTAGTATATATATTAATCGCATAAAAAAGGATAAAATTGTATATAAAATAGTTTAATAAAAAAGGGTAATATTAAAAGAGAAAAGTCACAACAAAACAAAATATTACCTTTATATATTGGTATATATAAATACAGAAGGATAAAATTATAAATAAATTAGTTTAAATGAAAAAATTAAAAATTAAAAAAAACTGCATCAAAACTTGATATTACCTTTCATAGAGAGATATTATCAGATGTTGTATACATTTAAAAAAACGAAAATATAATACCAATGGTTCTTGTCTGACTACATTTTTTATATAAATATTTTGGATTTTTCAGTTTTTATATCTAATTAATTTGGATTTGATTTTTCTAAAATAAAAAATTTATTTTATAAAATAAATTTAATAATATCAATCATTGATGATTAAATTAATTATAGTTAATATTGTGTATATATGTCTAATCAATCATAAATAATTACAACAAATTTTTTACTATAGATAAAGCAAATTCAATTAATCTATATATATTATTCCCCGTTGAAAATAAATTAAAAAAATTATTAAATTGTGTATATTAAAATAGATAGATAATTATATTTAATATATATTTAATTCTAATAAAATTTAAGTCGACTATCTAAATTACTTTCTTAGACTAATAAATTAAATCATTAAAATTATGAAAAATTAAAAACTTTACTACAAAATTTTTATAATATTATAAACATATTAAATAAAAATAATTCAAAAATATATTTTGAATATACATTTGAAGTTTAACCTGATTAAAAAAAAAAAGTACTTGAAGTTTATCCGTACACCACGAACGTTGGATCCACGACTTATAATTAGGTTTCGTAAAATTATCAAAAGTACAATTAAGCGTGGCGCTGAGATAAAAAAAAAAATTAAGCGTGGTGCTAATTAATTAATTACACTTTTTTAATGGATTTGGACTCGAAAAAAAAAAGTGAGTTTTCCCTTCAAAATAAAGTAACTGAATTACGGAACTACGCATGCTTTACTAGGAGGAGACGACGTAAAAAGCTTGAAAAGTTATTTTAATTTATTTCCTCGTTTACTTTATGACTTTTTTTTTTATTCTTTTCATTGATCGTCATCATGAGTTCCAACAGAATTCTAACTTCCAACTTCTTGTCGGTTTCATAGATATGTCTATAGGGTCATGTCAGGCAGTTACCCCTTTTTGACCATCAAAATTGCAAATAAATGGTTTTAAACTTTTTACTTTGGATATATATAAAAGGTGAATATGCTTTCTTGTTTGGTATGAAAACTTCAACAACAAAACTGTTGGTAGTTAATTAATTATTACTTTTTTGGACAAAATTGCTACCCCTTTTTATTAAGTGTTGTTTAATTGAAAAACTATAAAATTTGAACGTATGTATGTATAAAATATATTGGGATTATGTGTGGTTAAATTCTGATGAAAAAAGGAAAAATTATTAAAACAAGCTTAAACGGTATAGTATACAATGTTATACAATGTTAGATGTCAAGTTTTGATGTTCAGAAAATATTTTTTAATTGAAATTAGAAATTTTATTTGTCTTATAAAATTATTTGTTAGTATTTAACAATATTAATAAAGCATTAATTACATTATTTTATAAATATATTTATCCTTATTTCTATTATATTTCAATTGCACCTAACTACTCCACTCTTAGAGCAAGTCAAGCGGTGTATTTGTTCAGGGTTGTTAAATGTTCATGGACTATATAGACCATGTTGTTGTGGGATAAACTTTTGAAAGAATAAGTATAAAATATTGAAATCGACTTTTGAGAGAATAAGTATAAAATATTAAAAATAAGCATTTTGAGTGTTGTAATCTAGATTTCCAATTATACATGATTTAAATTGTGCTTGTCACATAAAATCCTTCAAACATACAATATAAGCATGTATTATATTGGATAATATAATTGTTAAAAGAAGAATATCACAAATATATTTATAAACCACATTTTACATATTTTTTAAATAAATAAAAAAACATGTTTCACATTAATGGGAAATATAATTGCTAAGTAATCATTGATTAGATGGCTCCAACATTAGAATTCATTCTTTCAGTATTCCTCGACTTATCAATCCAATTGACTATTTGAGATAAATTTTATTAATCACTTTCAAGCACAAAATGTGCAAGAATGACTTCAAAAATTACTCAGGACATTAATTGAAGGACATTTTTATTCTTTTATGGCTCCTTGATTAGATTGATATAAGTCAAGATTGTTAATTGAGTTTGATTAAATATGCATATGATCAATCAAGAGTTAGTGGGTTCATTACAAGACTAAATCCTAATTGCCGGTTGTTAGCAAAATTGTTTAATTTTGTCTAAAATAAAATACAAAAGATCAAAGACATTAGAAGACCCCATATTGTTTCCACGAGGGGTCTCCAATTTTTATAGCTGCACGTGATAATGTTTCATAATAGCGTGAACTTATAAAT
The DNA here is from genome assembly GCA_037974295.1 of Cicer cuneatum. Classification (NCBI taxonomy): domain Eukaryota; kingdom Viridiplantae; phylum Streptophyta; class Magnoliopsida; order Fabales; family Fabaceae; genus Cicer; species Cicer cuneatum. The sequence goes on along the minus strand of JBBPBO010000003.1, from coordinate 1,836,427 downwards.
CTCTACCTGATTTGGGAAACCCTATTCCTTAATTATATAGGTACCTCGATGGGTCTCACACATGACACGTGGCATGTCTTTTGAGCAATGAAAATAGCATGTGATGAGCTCATGGAAATAACATGTGACACACATCGTACATGAAAATATAGGACATGGATCCCTACAATGATATGATGCATTCGACTAGAGATGGACAATTAGATTTAAATTTAGTAGGTATTCGCAAAAAAAAAATCATAATGGGTAGAATAAAAGTTCGCATTATGAGTATGGATATAAAGACGAGTAATAATATATTATTATTATTATTATTGGGTGCGTTTGTTTGAGCTTAAATAAAAATAATTTTTGTTGACAATAATTTAGAGATTATTTTTTAGAAATTTTTAAAAAAATGTTTTTAACTCCCGTTTGTTTACTATTATAAAAATGATTTATCTTTTAAAAGTGCAGGTAGTGGGTACGGGTACGGGTACGAGCACTTAAAGTATTCAAATAGCAAGAGTACTAGTATTAAAGTTGATACCTTGAAGGTGGTACAAATATGCGTATTTTTTTAAACTACGAGTGTGAAGATGAGTACTATATTACCTTACCCAAACCCTATCTATTGTCATTCTTACACTCGACAATTCAGTAGTCTTAGAGACTAAAACATATTTAATTTACATCAATTACAACATGTAATGTGGTGGTATCACATACATAAATTCTAGACTTGGATTAACCTTTGTGAATGATTATTGTATTCGTTATAATAATTAATTTATTTAAATTGTTGGATAGAGATAAAATATTTTAACTTCGACAAATTAAAAATTTAGAATTTTGTGTTGTCAATGTTTAACTACACAAAATTCATTTTGAAATATTAGATCTATATTCACAACAACAAATTATTATAATCACAACATTCAACTAATTTAAACCGTTGGATAGAGATTTGAATAACACATTTTGACTTTGACAAATTAGGAATTCAAAACTCAACTCAAGGCTAGAATTAAAATGAGGCAACTAAAGTACTAATTTTATTCCAAATGACATTTTTTTTAGTTTTATAATATGTTTATGCTTATTTTTTTAGAGTTGTTAATTAGCCGACGATGACAAGTAGCTTAGTTTCATATGAGTCTGAGTTATGGTCGGGAATATAGGTCACATAGGTTAAATTTAGATCTAGTTGACGTGTGAAAGTGTCGAGTGGTTGTTCAGTCACATTAGATCTTATTTGATTAAGTGAAAGATATTTCAAGAATGATGTGAATTAATAATTCAACCTCTAAAAACTAACTTTTATATTGTTTTTGACATAATCGAACAAGAAATAAAATGATAAGCATGAGACGACTATTTTTTCAGGAACCACGGTGAGGAAAGAGGCAACATTACAAACGATAAACATAATAGATCATAAAATGTGGAAACTGGGGGAACAACAATCTCATACATGACAATTTACATATAATCGAGTATAATAGTTAAGACACAATATTTAGTTGGCCACAATCATAATTGATAGGATTTATACTTTACTTGCAATTTATATGCTTAGTTTAGTTTATAGTTAGTAAACAATTATCATCATCCAACTTAACACTCTTTGGTGTAATTAAAGAATCTACAACCGAAAAACATAATTTCTTAATTAATTGATGTAATCGTTTGACATAAAAAGAATCAATGATTGAGAGCTTTTAGTCAACCTTCTGACTAACCCTCACATTCGGAAAAAAAAAATCCGACAATTTGATTTATTGGCACAAAATCTACCTCTTAAACAATTTATATACTTAATTTATTTCGTAGTTTTCAAACAATTTTCATCGTTTAATTTAACGCTATTTAAATTAGTTAAAAAATATTCAATAAAAGAATATATTTTTGTCTTTGACGTAATCATTCAAAAAAAAATGAATTATTATTTGAGAAATTTTAGATGATTTATTGACTAATTTATAAGTTGAAAAAAAAATGAAATAGTAATTATATTGGATAAAAAATCCAACCTAGCTAACACGATATATATATATATTTTAAAAAAAAAGGCATATCCCAAAATTCATTTGCGATAGGTCTATCTTGCATGACTATGTCAAATTCATTTTTGGAGATAAATTGGGCCTTAATTGCTCACACGTACTAGTGTCCCTAACAAAAACGAAGGGCAACAATTAAATAAGTAGCACGCAAATTGCCATGAATATCCCCTCTTTAAAATTCACTTGCTTGCTAGCTAGCTAATCTTTTAAATCAAACACTACACATGCATCATATAATAATTAAGCACTTTAAACTTGTTGTTTTCTTGAACTTTACTCAGCTTAACTAAATTAAGATGGTGATTTAATATAATAATATGCTAATTAAGGACATTAAATTAATGAAGCATCGGTTTCATTGAGATCTAAGTCACTCCATGCAAATATATACTCACTATATAAAGAATTTGTAATCTGTCAATTAATCATAATCGCCTTTCGCAGATCTATAAAGATCTTTAAATTTAATCTTAACAATTTTAAAGTCATACAAATAATCGATCGTAATTTATTGACAATATAAAAAATTTTATATCAATATTATATTAAAAAAATTTATCAACAAATATTAGTAAATTAGTTATTAAATAGTCTTTTCGAATTTAAACTCGATAACTCCTTCTTATAAGATACTCAATCTCTTTTATCTCATTAATCGAACTACTTAAGCGAGACAATATTATTATATATATATATATTAAACTCAAGTGTTGACTAATAGTTGCATGCCATGTCGGCACTCTTGAGCAATTTATAGTTTTGACTCATTAGCCAGAAACATTGGAGCGATGATTCATGAAGGGTGGTAGTGATTTAGGATACAATTAATTACGTGGAATTATGTGATTAGTAGAAGAAATTTTACAATTAACACCTTCGTGAATTGTGGAGGACCAGTTTCCTAAATATGATCACATGGTCCTGCTATTAGAGACATGTACATGAAGGCCCACTTTGTTTGCTTAAAAAACATGACAAGCTCTTTACCACACTCAAATCAACCCCAATTTGGGAACATACATACACATAAGAAGAAACTCTCTCTCTCTAACTTAATTTTTTATAATATCAAAAGTTTAAGTAAGTTGTATCTCAAAGACTCACTATGCTCAAAATACTATTTAATAGTCGAGGATAAAATATTTGTGAATGAATAATTTCCTATAACTTGCATCAAATGTGGGGACCATTTAATTTACAGAGATAAATTTGATTAATGTAAATTTAACGATCATCATAGTTGAGATAGAGTATTTAAATATTTGAGAGTTGATTTTTTGAAGGAAAAGATATAAGAAAATTTATTTTCTATTTTTTAAATTAAAAAATCATAAAATATTTTTACAATCAACTAAAAATGTGGTTAAAATATTATATTATCATTTATTAAGTTACTTTTTTAATTTTTTTTTAAAATCTCAAATATATATCAAACATATAAACCTTAAAAAAATTTTACTAAAACTCTCCAAAAATCAACTTCCAAATAAAGATTTATTTGAGGAACAAGATAAATAAAAAATAATAAAATAAACTATCATATTATTACTCCTTAAACCAATGTTAATTACGATTAAGTAATCTTGCCACCTTACCTTATCAATTTTTTCTATCAATACGTACACAAACTACTAGTATTTAATACTTCTTTTTAGTAATATTTATAGATTGAAGTACCATATATTCCCTCTAATGTTATTTTTGCTTATAATAAAAAGTCATACAGATTAATATTTACTATCTTTTTTTTATAATATAAATAATTAATAAATCAATCCAAAATAAAAAAATCTTAAAACTTTTAAATATTTATAAAAAAAAATTACATTTATCTCCCTCAAATTAATAACTCATCTCTTTTAATTAACAACAAACCTACGCCACTACTTTCCCAATGCAATTGTTTTCTTCAAATCCAACATGATTCTCTCTCTCACTCTCTCTCTCTCATCTTCCTTCATTAATGGTCCTTTCACTCCCTTTATATCTCTCTTATCACTTTCTTCATTTCTTCATATAACTCTAGCATTTACCTCTACTCCTACCATTCCCCTATCTTCCTCTGATCCTCCCCTTCTCCACTATATAGCTTATCTTTTCTTTCTTAAAATTTCCAACCAAAAATATAAAACCATTAATTGTTATAACTTTCTTTATTCTCCTTCATTTGTGTATTTTCTTAGTTATATTATATAATTAAGCTATATAAATTAATAACACCAACATCTAGGTATATATATATATATATTATGTCTAGCAGAAGGTCAAGGCAACAATCTTCATCTTCAAGAATTTCTGATGACCAAATCATTGAACTTGTTTCCAAGTTGCGTCAACTTGTTCCTGAGATTCGTCATAGGCGTTCCGATAAGGTATTTCAAAACCCCTTTAAAATTTTTAATTTTTTTAACACATGTTACTATTATATATAGTTTCATATTGTTCATATATATGTAGATAGTTCGAATAAAAATACATACATATATTATTAACTATATATTATTAACTATAAAGTCTAATGTAGCCTAGTTTGTTCAAACTTTAAAGAAAATAGGCACACCGAAATATATAATAATTATCGCTAGTATTTATTTATTTATTTTTTTTGCTACCAAGTTTGGAAGGGATATAGTATAGAAAGAAGCTAATTCATTAACATAATATGGATGGCTAGCTCGTGTAGCACATGTGAGTCATATCATAATAATATAGTAAATGGTCAAGGGATATATATATATATATATATATATATATATATATATATATATATATATATATATATATATATATATATATATATTAGTATATACTTCCTCCAATCACTCGCTATTGTAATAAAAATAATTATTTTTACAGTTAATGACAAATTAGTTAAATATAATTAATTTTTTAAATTTTATATATAATATAATTTAAATTTATTAAATTATTTTTTCACGTGAAACACTCAAATAACGACATTAATATTTTTTATTAAAATAAATATATATTAGAAATATTAATATTAAATGAATAAAAAGTAACTATCTTTTGTAGTTACTAAAATTTTAAGTCACTTTTTTTCTTATAATACTTATAAGAGAGAGTATATTATAATTTGAAGATTAACTCTACGGTGGATCAGTGGACATTTTCTTTTTATTTAATTTCTTTTTTTATAATATTGTGAAATTTTTTATAATGAGTTTGGTCCCATAGCTCATGAATGTAGGGAAATATGTCTCGAAATTCAAACAATATTTGCACAGTAGATCCTTAGTCATAGAACTCTATCTATTTTTAACATGAAATTTATTTTTCCCAGTACAATTTTTCATATTTAACATTATTGAATTTAGTACGTATATATCAATTGTGTGTTACACGAACAATAAACCATAATACTTTATAAGTTTTTATATTGAGTCTAACTAATATTTACAAAACAGACTTATGAGAAATGTCATTATTTATAGATTCTCATAAAATTATATTTATTTTTAATGTAAAATTTGAGTTTATTCCGAATTAATCTTATGAAAAATATATCAATTTTTTAATCCTTTTGATCTCAAACAAAATTTCCTCAACAGAAGTATGTATGAATTTTATTAAAAAATTTATTGTTATAACTATATTATATGCTATACTTCTTATATATGAAAATGCAAATTATTATTTATAGAAATAATACCAGTGGGTATAGTATTAGTATCAAACATTTAGTGTGGTCAACCAGACAACGTGAGGTCAAACATACTATTCCAAATGACGTGAATATAAAATAAATATAAGCAGTTGATTACCTAATTATTTTATCAATAGTTTTTATTGTTTATTAATATAAATTGATAGTTTATTTTTTTAATAATAATAATAATACTAATATTGGTGTATTGGTATAATAATGAAAGGGAAAGATTTTAAAGGTAAAAAAGGGAACTACAGTGTAACAGTGATGTGGACTAATTAGTGAAAGAAGACTTGTAATGCACTATGAATAGAATTTTGTAGTACATGTACAAACACATCATCATCAATTCTTGCTCACCAAAAAATATGTCGATTGGGACCTTGATCACCGGCGAGAGATTTGTCTTCATTCAATTGAGATTAAAAATTCAAATTTAAATTTGATATTTTAAATTATTAATTAAAAATAAAAATTTATAATTCTTTTTCCTGTTCAATTTAGATTAATAACATTGATATAATGTAAATTATTTGAAATATGGACTTTGAATTTCCAAGTATTGTATGCATCTAAGTTTTTTTTGGACAGATTGTGTGCATGCATCGAAGTTTAACTACATTATTTAATACAATAAATTTAAATAATAATAATAATAATAATAATAACAACAACCACCACAGTTGGCATACCCTAATTTTTAAATTTTGACATTAGTTATTTACCTTTTTAATATTATAAATGACAAAATTATACTTATAGTGATTTAATTTTGCCTCATTTTTCAAATTAGCCATTTTTAATTTTTTTTCTAAATTGATTCTTTGAATCACATTAAGTTTAAAATGACAATATTTTGTCGCATTTTCAATAACTATTAGTACAATATTAAAAGAAAAATGTTGCATGTAATGATGTAAGAAAGGGAAAGTAAAAACGAAGGTTTATAATTGGTTTTTTTTTATATCCACCAAATATCAAGATGGCTCTTTGGCAAACTTTTAATAAATTGAGATTTCATTATTTTTGTGTTTTTTCAAATATTCACTTCATACTAAATAACACTACTTTTATTAGAAACTCTACTAAATCATATAATAATGTCTCTCATATTAATCATCATAAATCATCATTCAATTATTATAAACAATTTATATTGTTTGATTTTCTCTACAACCATTTAGACATATATATAACATCTAAAAACTTTATAATAAAAGTTTACTCACATAAACATTATAATTAATTTTCTCCACTTGCAAATTAACTTATAAAGTCAAATTATTCTATAATTAAAATCGTTGAATTTTAAATTAATGTTCAAAATCGATTATAGTGTGGAGTTTTAATTGGAGACAATCCGAATGAAATATTTTGATAAATTAATTTATATGGCTGGAGTAATGTATGGGTCATCACATTTATTTCAGTGACCAAATGTTTGATTGGACATTGAAATATATGCTTCTTCCTCTCTAACTATAACCTCTGCTTCTTTGTGACAAAGGACAATATATATATAGAAATAGAAGGAAAAAAATTGACTCTTATGATCGTATAGTAACTGATTGAGATAGTGACTAATTTAATTTTGCAGGTATCAGCATCAAAGGTCCTACAAGAAACATGTAACTACATAAGAACCTTAAACAGAGAGGTGGATGATTTAAGTGAAAGATTGTCTCAGTTATTAACCACAATTGATGCTGATAGTCCAGAGGCTAATATTATAAGAAGCTTAATTAATCAATAAGATATAGTATTAAATATTAGTCTAATTTTCTTATTTTTATTAATTATAATGAGAAAATTAATTAATATATATTTATATAAGAGTGTACTACTTTATTTTAGATGGAGTGAAGTTTGAGATGTGCACCTCCAATATGGAGGAGGGTATATTATGAAGCTTTCGTAATTTTAATTAATTAAGGACTTTGTATAACTTTAATACTATATATTCATGTGCCACATTTATAGATGGCCAAAATGTATCGGTTGTTAAATCTATTTATTAAGGTTATAATTAGCAATGTATTTCATTTATATTGAAGTTGGTGGCATAACATTCTTAAATGAAACTAATCTTCTTGACTCAATGAAACTACTCTTCTTCATCTCATCAAAAATAGGATATTGCTAACAAATATGTTAAGGTTACTACATCAAAATTTAAGGAGCGGTGTGAAAATATTTTATGTTTTTATTTTATAAAATTTTTATTAATTTTAATCATTAATAAAGAAGTAAAAGATTTTTAAAATAAACAATTATTTATATTTTCAAAAATAATAAAAAAATCAAATAACAATTTGTATATTTGAACATTATATTCACTTTACTTTATCTATCAATTATGTCTTGATTTCTCTATTCAGGACTAACTATCTCAATTCTTCATTTACCTCATTGATTCTGCGATGACAAATTATGACAATGTTATTTATGCCACCAATCCTTCGTATTTTTCTTCATCGTATTTTTCTTCGTACATTAAATATCAGTTATTATTATAAATAAAAGTTAATTATTTTTGATTTATTTAATTCTAGTATTTTAATTAATAAAATAACATTTAATATTAGTAGTTGAATGTTTGACTTTCAAATAAATAATTTAAATTATGTTTTACATAAAATTTAAAAAATTAATTATACTTAACTAATTTTTTAAATAATCATAAAAATAATTATTTTTATTTATAATAGCGATCGAAGGAATATTGGACAATCTTCACACAATTCTCTCTCCCAACAATGATGTAAGAGAGCCTCCCTTCCTTTCCCATTCCTCCATTCATCACTCCACTCCCTTCTCACATAAGCAATTGATCTCATTTCCTTCCTCCTCCATCACTCTCCTCTAATAGGACAAAAATTATAAAAACATGTTGTATTTTAAAAACACTCTAATAGGGTTTTTTGTGTTTTGTTGTTTGTATTTGTGGAAGTGCAGTTATATGTGATGTAGTATATTTTGTATGGAAAAGTCTATTCTCTTGTATGAAATCTCATATTATAAACATTTTATTTATTGTTTTATATATAAAGTTAAATTGTAATATAACAATATATCATATTTCTAAAATAAAAAACATATTCTAAATAAAAATAAAACTATATATTTTAATAATAATTTATTTTAAATATATTTAAATCTAAATACAAATTTAAATAGAATCTTTTAAAAATATTTAGTTCATATTATTTTCAAACTAATATGAAATAATTATTTTATAAAATAGAGATATCTCCAATTGTTATACTCATAATTAAAGAGACAGCAAACAAGACATATATCCAAAAATGTCTTGGTTTTATTGGCGACAAGGTTAATTTTTTTCGAAAATAGTGATTGCTTAAGGAGACGTGCTTAACCTTTACTTACTACACATGGTTTTGGATAATATTATACAAATAACAATTTGTACAAAACTATATTATATGATATGATTTCTTTGAGCCAGTGATTATCTTTAGATGTATTAAGTATGAGTTTAATAATTATATTTAGATTTGCACCCCAAAAAATATATATATTTAGATTGTGTAATTTTTTTTCAAATAATCAACTGTATGAAATTGTAATATTATTTTGTTTCAAAATATAAATATATTTAAATGTGTGAATTTTTTTTCCACTTTCAGTATACATGATGTTTAAATGCATTTAGTATAACGCTCAGTTTTATTTAATACATTTATTATCTTCTTTTATTTCTTTGTTTTTGCACTTATCTTTTTTTATATATATAAAAATTTAGAATGATTAATAGTACTTCACTAAAGTAAAGAAGACTTTAGTATTTACTAAATACTTAAAAAGAATGCATGCAGATACAGTATTTTACCACTAGATAAAATTATTGACAAGAGATATTGCCAACTTGATGAGAAGCTTCTCTGAAACTTCAATGGAAGGTCTATGTCTAAATGTAGGCTAATATTAACAAAGTCAGCAAGATAAATTTGATTCAGTCCAATGGGCCAGCAAGATAGGCATGTGATTTAGCATGAAGTGTGTTATAACAAAATAGGCCAAAAAATAGGTGAGTTTTTGACAGGCAAGATTGTCTGGGTTGGCCAATTCAAAAAATTAAATAATAATAATTTTGTTATATGGTGTATTTCATTTAAAAATAAATAAAAACACTTTTGAGGTATTAACACTTTAAATATTTCATTATCCATTAAAATATATTAAAATACATGTTATTAACCACTTTTTAAATATATATCTCATTAGACACTATAGTTATCGAAGTATTTAAAGTAGTTAATAATATACATTTTAATAGTTAATAAAATATTTAAAATAATTAATAGTATTTAATTGTACATGTGTCACAAAATAGTCTTAATTATTAAAATAAAAGTTGAAAAAAAAAATTCAATTTTTAAAAAATAAAATAAAATTCTATTCACAGTATAAATACACTGGACGATAGAATCTAATAAAAAGCTAAAATTTACGGTTGAATGATCATTAACTTTATTTTTTTCTTCTCAAATATGGAATTTTATGCTAGCCCAATAACTTATGCTGACCCAAATTTATTGGATTTGCATAAAGTTGCACTCTCCTATGCACTATAATTTTTTTTACCACAATTATATATTTGAGTAAAAAAACACTTAAAATATTCAAATATAATCAATGGATTGCTCAATATTTACTCTTTGGACAATATATTAAAGCTCTAAACTATTTTATAAATTTTTTTTTCTTAAAAAGGCCTAACATATTTATAATTTAAAAAAAAAAATCTTCATAAAAGTATTTAACAGAAACCAGAAGGCAGTGGCAGCAGTAACAAAAAAGCAGAAACGCAAAATTGCAACAAACCAGAAAGAGAATCTTGAAACAACTTGAAACACAGTAGCCAAACACAATTAGGCAGTACAAATTAGCAACAGAAATTAAGAAGAAAAGGATGAGAAGAATTGTACAAACAAGATTTGACTACGGAGTTCAATTCAATAATGATCTACGTTCTCTCACCAATGGTGTTATCACAATTGTCCAGTCTTTTTCTTTCACAAAGAAGAAGAATAAACAAAACATGAACAATAGTTACAAAAATCAACATGAATTTTGAAATAAGTAAACTTGATTTTTATATTAAATGTTATAAAATAACTAATACAACAAGTTTATTTGGAAGTGAAAGTAATATTTACTTGTAAGAGGTTTTTGAAAACCTCTTTGAACATTACATTTGTGGTAGTTGCATCAGCTCACTTGCATTTAGTGTCATGAGCATTTTCAACATCAGTTTGGAGAGAGTGAGAGTGCAATTTGGGGTAAAGGGTAGATTGGAAGATGACATTCATGATTGCAACTTGTTTATTTTATTCAATAAAATGGGATAGCTGCAAGATTGCGTCATATGACCTGTTGCACCGACACTTCTGATAGAAGGCATATCTCGTTGTCGAACCTGTGTTAGTTTCGGACACCAACATGACACCAACACTTTGATTACATTCAATTAGTTTGTTTTCAAAAATTATTACTCGTGTCAGTGTCGTGTCTAGTATCCAAGTCAGTATACGTGCTTCGTAGGTCATAGGCCATAGACTTTTAGCTTTCGGGGGCGGGGGGCTTTGCTTATCTTGATGCTGGTATACTTTTTTTATCTTGGGCCATAAGTAATGATTACTAATGAGAATGTCATTGACTCTTTCCTTGGTAGATAAATTGTTAAACTAATGAGAAGTGCTTGTAACTATGTTGTGTAAATTTTGTAAATGTAGCTAAAAAAGATAGCACACCACAGCACACAATTAGGTGCAGTAAGAAAACTGGGAACAAAAGTTAATTTGTTGAAAATTGTAGGCAAGAATAGACAACATTTTGTAGTTATATTACAGATAAATGGAAATACTTATAAATATAGCCCAACTTATATCATGAAGTAAAGGAAAACAAACTTAGAAGTATAAAACACATCAAAAGGGGTGAAAATAACTGCACACCAAATAAGTACCTAACCTTCTTCAAATTCTTGTCACGAAAAAATACTTCAAAGTGCAGAAAATTGATTATTGGCTTATTGTGTATCACTGAAAAAATGTTATTGTAGGAGATTTTCACCATAATGATTTAGATTGGATTTAAATAAATGCTAAAGCTTTATATTACATCCAAAACTCATGTGATGGTCACATTTTAGAGAAAATAAAATAGTATGAAACAAACTAAACTACTTGAAATTACTCGAATGGCCTATTTGTTGATGATTTGCAAGCAACAATACATCCTTTTGTCATGATGGAAGGACATTTTTTTGTGTGAAAGAAGAATGTGTTCCAAATGAAGTTGACTTTCTTCATTGATGTGTGATATATTTTGTTATTGATGAAGATCGTGAATCGACATGTCTTCACAAAAACATAGATGATATTATAAAGGATACACCCCTCTTGCACTTGGTGTTATAAAGTCTGACGACACAAATTGTATAGAGTTGATAGACACCGGATACCAAGATTTACTGTTTTAACTATTAGGTATAAAAGCAGAAAATATGATATAGTTGTGGTCTATGACGTAACTCGTGACTAAAAAAATATGACAAGACAAATTTGTTTAGTCACGAGTGACAGCAAAGACCACAGCTATATCACATTTTCTTTAGTAGATATCTTCTATTTTCATAGCTAATATTAAAAATAGTAAATTTTCATATCAACTTCTCATCGACTCAAAAATTTCGTGACGGTATCTGGGGATAAGTACCGCCTCATCACATTTTCCACTACCAATTGAGGTACCGGGCTCAACTCACTATTTCCACTGGGTGGTTAGGGGGAGTGAGAAGACCGAGTAGCATCGCCAATAACACTGAAGGGTCGGAGTGTTACATTAAAAGTGAGTTTTTTGCTTTTGGTGGGAATTGAGCCCGGTACATTGGGGATAAATACCGCCTCATCACATTTCTCAATACCAATTGATGTAATAAAATTTTGTCTAGCATGTATGAATAGGTAAAGATTTTTCCTTTCATAATCTTGGTCAATATAGTTTCATAAATAGAGTTTCTAGCACTAACAAACTCTAAAATAGTTCAACCTGATATCATGAACAAATCAAGTAATGTCATGCAGTTTGGGTTATTTCATATTTTTTTATCCTCTAAAATATGATTTTGCATATAATACAAAATTTTAGCATTTTATGAATCTGAATCATTATAGTAAATTAATAATGACAACATATTTGTTACCGTCAAAAAAGAAAAAAGAACGCATGAATACAAAATTATTGTGTGCTATATTGTGTCTAAATGGGAAGCCTGTAAGCAATTTATATTTATGAACAACACTTGTGAAAAGAGAGAAAAAAAGAACAAAAGGTTGGAAGAAGAAGAAAGAAAAAGAAAAGACTAACCTATACCATCATCTCGCTCTCTCCCCTTCCGATCACCGTCGCGGCGGGTGTATCCCCCTCTTTTTCCTTTTCACCCTTTTTTCTTTCTTTGTTGTAGCCGCCCCCACCCTTCCTTCACTTTAGGGTTAGAAGCTTCTCGATTTTAGGTTTCTTTTACTGTCACCACTTTCATGTATCGGTTTAAAAGTAATTAACTCAAACAATTTTATAATTTTTAATTTAATAAAATACTTGCAACTCTATTTATGGAATAATATAAAATTCAGAAGAAAAAAATACTTCAATAAATAATTGTTTTAAATGTAAAAACATAAAGAAATGTTAATTTATACTTAAAAAAAAAAATCATCCATCTTTATTAGTATTTCCAATAAAAATATATATTTTTTCATTTAACAGATATATATTTGATTTTTAGTATATCTTTTAAATATTTTACAAATAAAAATATAAAAAATTTGTATTACATTATTCAAAATTTATTATACAAGCTACATAGGTTTCAAATGTGTATAAAATATCTGTTTTTATTTATTTAAATAAAAACAAATAATAATAATTTATAATTATATTTAATAAAATAATATATTTTATTTTTATTAAATGAATAAAATAATAAATATTACTTTAAACTCATACATAAATATTAAATTTAACTGAATAATATTAATATTTATCTGTTTAACAATAACTTAAAACAAAGTAGCCTTGAAAGAGGAAGTAGCCTTTGCCACTCACATATATGCACCGACGAGTTATGGTTGAAGGAGTAACTTAATTATTCATTCTTCTAGCTCAATAATCATATCAAACTTTAATGTGATTCCCTCTTATATTGGAAGCTTCTTTGATAAATAAAAAAAAACAAAAGTGATTCCCTTGTCCCACAGCCCATATAATACCTTCCTTTAGCAACACAAAAAAAATAGAGGCTTAGATGTGTTATTTTGGTTTTAATAAATGTTTATTAAAGGAATATTTAATTCCTCAAAATAAATTAAAGAAATATGTAAAAAAAATTAAATTGATGGATAACTTTTTATTTAAGGGATTATATTATTTTTTGTAAAATTGAGAGACTAAATTGATAAACTTTTAAAATTTTAAAGACTAAAATGACTAGGTGTTACTAATTTAATCCATAAAATATTAATATTTTATAATATATTTTGAAATTTAAAATCTTCCTTTTCAAAACTACCTAACAGGAACTAAGTTAATCGGAAAATTCTAAATTTGGTAATTATTTTTTATTCAGATAATTTTATAGACCAAAATGGGAGCCTTGTAATTAAATGGTTGATTGATCAAATAATTGAGCTTAAATAATTAATAAATTTAAATTAAAGAAAATTTTTGTGGCAGAATTAGAATTCAAATTTTAGTTATTTTTCTAATCCAACTTAAAATTATTAGAATTTCGAATAAGAAGGTTTTGAAAAAATATTATAATAATTTAATGGTCGTTGTTCACTATTTAACAAGACTTCTAATTAATTACATGATCTTAATGCATATCTTTGTGGGGCATAGCTAGACATGCATCCATGGATTTGGTAGATGAGATTTGTGGATCCCTTTTTTTCTCTACCATTTCAATCCATTTGTTTAATCACAATATCGTGCAATGTATAAATAAATTTCTTTCTCATAAACAGCTTTAACAGTTATAGCTACAACAAGCTTTTTCTCTAGAGTAACATGAAAAATAATGCATAACTTCTTTTATCAACATAAAGCTGACTATAACGTTTTTATCTTCCACAAGAATCTGCAAACATATGATGCGTCTTTTTTTTTTTTGTGCACTAAGTATCTTTTGCGGGCCATTAGAGAAATTAATCTCTCAAGTAAGGTATAATTATAATATACATTGTTGCATTTTTAGAATTGTATGTAAATTCAGTACCTTTGGATATAAAAAATAAATACAGTACCTTTTACTAAAGAAAATTAGATCCTAAAAAATAAAAGGTACCAAACATATTTTCTAAATATTGTGTTTTTTACAGCCCATGTGATTTTCTCTTGTTTATTTTTTATAACACCCATGTGATTTTCTCTAGACCCCATTTTTCTACATGAACATGATTAAAGAGGACCTAAGTTAAAGTAGGTAAACAAAACAGTTGAGCTTCTTTGGCTCAAATCTTTTTTGTATCATTATTGTTGGCACAACCTTATGCAAATGGCAGCATATGCAACTATAATTTTATATTCCATGAATTGACAGGCTACTTCACATAAGTAGTTGCCTCAAATTTCAACTTGGGTACCATCTAATGATCATAACATAACTGTCTAAAGAAGTCCTTTTCAACATTAAAGTGTACCTTTATAATTAGTATATATTTAATCTCAATTTTGAATTAGACAAACTTAATTTGATATTTTTTTTAGTAGAATTAATTTTTTTCTTCACAATTGATTTTAATTTTAAGTTAGAATTTAACTCTTTTGTCTCTATAATAATTTTAAATTTATTCACACATAAATTATTTTTTTATTCAACTCATTTTTAGTCAATATTAATTTTATAAAATTAATTTATTTAAAATTAATTTATTTGAAATTAATTTTTATTGTCGTAGAATTAAACGCATATGATAAAATGTTGGTTTGTCTAGAAATCAAAATTAGTATTTTTTTCACATACGAGTGTTTTTCTCTTTTATGAGATCAGAAACAATAATAGGCCTAAATTGCTATAACTTAAAAAAGTGAAGATAGATACAATTTAGTAAATAACTAAATTGAAGTTGTTTCTTATCCAAACTTCATGAGCTGAAAAGTGTTCATGTGTATTTGAACTGTTGTGTAGTTTCTAGATGATTGTTGTACTAGTTAGGTAGAAATTGCCACGGATTCATTTTGAAGTCCTCAACATGGATTTATTAGTAATTTCGTAACAATGAAAATTAGTTGAAAGAGCTCAAAAACACCACCACCATACTTTATGAAACAATTAATTAGGTCACAATAGGTTCAATACTAACTAATAGACCTATAAAGCATTCAAGCTCCCAATGTAATCTCATCATAACATTACAAACTTTGAAATTGTGTAAGGAAAAAATAACATATTATGAAGTGAAAGAATGTAACATGTTATTATATTTTGTAAGGAGTAATAAAACTATTTAGTGTATGTTTAGATGAACAATGAGTTTGTCGATATCAAAATAATATCTTAATTTTGTTGACGTTATAAAATATAACTTTGGTCAAAATTACAGCGACTCGTCATGATTATGTGATTTTTATCGCAAATTCAATAATATACTTAGTTTTGAAAGAAGAAAAAAAATGAAAATGTGTACAAAACTCCTTTGTTTTATGAAAAAAGGAAAAAACAAAGTATACACTATGTGCACTCGTTATGCATATTAGACACAATTGTTCACCCTTCTATATCCCTCCTCTTCTTTCATATGATCAACCACACCAAAACTTAACTATACAACAAAAACTAATTATAAGCAAAATACATAGAAGACACAACTCAAACATTGGTTTTATCTAATTAAATGTCACAACATAAAAAACATTGGTTGTAAGTATCTATGTTAAATGTCACCATGAAAGAGTGATCTAGAAACAACACATAGGGCACCTTATTAGCCCATTTTCATTACAATTAGGACACCTTTGAAGTCCAAACTTACCAACCTCACAATCATCATCATCACCTTCATAGTAGATTTTACAACTTCCATAACATGTTTCACAAGGCACAAACTTTATATCACCACAAACATCACATTCACCATCACCACCTTCAATATCACCAATCCTCTCACACCAATCAAGCAATTTCTCAAGCTTACCATCTTCATGAAGTTTCATAATTTCCTCAACTCCACCAATGAATTTTTTTCCAACAAAAACCTTTGGCAATCCTCCTTTACCATACCCTTCACCAAGTAACTCTTTCAACTCTTCCTTGAACCTCAAATGCATTGACACATCTCTCTCATCAACCATCATTCCTAATCCTTTCAAAATCATCCTAACATTGCAACAATCCTCATAAGTCTTTCTCACACCACGTAGGCTAGTGAAATACAACACAACTTTTTCCTTTTCCCCATATGGGTCAATCTTAAAATCCACAACATCATCATCACTAATTTTCTTTTCCTCAAAAGATAATCTTTTTCTATCATTCCCCTCTTGCTTATCTTCCAATGACTTCTTGATCTTGAATGAAGAAACCACTTTAGAATCATAAAAGTTTGCAACTTTACCCTCCTCAAGCATCAAATCCAACTTGGGTTTGTGTGAATCAATGCCATCATCAGTCTCCATGAAAAAACTAGTCTTTAATATTGGATCAACATGGTCATTAACATTGGCATCAAAAGAAAAGCTTTTGAAATCATTTGGTGATTGAAAAGGGCTTACATCTTCAAGTCCTTCCATTAATTCCCATGTATTGATGATAGTCTCATTCTCAAGCTCACAAGGTGGTGTTGTGATTGAACTCTCTTTGACGATAGCTTTTGGTAACTTCTCATCAATCATATTAGACCAAGTCTTTTCCTCAATATCTTCTTTCTCACTAACCTTAACATTTGAAAACATGAAATCATTGGCATGATTCTTATGAGATACAAGTTCCAAAGAACCTAATGTAGTTGATGTTAATGCAACAACATGGTAACTATCACCTTTTGTTTGAGGTGGATGATGTACATGCATTGTGTAGCTTCTAGAAACAGGACAGTAAGAGTTGTTGCAATTGCAATGCTTACATCCCTTTTGTTTGGAACTCATACAACCCATAATCACACAAACACAAATTTGAATAGATAAATTTAATACACAAAGTGAATCACAATTAAAAAAACCAACTTTGAAGATTTGGATTTGTAGAATCAAAAACACCCCACAAAATAAAAAGGAATCACTAGAAATCTAGACCACTCAAAGTGTTTGTATCATTAAACAAAAACAAAATGTTATATAAAAATTGTACACAAACATAATGAGATAGAGTCATAGTTCAATAATTTATTTGAGTTGCAAATCAATGATGGAGATGACCCAAAAACGACAAAAGCAAGGATATGTAGAAGTAAATCTCAAAAAAAATTTATTTGTTCCTAATAATCAAGAACAAGCCTTAAATTGAGTGGAGGAAAAAAATTTGAAAAAAAAAAGAGAAATTGAAAGGAAAGAAAGGAGAAATTATGGGATGAAAAACTTAATTGATTCTAAAGTCAAATAAAGTGGGTGAGGGATCAATCATGCAATTCCTAATCTCTCTCTCAAGAGATTGTTAGAGAGAGAGAAGATAATGATAAACTGAATTCTATGAATGCAATTTCTGACTTAAAGGGTTGATGAGAATGAATAAAGAGTAAGAGAAAATGGTTGAATACTATGCTATGATATCACAACACACTTTTTTTTCTCTCCTCAAGAAAAGAAACTTCAATTGGAAACTCTCTCGGTTACATCCACCCACGTTGTTGTTATGTTTTTGGGAGAAACGTATTCGTATGTTATTTTTTATTTATAAATAAAATAGTGTTTTTCTTTAGGGAAAAAGAAGTCACAAATGATTTCTTTAAATCAATTTATTTAATTTATAACACCGACACCTTCAACCACAAATGTAAAATCTTAAAATGTTGAAATTTAAGCATGATTACTGAAATTACATACGCATGATTAATTGTTTAATGTAAATTTTTATACCGAATAAAAATTAATTACATTTTAAATTATTAATCAATTTATTTCTCTCCTTCAATTAATTATGAGGTATATATCTTCTTCTCTATTCTGGTACTGTTTGTTAGATTTTCCTTCTTCTTGTTTAATTCAAATAGACATATTATCTTTAATATATTACAGGTTCAATAAATAATTTAATTGTCAACGATATAGATTCAAAACAATAATACTTCTGTTATTTAAAATGCTATAAAAATATTCGTAAATTTCTTATTTTTCAATTTTTTAACAACATTTAATTTATATTTTTTTATTATATTTTATTAATTTAAATGATAAATATTTTTGTAATTGAAAATAACAAAAATAAATTGAACTCTTTTTGTATATATATATATACAATAATAAATATTATTAAAAATTTACAAATATAATTATAAAATTCTAAATTTAAATATTTAAATTAAATATATTAATATTTTTTCTATTGATCTAGAAGTTAAAAGGAAAACAAATAAGATTTTTACGTTATTACGTGGAAACTTCTTACTATGCATTTGGGAACGTTGCCGGCGGCAATGCTATAACTATTCGCGCATTTTGGCGCGTGCGCCCAACTACGTAAATGTAAAATGACTTTTATGTTGCGTTTATTGACTTCTGTTTACGCGTGAGAAAGCGGTGGATATTCTACTTAGAAGATTTTCTAAAAAATTATTAATTTTATTATTATATATTCAATCTCATAATAATTGAGTCATTTTATTATTTTGTTAACAATAGGTACGTATAACTTATATTTTATTACATCTTTGATTCCAATTGAGGCCTGTATGTATTCGTGATATACTTGCACTTCGTTCTTTTGTAGGCGAGGATTTGGTTATTTGGACCGACGATCTTGATGTGTCATTTTTTTAGAGGAGTCTATTATGCAATAAATGACATGAATCATAGAGTAATGAAAGATAAGTTTTGATTGATTTGGAAGTGGCTCGGTCCTAAATGTTTGAGGTGCTTGATATGAGAAATTGATCGTGGTTGTTTGCTTACAAACAGTCAACGGATTCACCATTACATGACCAGTGTGACTTGCGTCCATTTTGTGACAATGCGAGTGAGTCGATCATTCATATTTTGCGTGATTGTCAAGTTGCATTAAATGTTTGGCATTATGTGTTACATGTTAATTTGACAAATGAGTTTTTTAATGCAGATCTGGATAGGTGAATATTGGATCACTTGAAAAGTATTTATGCGGACAATGGCGTAGACTGAAGTGTCCTTTTTGTGGCAGTGTTAAACAATATGTGGAAGGCCTGGAACGATTTGATATTCTCCACAATTGTTCCCACGCAAGTAGCATCGCCACCAAAGTCAAGTACCAAGCGAAGACTATATCGAATACTCAATTAATTCATGATCTTCTTGCAGGTGTGTCGACTCCTCCTCAACATTAGTTTGTTTAGCATTATCCATAGGATGGTTAGATGACTCTTAATGAAAATGGTGCAGTCCAAAACTTGAATGGAATGATAGCTTGTGGAGGTGTGGTTCGGGATCATGTTTTCATCTTTGACTACTCTTATGTTTTAGGGGTGTGCACTATATCAAAGACAAAACTTTGGGCGATATATAATAGTTTAAAGTTGACCATTTTTTTCAAAGGTTTTAGAAACATTCATATTAGATAGATTTTTAAGTAGCAATGTCCTTAATTCTAAAGAATTGTTCTCATATACATTTATGTTATGGTCTTGTCACTCGTATAAAGGAGATGCTTGCACAGTTGGATCACTATAAATTATTGCATGTCTATCGCGAAGCTAGTCAAATAGTGGATACTTTTGTTAAATTCAATATTTCTTCTTCGCATATTGATTATATTTTTGATATAATTCTGATTTCTCTTCCCTCGTTGTGTTCACCGATAGGAGTTTGGTTGTCTTTCCTCGGGCCTTTTTGTTTTGTTTTTTGGGGGTTTGACCCATCTTATTCACGTACAAAAATGTTACTTTTATCAAATTATCCTTATTAGATATTTGTGTGTTATCACTATCATAAATTCATAGTAGAACTATGAAAGATATCACATTAGAAGTAACGCAAATAGTTTTAATTAAATGATAGAATTGAAAAAAAATACATTGGAAGCTGAAAGAATAATTCATTTTGATATTTTTTTTTTTGCAAATACTATTATGGAATGAAATATAAGCAAAAATTGTAATTGAAAAGTTAATCTATCTAGTCTTAATATTTAACTAAGTATATTAACTTTTCAAATTTCAGTTTTGTTTATATTTCATTTTGGAAGAACTAGATAACTTATTATTCTGAGATAGATAGAGTAACATTTATATAAACAAGTAAAGAGACACCTAGTTCATTTAGTGTATTATTTTCATGTCTTTTGATTAAAATCTTAGTATTCTAGATAATTCGTTTGAAACTTTAACCGCTCAATCTTAATATGAAAATTACATATGACTTGACTACATAACTACTTG
The DNA here is from genome assembly GCA_037974295.1 of Cicer cuneatum. Classification (NCBI taxonomy): domain Eukaryota; kingdom Viridiplantae; phylum Streptophyta; class Magnoliopsida; order Fabales; family Fabaceae; genus Cicer; species Cicer cuneatum. Next base: position 1,815,128 of record JBBPBO010000003.1, on the reverse strand, counting down.
AAATTTTGACTACATGTAATTTGGATTCTAAATAAAAATAGAAAAATGTACTATTGTTAGAATTAGAATCAATTGATAAGTATGAAGTTATTAGTAATTTTTTTTATATCCAAAAGTTTAAGTGAGTCGAGACTAAAAAAATTTACTGATCACAAAAAATTCTAAACTTCAAATTGTATTTATAGATGTATTTGTAAGTTATTATTCTCTAATAATAATCAGGACTCGACTGACGGTGCCAAAGACTAAAAAGTCATATGATTGAAATTAAAAACATGCATATCTTTGAATATTTTATTTTTATATATTCTTTTTAAAAACTCTTTAATATACTTTATATCGAAATTTTAGATATTAAAATGTTCTTTTTTTTACCTTCAAAAGGTTGCATCTCAGTTCTACAATCACATGAAGGATAATTTTTTCTTCTACAGTATGAGGTCGCATTCCTAGAATACGATCATCTATACACATTAATTTTATTTCTATATTATTCCTTTATTAAATAAAAAATTAAAAAAATTAAAAGGTTATAGATGTTCGCATCCTGGGATGCGACCTTCTATTGCAAAGAAAAAAACCATCCTTTATGCGATTGCAGGGTGAACATACGACCTCCTGAAAGTCAAAAGAAAATAGAGCATTTTAGTATATAAAATATAGGCTAAATAACATCCGTGGTCCCTTAACTTAATTTCAGTTAACGTTTTAGTCCTTTATCTTCTTTTTTCCCGATTTGGTCGTTTATTTTAATTTTAAGTGAAATAAAGAATGAAAATGTGAATTTATTTGTAGATTTGAGTTACGAATCTGATGAAATTTGTATTATATGAAAGAATATAATTAATTTTATGGGTTTTGGTTGAAAATTTTGATGAATTTTAGTGAAAAACAAGGATTATATTGTTGACATTTTAAAACATAAAAGATCTAATTGTCACTTAAAATTAAAATAAAGGACCAAATCGGAAAGAAAAAAAATAAAAGACTAAAACATTAACGGAAATTAAGTTAAGGGACCACGGGTGCTATTTAACTTAAAATATATTAGAAAGTTTTTAAAAGAAAGAGGATATATGAAAGAAAAAAAAGCCACATATCTTGTTAAATTTAAAAATAAATAGTTACGTAAAAACGTATATTAATAGTGAATGTATGTTGAACTCAAATATAATTTATTCTGATATTTTATTAATTTGCATCAATAATTCATTCGTAACAATTTTTTTGTAACAAACCTCTCTATAAATATAAAATGATTTGAATAATCATTAATTAGGTTATGCAATGTTCAGTAATAATTTTTTTTTAATAAAATATTGAGTTACACAACCTCAATAAAAATATGACAAAATTTCCGTTATATTAATCCATTGGTGAGATTTGTGGGACACAATACGTGTATATAATCTTTTATGGACAATGATTTAATTGTAAGTACCAACTTTTGGAATAGAAATCATTTTAGCTGTATAGTTTTGTGTGTGTTGAGCTTGTCCACATGTCTTAATTTGGAACCACATTATAAGACTACATCAACTTATATACTAATTTTAAAAAATTAAGACGATCAAGAAATTATAAAAGCTTAATTAAGGCAGTCTCTCTATGGATGTTTGCAAGGATTAATTACAATACATTAATTGAAAACATATTAGTGATATATTAGCGGTATACACTACTAGAAAAATAAGATTTAGCGTCGGCCAAAAGCTCACGCTAACAGGCTAAAAGCCGATGTCAACATGAATTTAGCGTCGGCTTCGGACCCATGCTAAAACGGTCGAAGCTAATACAAAGCGTCTGTCAAAAACTATCCAATGCTATTTTAGCGTCGGCCAGACCTACGCTAATCCGACATGAGAAATTAAAATAGAACATCCGACGGTAATTAAGTATTATGCCGCGTCATAAAAAGATCGTTAGCCTCGGATGTCTAACGCTAAAGTCAATATTTTAGCGTCGATGGTACGGACGCTAAAGTGAACAAACTATTAGCGTCGACTCTGCCGACGCTACGGTCAAATTTTATATTTTTGCCTTGGGGCGGCCGAATTTGAAGAAATGCAAGTCCTAACAACAACTCAAACAGTTTCAAGGTAGACATAGCCGAATTTGAAGTTCGCAACTACTTCTACAACATAATACCCTTAGAAGAAGCTTTGCTTATTTTAGCTTATACAAGCACATAATCAAAACCTAACTTATGTCATCTCATTGCCAGTATCAACACATCATTCCCATATATCAACCAAATAAATAATGAAAAAAAAAATAGATTATGAACACAAAACATAAATGCAAGGAAATTACATAATAGACAAATATATTGTCATTTCCAAGGATATGAGTTACTTCTATTTAGCTAACATAGGCCTTGCCCTTTTACTCATAACACAAGTCAAACAAAACTTCTACAGGTGAAGCATCAGTTTAAAGTGTATCTAGCCTTACTAGCACTTATGAGCTTTGTATTTAGCCTTATTAATTATTATTATTACCGCTTCTCAGCCTCAAACAGAAATTCACACTTTAATTTTTTAGTTGTTACTAAATTTTCTGATAATTTAATAAATTTCTTCCCCTAAAAGCAACAAAACAAAATAGGACTCCTAATTTTCAATTCTTAAGGTATTTTACATGATTTTCCGAATAAAGAAAATGGTGCAAAGACTATGAATCAGTTAACTTCTACTGCAGCAAAACTTCAAAATGGGTACATCAATTTTTAGTTGTGAAGCTTAACTATCTATTTCTCGAAGTCTTGAAACAAACCAACTGAATATCTTCAAAACAGCTAAGGCTTTTCTAGAAGTTTTGTATTGCCAAATTAACTCTTTGCATAGTTGAAATCTAAATCTAAAACTTTTGGCCAATGAAAACAATTGAAATGTTTAGGACTATTAGGCTTCCATTTCAGTTCATTTTTTAATTTTCTGTTTTCCATTTTAAACACAAAAATACCACATTGTCTTCATTTTGTTTTTTCAAAGGTTTGTAAGAAAAACAATCTAGATAGAACTTTAAAAACAGTAAAAAAAGTGTCATTTTAAAAAAGGTCTGTGACTGCAACTGTGGCCGCAACACCTAGGTTTTCAATATATCTAGGACCACAATTGCAATCACATCAACAGCCGCAACTCTTCTCAATATCAAACATTGCAACGCAACTGTTACTGCAGATTAAAACCTGAATTCCCACCAAACAACAAATGTTTAATAGCCAAATAATAGACACAAGAAAAAATGTAATTCAAACCTAAACCTTTACCTTACAGACTTGATGAAATCACAGAATTTAAAACATGTAGATGATGTCAATGGATAGGGTAGAAGCAAGGAGAGAGGAGATTACAAAGACAAGTAAACGATTGTCAGAATTTTAGATTACCAGTGATGCTGACAAAGTGAATGAAGACCAAGCTTATCAGTTATTTCAGCAGCATTCATAACATTTGGAAGATCTTGTTTGTTTGCAAAAACTAGAAGCTCATTTTGACTTAAGCCAAAAATTAAAGCTCATGTTAGAAATATTTTTTGTCACAAGGAGACAGAAAATGAATTGAAATGGAAAATTTTGATTTTCATTCATTATTAAGTGGTTGCATTGTATGAAGCAGCAAATTACTCTAATTTCTCAACTCACTCTCGTTTTTTAAAATCGGCGAAATCGTGACTTGAAGAGTAACAATTCAGTTAAAACTCCAATCACAAATCTCAACCCTCGCACATTTTAGTTCCATCAAGCATAGCTAACGAGCCAAAAAAGAGACTTAAAGGTCTGTTTGGATTGGGTTATTTGAACTTTATCTACTGAGATAAATACTTGAAAGACTATTTGAGAGAGTTTATGAAAATAAATTGTAACTTATATAGTTTAACTTTATTTTATCTTTTGTTGCATAAATAACATATACATAAGCACTTATATGATATACATTTAAACTATTAAGTACTCCTAAATTGTTTATCCAAATAGGGACTTATAATCAAAATCATAATCATAGAATTTGACATCTTCCTACATGAGCATCTAATTCCAACAAAATCATAAAAAAACCATTACTAAACCATCCCTTCAAAAACAAATAACACATCCTCCAAATTAAACCCTAAATCCATAATTCAAAAAGTTTCTCATAAATTCCACAAATTAACAAACACACATACCTCATTATGCATCAAAATAGCCCAACCAGGCTCCAACTGATCCTTATCAACAAAAGACAAAATTCCAACATAATAGTCAGGTCCAACCGACGAAGAAACAATAACATGATTCTCAACAATAAGTTCTTCAAGGTTACCTCTTAAATCATCAACCTTAGATATATCTTCTTTAGCCTTTTCCTCTTGATGTTTCAACCGCTCGTGATAAGCAACAAACTCCTCCTCCATTAACAGATAATCCTTCACTCGCTCTAGCTTCAAAACCCTCAGTTTGCACTTCGATACCAGAGTTACCGTCGCTAAACGAGATGCGGCATCTGGACCCTTTTGTTTTCGTTGTTTACGACCTACACGTGCCGGTGGTGCGGCTGGCTAAAATTTCTTTTCCTTTTTATTGGACGTTAACTATTAAAATAAAAAATAAATTTTAAAAATAAACTAGCGTCTCGCTACATATTAATAAATCAAAAATAAATTTTAGTACACTAGCGTCGGCTAAAACAACGCTAGCTAGCGTCGAAGTCGGAGGCCGACGCTAAATATAGCAACTATGAATTTTTTTTAACAGTAATAATTTTGGAGGTCAAGAATATTAGTGATCTAACGAATGTACATACCACTTATTTAATATTATTATTAATTGAAAACATAAATTTTCAAATTTAACCATTTAAAATATCTCTATGGATGGATTAATAGTCATATATTTTTTGATGGGTTGAATTATTTTATCAAACGAATGATGAATGAATTAGATCTTTTAATATTTTTTTGAATTATCCATTTGCAACTCCTAATTAGACTTGTGGTCAATCTATCTAATTTATTTGGGGAACTAAAGACTTGCGATCTATCAGACTTCCATTTTTTTTTCTTTCTCAAAATTCATTATAATTTTAATGAATTCAGTTGAAAAAAAGAAATTCTTCCATATCTCAAGCTCTAAATTTTTGTTCAGTATTATCTATGAGGAATTGTGAAGCCCAAATAAAAGTAGTGTTGTCTTAGGCCCAAATAGTGGATAAACACTTGCACTTGTGAAGGCATGAGCCATATGAGATAATGGATTTCATATCCTCATATTTTTAACTCTTACTTTCTTATTTTACTATTTTGTATATGAAATTTTAAAAATACTTTGAAGAAAATACAAAATTCTTAATTAAAATCAGTCTAATTTTTGTACCTCAATTCTATATTTCTGTTACATATCAGAAATTTCATTTTTAATATGCAAAACTTTTTTTTCACTTTTATTTACATATTGAACATTTTTTGTATGCAAATTATTTTTTAAAATATAAGAAATTTTGAGTTTTTGAAATTTCTACATAAAATATTTTTCAGTTTTTTTTATGTACTAGAAATTTGAAATTTTTTATATGAGAAATTTTTTTACATGCCAAATATTTTAATGAAATTTTTTGTATGCAAATTTTTTTCTCAATTTTTTGATGTACGGGAAATTTCACTTTTCAAAATTTTTTGTATGAAAATTTTTTTCACAACAAATTTTCTAGAAAGTAAGATTTGTTTCTCTTTTTTCGCATACCAATGTTAATTTCTAAACTGGATTTTAGAAAAACAAAATTTCATATCGAAAATTTTGTATTTGTTTGGAGTAAATAATGAGTCTAAAATTTTTCAATAAAAATGATAAAGATAAAATTGAATTTTTTAAAAATTCTAAAAGTAAAAATAAAAAATGTGAAGATATGAAATCCAATTTTTGCTATTTAAAAACCAAGTTTCACAGTTTGGGCCATTTGAAAGAGCTCAAGCCATTATTAATTCTTATGGTTTTGTTACCTCCACCTTATAGTTTTGATATTCCAACCACATCTTGTTTACTTTTACAAAGAAAAAACTTTTTTTTTATTTACCAAATAAAAGAAAATACAATTTTTCCTCCGCATGATATAGTTGAAGTTGAAGGTTTACACGTCCATAAACATATTTCATGGATGTGATATATATGTTTTCAACATAAACAAATTTATTTTCAAAAAATTTATTTGAATTTTACACATTTAGAAACTATTGGAGTTTTACATATTCAAAATTAAGTTTTTAAACATTGATGTTGTATTTAGATTTTATATGTTCAAAAAGATAGTTTTTAGGTGTTGAATTTAAATTCCAACATTTGAAAACTGATGATATATATATATATATATATATATATATATATAATTAATTAATATATTGAAAAGCTTCAAGTACAATATTTTTCATTTGTAGTATAAATTTTTTTATCAATTAAATATTTTTATAGTTTATTAATAATATAATCAGTAAATCCTAATTCAATTGACAAATAGTAATATTGTTATATTGAACATTTTTATAAATTTTTGTTAGTAATTATATTATCTCATCCATAAACAAAACAAATATGATAATATATATATATATATATATATATATATATATATATATATATATATATATATATATATATATATATATATATATATATATATATATATATATATATATATATATATGAAGAGAGAACAAAGTTGTATTTCTCGTATAACATAATTGAACGCCAGTACATTACACTCCATGAGCATGTTCCTTTGTTGGAAATGCACAAAAGATGGATAGTTGGTTTCTATCCAAGTATTCAAAGTAACATGATTGGGGAGCACTTGGTCTCTAATATATTTTTGTTGGATCAAAATTTTATTTCCATACCCATCCTTTCAAATCCAAAATAGCAAACATGTTAAATCATTTGCAAAGTGTTGAAACACTACGTGACAACAAATGATCTGTAGTTACTCCTAATTTCCCCCCACCATTTATAGAGCATAAAAAGCAATTTTAATTTTAGATTTTTGACAATAAATAATCAAACCATAAATCTACCAATAACATTTAATTATAAATATATGTTGAGCTGTATAATGGCCAAGTCACTAAAGTAAAGATTTTATGCCTAAAAAAAACACGTTTACTTAATATAGAATAAAAAAAACTCCAAACTATAGAGTTTATTATATTTTAATTATTTCACAAATTTACTCAAAATCGTATGTTAGATTAATTGGTAAAATATAAATTTTTGAGTGTTTTGTCTATGGTTCAACTCAAACATGCAACTACTAGTATGCTTTTTACAATTTAAAGGATGAGTTTTAAGATAATTCTAAATAAAATTTTATTTAATTGTATGTTTTAAAAATCATAAATAATATGTACATTAAATCTTATTTGTGATATATATGTAAAATTCATAATTATTTTTTATATTTTTGTAAAATACATACATTTCATATTATTATTTTATATTTAAAAAATATATCATTTTTGTACAAAAAATCTTATTTTTAAAGGTCATTTTAGACCTCTGAACTTGTTGCACCCATCCTAAATATATATTTAGAAAACCATATAAATGTAAAAATTTAATTCACATAACATTAAGATATTAAAAAAGTTTGACTTTCGTGGAAAACTAACTCAAAGGTTAAAAGTAGTACGATTATTGGTTTTATAATTTGTTGACAAAGTAAAAACTTTTATACTTTCATTGCATCAATATAATTCTCTAAATATATATAAATAATCGTAAATATATAAAAAAAAAATGTGTTACACAAATGATTGATTGTCGCTGCCACAATACCAATCTAATACATTTGTCACCTTCATGGTCCAAAATCCCTATATCAGTCGTGCTTAGAGAAAATTCACTTTGACAACCATTTTCTCAAGGGTTAATGTGACACTATAATCAACAACACATTGATGTCACACTACACCAAAATTTGGATTTATCAATGCATATTTAATGGCATTTGTTGAGTAAACCTGTTGTTGTAGTTTATTTTAAAAAAAAAAATACAGAGTATTAGACAACGCTTTTTCTAAATGCGTTGTCAAACTACACCAAAATTTAGATTTTATAACACATATTTAATAGTGTTTCTTTTAAAGAGCCCTATCATTGTAAAACTTAAAAAACACAGACCCTTTTAAAAGCACTTTCGACGAAAAGCGTTGTAATTGTAAAAGTGCGTAAAACTTAAAAAACACGAACCCCTTTAAAAGCATTTTTGACAGAAAGCGTTATAAATTTCAAAAGCGCTATATTAGTACGCACTATTATAACCCAAAAAGCACTATAAACTAAAACTCTCGCTGACAAAAACCTTTTGCACAAACCAAAACTTGATCACAATAACTTAACCCCTATTTTGTTTATCTTGAATCATTTTCCTCTTCGATCGTCTTCTTGACAGAAACCAAAACTCGATCACAGTAACCTAACCATTATTTTGTTCCGCTTGAATTGTTGTCGCAAAATATTCGTCTCTGTAAAACCTCTAAATCGATGCCAAAAGCTATGTCATCTCACACATAAACTCTCTCTTGCTAAAATCCAAAACCCTTTTTCGCTAAAACATGAAACCCTTATTCACTTCAACAACCCTCATGCTATAAACCCACGACTGTTGTCATTGAAATGTGGTGCTTATTTCTCACGATAATAAGTGTCTAAAACCTTTCTTGATTATAAAATATTTTTCAGTTATACTTTGTCTCAAACGTATTATCTTGTCGATTGTAATTTATGTTATTTATATGTTGATTTCGATGTTATAGGTGAAAACTTGTAATGCTTTATACTTGTTTTTTTGGTTTTTGATGTGCTGCACTGATAGGATAAACATCCTTGTTTAGTTGTTGCAGTAATAGGACAAACATCTTGGATATTACTTATATTAAATATTGTGTTTGAAATTGATTTGGTGATTACAAATTTATTTTAAGATTGTTATATGTCTATTATATACAAAATTGATGTTATAAGATTGACATTAATGTGAGATAGGATGGATAGTAGAAAATACATATTAACAAATTTTTAAATGTCTAAGAATATCAAGTTTTTCATGTTCACCTTAAAACTCACTACCATTGAAACACGTTGTTTACTTCTGATCAAGTACACGCTACTTACTTGTCATCAAGTGTCTAAAATCTTTCTCATATATATTTTATGTTAGAGATATTATTTTGTCAATTGTAATTTCTTTGTTATTTACGTGTTGATTTTTATATTATAATTATTAATTGAAAGTGAAAACTTGCGATTATACCAGCTTTATTGTTTTTATGCGATACAATACTGATAAACATTGGTTAACATAAGTATTATTCACATTAAATTATGTGTTTGAAATTGATTTGGTGTATATAAAATTTATGTTGACTTGAGAGAGGATATAAGATAGAATATATAATAAGAACATTGGAAAAGTAATAAATTTTTAAACGTATAAGACATCCTTTAATTTAATGCCACATGTTTGTTTTTGTTTGAATTGTATTTGTTAAAGTTATTGTTTTTTATTGGGATTGTATTTGTTAAGTCATTTTTCGGTTAATATATTGATTGTTGTTGAATTTGTTTGATATGCTATAAACAAGTATCTTTGCACTAAAATATGCTATTTATTTCTCATGGTAAGGGTCTAAAACCTTTCTCAGTTATAATTTGTCTCGAGATATTATCTTGTAAATTTTATTTATGTGTTGATTTATATGTTATAACTATTAGTTGAGATGAAAACTTGTGTGATGCTTTATACTTCTTTTCGAGATAAAACTTGTGAAACATGAAACTTGTTATGCTTTATACATGTTTTTTATGTGCTACAATAGTAGGATAAAACTTGTGATTTTTATGTTATAATTGTTAGTTTGGGTGAATAATATCAATATGTGCTCAAATTGTGATTTCTATTATTGTATATTTTTTGTGTGAACTAATTAAGAAATATTCTAATTTGTTTTTTTTTCAATAGGGTTAAAGTTGGAAGCGGTCATTGTTGTTGATGATTATGGGAAATTTGCGTTGATGACATATATTTTGAGTTTATAGTTAAAGAATGATGGAGTTTGATATAGTAAAATTTGCACATCCCATTATTCTTAGCATTATATAATCAAATGTTAAAGGTCATTATTTTATTGAAGTTTGGACGGATTATATATATATATATATATATATATATATATAATTATTTATCTTTTGAATTATAAGTAGAATTTTGAATGAACAACAAAGATTTTTGAAAAAATAACATCTAATATATTATAATGTTAATACAAAATTGGTATTTAAACAATATGATAGCGCTTTTTTAATTAAAATACCACGTACGACAGCGTTTTTATAAGAAAAGTGTTATAAAAACTCTATTATATAACACTTACGATACGATAGTACTTTTCAGAAGAAAAAAAAATGCTTTAAAATAAAAGCTATAATAAAAGCTATTATTAATGTGAAAAAAAATGCTTTAAAATACCATCTACGTAGCACTTTTTTTAAGAAAAACGCTATTAAATAAAAGCTATAATACCACCTTTTGAAAAGAAAAAAAAATGATATTTAATACCACATATGATAAATTATTTTACATTTTATATCTTTTAACAACGCTACATATTATAGCGCTATTATATGCATAAAAAAAAAACATTGTTAACATCTTTTTTGTGTAGTGCCAATCACATAGAATGATTTATTGTTGAATATATCGATGACTACCCACTAACTTGAATGTCATAAAAGCAATTATTTTCCCGCAGCAGAATTACATGTGATATATTTTATACAGAAAAATATCTTCTTTTAATTTAAAATCAAATATTTTAATTTTATTCATCGCTCTATTTATAAATTTAATTTATGCTTTTAAAAACTTATAAAATCTTTAAAATTAGAAATAAATCGTAAACATATTCTAAATAGAATTATAAATTATATATCATAATAATATTTTATTTTACATATTAAATACATGGGTTTTTATATCTTTTAAAAAAAAATTAGGTATATTATTCTATTATTACTTTCTACTTTAAAAGCAATAATTCTCCAAATTAGAGTTGTTGTGCCTCGATTATCCGGTAGGTATTTATATAGACTCCCTATGGCATCTATTGGTGGGGTGCTAAAATGAAGCTATATATACTATTCATTTTTCTTGTCATGGGGTACTATCTATAATACTTTTGCAAAAAAACTCTAGTCTATAAAGCCTATTAAGATAGGATATAAAGATAGAAATGGAGACAAAGACACATATAATTTGTTAATTTCGAAGGTTTTGATCTTTATAAACAATATCTCATTAAGTTACTATATGCATTTTAATTCGATTCTTAAATTTTTTTTAGAGTTGTATACTCTTAACATAAAGAGTTTACATGATATAAAAAGAAGAAGAATCATGTTTTCATTTAAATCATTTTATAAAATCCGTAGCCTAATAATAACTAATATGGAAACTATTTTGAATATCTATGGATTCACTCTTGCAGTACTCCTCTACTCTACTGCATCCCTTATTGCAATTTATTCTTTTATCTTTCTCATTTTTCTACCCGTCTTCTCACTCACAAACTTCACAAATTTCGATCTAAACATAAATTTTATTCTTTATTATCTTCTAGGAAAATGTGTAATTTAATTTAATTTTTTATAGGTGGTTTTCTTTTTTGTTGTTGAAGGTATATATATGTCCTTTATTTTGTGCATATGAATTTATGGATAGTTTGATATAAGAATTAATAAATTGGTGAATCTGCTGCATAACTACTATATATCACGAAGAATAAAATAATTAATAAAAAAACTAGATACCATTGTATTCTCTTTGGCCATTTTTTTATATAAAATCTCTTTAGCCTTTTTTATAAAAAAAAAAGAGATTTTGATTTTTTTTTTATGTTAGTATAAGAAACAAATAACAATTTTTAAAGTGTTTTAATTGTTAAATTTAATTTTATACTCCTTCTTTTTATTTTAACAAAAAATCTATTTTTAAATAAATTATTATTAATCAATTTTAATATGAAAAAACTCAAGTGTATTTTCTTAGGTGTTTTTCGTATGATTTTTAACATAAAAACACACATTTTGTAGCTATAATAAACTTTGAAAAAAAAAATATATTTTATAAAATCATGGTTAGTTAAGTGTAGAATCATACAAAAAGTATATAAAAAAATACACTTATGTTTTATCCTTTTAATATAGTTTATGGTCTATGTGATTTTGTAATATATTTTTTTACAAAAAAAAAATTATCAAAAAGAGTCATAAATAATCAAATAGTGTTATGATATACAGATCGATTTTCCTTTTAAAATTCAAATTAAATTTTAATAGAAAGGAAAAAGAATAGTGGAAGCAACGCACATGGGAACAGAGGAGGAGCATGTGGAGAAGATTCAGAGCACTTTGATGAATTAATTTTTAGAAGAAAGAATAACAATGAATAACATGCTCTCATCTTATTCCAAAGAGGCCTTCTGCGTTGTGCCCAAAACAATCTTCTTCATACTTTTGGGATCTCCCATAAATACAATCAAAATTTTAGTGGTGGTTGGATCAAAATTAAATAGTCTAAACAAATAAAAATAATTAATTTTTTTTATAATTTAAAAAAAAAATTAGTTTGAATTTATTCTACTTAATCTCATCGAATGATTTTTGTATTTTAAATGTGTGAATGCAACTGATCTCTATGAGAATGAAAACTCCAAGTAAGGGTAGCAAATAGTAAATGCTAAAGAGACAATATTCAGTTTTATATATCAACAAAAATTAATAAAATTTTTTAATGTATTCAATTTTAAATTTTGAATTAAATACAACAATTTTTTTAACCTATTTTTTTTTTTTTTATATTTTAAAACGGAATTGGTGGGTTGATGTTTCAATAATGCCCTTTAGTACTACCCATTCTTTCCTTTGAATCAATATGTGCAAACTATGAGAACATGTATTGGATTTCCACCCTATATATTCTTAGCAATGGAAAAGTGAAAGCACCCAATGATTTCTCCATCAATGGATAAAGGACACATCCCATCACATTCACATACAAAAATCTATTCATTCATTACCCTTTTGCTCCTCGTCCTTGAAATAATTAAACGGGTGATATTGATTATGCTCCTTAATTAATTAATTATAAGTACTAAAACTTTAATATTATAACGTGTATTTATTATTTTTATTTAAACATGTTATTTATTGATATTAGTAATTTATCTTTGTATTTATACATTTATTTACAAAGAGTATTTTAGATATATAAAATTAACATATTAAATTCACTGTTATATATGTGTAAAAAAAAAGTGCTACATTATGTTACATTAACGTCACTTAAATTAGTTTTTGAATTTTACAAATTAATAAATACAATATTTTTATATTATATATATATTTTTATATATATTTTAAAATTCAATATTTTTCTTCAAATGCAAAACTTATAATTGATACGACGATTTTGCCACATCCAAAAAATTAGGAACCGTCTTAATTTTTTAATAGTTTAATTAAAATTAAACTATTCAAATTTGAAGAATATTTATTATTTTTTAAAATCCAAACTCTAATTGCATGAGTAAATGGAGTTTAGAGAACATGCAACGTTGATCCCATTCAAAAACATGCACAAAACAGAATCTCCCATACTTTGTATCCTTAGGATTGTGGATTTTCACGTTGCTGAATCCCAAGTTTCCACGTCACATGCATTCCCTTATAGGATCCATTTTTCTTTTTGTTTATTTTTTGGCCTCAAACAATTATGGCAACATTCCAGCTCAACTAAAAGTTGCTAAAATATATTAGTCGGCATTGTTATCAAAAAGTGGCAAAATTTTCTATTTTGGTGATAAGTATCATAAATTAATTGGTACCATTTAATTTAAGATTTTGAACCAATTACGTAACCCAATAATATGTAACAAAATTATATATATAAGTTATTAATTATTAAAAAAAAAACATATCGATAGATATATAGACAAATACACATACCAAACATCTTTGCATGATCCCCCTCATTTCCAGGCTATATGTTTAGTAATAAAAGCCCAAAAATACCATATTATAAAAAATATATTTTGTACGGCCAGTAACTTCTTTCTCGAATCATAAACATTCATTAACATTTGATTAATTTTTTTAAAAATATTTTTGTTTAATAAAAAAATATTTGTGTTAAAGGTCACATTTCTATGAATCTTCTAGTATTTATCTATATATATAAAACAATAACGATAGAAAACTCAAAAACCATACACAAATTCCAGATTTAATCTGTGCTATAGATCACATTTGTATGAATCTTCTACGCATCTCTATATTAAATTTTAAGGGGGAAAATAGAAACCACACAGTAAGAGTTCCTACAAATACACAGGGTATGAAATCAATGTTAGAAAATTGAAAAAAAATGTGTAGTTTTAATTTTTTTTTTGGAAAAGGTAGTTTTTAAGTTGATAATGTATTAGATATCATATATTTAGAATAAAATTTTGTATTTCTTAATTGCTTTTGCTGATTAGTGTTCTAAACATTCATTAAGTTGTTAGCAATACTTTGTGTAAATTTTTGTTTTTACATGAAGTTGAACTTACCTTTAATCAGGATAGATTCAAGGGCAGAGTTGACTCCTATCATACACGCATTTCTCTCCAACAAAAGAATGAGAGTGAGAAGAAAGAGAAGATGAGGGAAAATGAGGAGTAAATGATTAGAAAAAGAATATTTAAAGAGGAATTTTTTTTATTTAACTCTAGTTCCCATGGAAAAAGGGCAAGTGTAGTAATTTAAAATTCGATTAAAAAATTAAGTAAAATTTAACTGAAACTCATTTCTAATTATTTATTCAAAATAATTAAAGAAGATAGAGATAAATGAGATGTCTTTTATATATAAAAAAACAGAACCGCGGGGCCTTATATGCATTTAATAAATCATCAATAGTACAAAGATGACTCTAATAGAATAATGTTGAAAATAATATACGTAAATATTTTTAAAAGATTTTATTTAAATTTAAAATATTTAAAATTTAAAATAAAATATCATTAAGATATATAATTTATATCTGTTTAAAATATATTTAAGACTTGTTCTTTAATTTAGAAGTATAATATATTTTTATATTATAATTTATTTTTATATATAGAGTGATAAATAAAAGTATATAACATGAAATTTCGTACAAAATATCTCCATATACAATAAATCAGCACACTCTGAATGCGGATTTTATTATAGAAAATGTCAAAATCTTATCTTGAGTTGGCTTACCATGGTAGAAATTTTAACTATATTTATTTACATTAATGGTGTAATAATCATTTGAGGTGTCTAAGATTAATGTGAGTTTTGTAGGAGGTTGTGTTTGTTTTAGTCATTTGATGAGTAAAAATGATGCTAACAATGGTGGCATCTATATTTTGCTACGGTATATACTAGTATTATAAAATAATAGATCTAAATAGGCACATTTGGTCGGTCTAAATATAATTTTTTTTAATATTAATCTATGTAAATTTTATTTTTGTTCATGCATCCTTGCAAGTTTATTCTGTTTTACTGTTAATTTATTTTTATAAATTTATTTATATTAAAATTCATCATTATAATAATATATATTTTAATTTTTTTTTGGATTGCTTATATAGAATATATTAAAATAAAATAGTCTATATATTACAAAGATCAATTCCATACAAAACTAAAATAAAATATATTTACATGGAAAAAAAACAAATAAATATATTTAAAAGGATTTAATTAATAAATATTTAAACCTAAAATATTATTATAATAAATTAAAAAAGAGAGAAAGAGAGAGAAGAGAGAACATGCATATCTACTACACACATGATATGATAGGAAAAAGGATGAGTCGAAGAAATCTCCAATATATGATAATATTACACATAATGAACATAACACCCCTCCACCTCTTATTTCTCTCTCTCTTCTGTCTCTCTCTCAACCTAAAAATCGCTGTCTGTACCTATCATCATCAGTGCCATCCCTCTTTCTGATAAACTCTGTCACCATGAGAGTGAGAGCCAAACTCCTCTGATCCAGAAAAACCCTCTTAAATGAATCAATGAATTCCTCTATACTATATACTATACTATATCTATAGATATAAGATATATAGAAAATGACCCTTTAAACCTATAGCTATATCTATAGCTTTGCATGAATGATTACATCACTTTACCACCAATACCATATCATCATCATCATCATCTTTATCTTCTTCAAATTTTACCATGGCTTTTCCTCCTTCTCATGCTTTCATCTTTCAAACTCATGAAGATCATCATCATCATGACCACCTTCTTTCATCTTCAACAACTTCTCTTAACTCTTTCCCTTCCTTTCCAACCCATCATCACTTCCAAGGTCATTTCTCTCCTCTCTTACATATGTTTTTGTTTGTACTTTGTAGTCTGTTCATGGTCTCAATCTATTTGAGATTTCAGTAGTTATTAATTTTGTTTAAAACAGTATATAAGTTTTTGTTTATTGTTCGATGAGGTGCTAATCTAGTTAGAATTTCAGTAAATGTTGTGATGTTTTTGCATATTATTTTTGTTTTAAAAAATATATATGTTTTAATTTGTTGTCTGCTGAGGTGTCAATCTAGTTGTGATTTCAATAGTTAGTATGATGTTTTTACATATCAATTTTGTATAAAAAGGTAAATATGCCTTTGTTTGTTGCTATCGGATAGTTGAAATTTCAATAATCATTTTGATATTTTTATATAGTGATTTTCTTTTTCCAAAAAAAATTATGGTTTTTTGTTATTGTAGGTGGTGGTGGTGCACCTTTCATGATGAAGAGATCTATGTCATTTTCAGGCATAGAAAACAACCACAACCAAAACTACAACAATAACAATAAGTGTGATGAATTAGTACATGGAGATGAAGATCAATTATCAGATGAAGAAGGGTACTCACAAATTGGTGAAAAGAAGAAGAGGTTGAGTTTGGAACAAGTGAAGGCACTTGAGAAGAGTTTTGAGATTGGTAACAAGCTTGAACCTGAAAGGAAAATGCAATTAGCTAAAGCTTTGGGGTTACAACCAAGACAAGTTGCTATATGGTTTCAAAATAGAAGAGCAAGGTGGAAAACTAAACATCTTGAGAAAGAATATGAAATTCTTAAGAAACAATTTGAAGCTCTTAAGGCTGATAATGATATCCTTAAGGCTCAAAACAACAAATTACATGCAGAGGTAATTAATATTTAATACTAATAATAGTCCTAATCATATTTGCATATATAGCTAGTTTAATTAGATCTTTAAATTTTTTAATTTTCAAACCTCACCCTTTATAGATCCTTTCTTGATTATTGTACTAATGAGTGATTTTTTTTAAAAACAAAAATAAGAGCTTGACTAATAATTGGATCTTGGAGGTTGATTAATTAATGTGATTAGAGTTAAATGGATGTAATTTCTTAATCTTGATTAAAAATATAATCTTTGAATGTTCAAATATTCAATTTTTAAGAATAACCACATATGCAATACTTTTTGAGAGGATGACTTGACTCCAATATCTAAATTTTAATGTCTTATTTAAATTTTTTGGTTGTTTCTTTTTTGTTTTTATTTATTTTTCTATAAACTTCTATATCTTACCCCTTGACATGGACATTGATTTGATATGTTTTTGTGAATGGGATACATCAATACAGAACAAGTCTTTTTAATGCTCTTCCCTGTCTCCAATATTGAATGTATACATTTTTGGAACAGAATATTAAATGAATATATTAAATAAATATTTTTGTATTTGTTTTAGGAATATATATCTTTATAATTGAAGACAGAAAGCCAAATTTTTATTTTTAATTTGAGTTTTTTTTTTTAGAAGTTTTTTTTCTCTTTGAGTTTTGTTGGTTCTGTCCTATTTACATAGAAAACACAATTTAATTGATTTAGTTATGATACCACATGGTCTTTATTACTTTTTAAAGTAATTGATTATGTCATTATAACTTTATGTTAGCTTGATTGTTAGTTAATCATTCGTAGGAATAGTCAGTGTGGCAGTGTCAGAAATCCAGAACTGCAAATTAATAGTGATGTTTGTTTTTTCATTTTCAATTGAATAATAATACTGTTTTATATAACTATTCCATGTTACTATGAAAAAAGACAATGCTTAGCATTTGATCTCATTATAACTTAGTTGTCCACATGGCTAGAATCCAAAGCTATTAATACATGTTTGGAATTAATTCTTTGCAACAATATTGTAACTAAATTGGTCACATTTATCCATATTTTTCTATAATACATACATGATGATGTTACTTTACTTTATATGATGTTTGCAGCTACAAACTCTAAAGAAAAGGGATTGCTTTGAAAATGGAACAATTAGTTTCAAAAAAGAAAATGAGGGTTCATGGAGCAATGGAAGTGATAATAGCTCAGATATTAATCTAGGCCTATCAAGAACACCAATGATGAATAGTCCTGTTTCTTCACAAAATGGTAAAAGTCTTTTACCAAATTCACTTAAGCCTACAAGCATGACACAACTCCTTCAATGCTCTTCAAGATCAGATCTTCAAGATGAAAGCTTTTGCAACATGTTTCACAATATTGATGAGCAACAGAATTTTTGGCCTTGGCCTAATCAACAACATCATTTCCATTGAAACTAAAAAAAAAAAATTGAATTATGGATTTAAATTATAGTTGCATTTCAAATCATGCTTTGAATATTGAGCTATGAATATTTGAGGGTTTAAATGAGGAGAAAGTTCACTAGGCTTATCTCAACCTTTTTTCCCTATGAGTTTTTTTTATTTTTATTTTTTTTTCAATTTACGTTGGTGTAGATTGGTGTATAAAGTTGAGACAAATCTACTTGAGTCATGAAGAGGTGGTGAACTTTTGAGTAGTGCAACTCCTTTCTCATTATTACACAATTTTTATTTTTTGCCAAATAATATATTAAATTTTTGCTTGGTTGAAATAAAATATTATAAATCATATAGTTATTATTTATGTGCCTCTAAGTGGAATTCCAGCTCTGTCACATAGTATGGACCACATAATAAAAATTGGATTCTATGTTTTCATTCTTTTTAAGTACATATTTTATATCATGTTGGTGCTTTGGAATCATATCATATCATGGAAAATTGCATGAAATAAAAAAGTTGCTTGATTGAAGAAAGTTCATCTAACTTATGAGAATGAAAAGTGGTGCAGTGAATCAGCCATGTCATTTTATAGGTTGAAAGAAAGGGCCAAATCTTACTAGCTTAGAGTTTAAACTTTAAAGAAGTGGTGGGGTTGGAGGTAGTAAGATATGAGCACACAAACCAAGAAGAGAGAAGGTTGTAAGTGATAGGAATCTTTGTAGTCTCTCTCAAATGAAATATTAAAAAAAAAATTTAATTAAATATATCAATTTTTTTAAAACAGTTTTGTTTGTATTTTATTTAAAATAATATATTATAAATAATCTCGATCATTGAATTGATGTCAGATCAATAACACAGATATGTCATGTTGTAAGAGTTTGAAATCTAAATCCTTATTCAAAACATTTAAATTTTTTTACTTTTTTGAATCATTACATGTATTTATATGTTAGTTGCAATGTTGTATTTGATTTTCATGTTTATTTCAGTAATTTTCAGTAAGGATAATAAAATAAAAATCCAAGTTAAAATTAATTTTAAAATATATATGAAAAAATTATTGCATTAATTAAACTGATATTAATAACTATTTTTAAAATTATCTCTTGAATTTATAATATCATACTCTTGCTATTACTATTACTATTTCTATTAAACTTACATTTAATTCAAAACACAAGTTGGTATTAATTGATGCTGAAATTGAAGGAAACATTTGCCAAGTTTAATCTGACAACAGAAACTATTTGACTCTGTATCCACAACAAGATCCATGTGATTCTACTGCCAAAGAAAAGAAGAAAAAAAAAAGCATTTTCTCTCTCTTACCTATGCATCCTAAAGTTTGTCTGCCCAGAAAGTTGATCTAGCAAGAATATGTTTGCTTAAAATAGAGTAGACCCTTAATGGAATAAACCATTAATTGATGTAGTGCTGCTACAAATTAATTAAATAATTATTAATATTTATAATTTATGACAAATTTACATGCATATTAGGATAGTGTTTAGTAAATTATTTATTTTGTCTGAATAGCAGTTGACCCAAAACTATTTTAAATTTTTAATTAACTGTTTTGGTTTTTATTGTTTGAATTATCTCTGTTTTGGTTGATACTCATTTTCCTTAAACACAACTAATGGTGATATCTTATTATAGTTGTAATTAAAGAGACAAAATTCAGTGTAGTAGCTTCTTAATTATAGTCGAAAATCAGGAAATGTTACTTCTTAATTATGATCTAATCTAAGAAGAAACATCAATTATAAAGAATTTAGATCGCATACACTTTTTTTTTTACCACGATTTATTTTTATTTTTTTCTTCGTATTTTTATTCATCAAATATAATCTTATTTAAAGCACATTAAATATTAAATACGAGTCTTTTATTCGAGACTCAAACATTAATTTTCTATGTTTGAAGTGTCTAGCTAAATCAACTTTTCTACTAGACACAATCTCGTTGATTTCGTATATTGTTTATTTTTTATTTAAAAATTTCTAAAAGATATCATAAGGTGATACAATGAATAATTTTGTTAATGTGATTTGAAGATATATTATTGATAAAATATCAATTCAATTATAAAAGTTTAACATCATAATCTAAATCAACAAAATTTAAATTCTCACGTAAAGAATTGTAATATAATAGTGCCACTTTAATTAATAATAATTTTTTTTTTAATATTTAAAAAAATAATATATATGCTCAAGTTTTCTTTCATTATAGATAGCATCTCATGAGAATTATCTCTATGGACAAATAAACATTCTAGGTTTAGAAACTAAACTACTTAGTATATTTTTCCTTATCATGACATTTATCGGTAGAAAATAATTAATTATGTGAAATCAATAACTTTTTTATTAATAAATTAGTAATAATTTAACCAGCGAAGATTGAATCTAGTAAAATAGACTAAGCTCTTATAATGTAATGAACCTAAAAAAAATAAAAATATATCTACAATTAAAATTCAACACGCTTCGAAAATAACTTATAATAAAATAAAATAAAATAAAAAATTAGTGATTACTTATGTTAGAATAAGCTACAATATCATGCATGTGAAAATTGAAATGGACAGATCCCAAAATTAAAAACCTCCCAATAGGAAAATGTTAGTATTAATCAATTTAGGAGATTGTGGCCATATTTTGAACAACACATAAATGATATAGCTAGAGAAACAATTCTATATTCTATCTACAATCAATGAGTATACGTATCTAATTTAGCCATTCACCAACACAAGCTCAACCATTGTAATATTGTGTAGTTATATGTAAAAAATAAAAAAAGTAAAAAGACATTGATAGACAAGATACTAGTGATTAGTAATTGTCTTTCTTAATTAAAGTCAGTGGTTAGCAGTGTTAGCCAGCATTTCAAGGAAACAGGAAAACATGTTTGTGACAGCCTTCAGTTTCTTATCATGTCACATTTATTAATGTCACATACTGAAATCATATGCAATTGTTGTTAACTATGTATGCATGGTTGATTCTACGCAAAAAAAGTGTAGTTCTTGCATAGAAGTTTTCTTAGTAGTCACACTTATTTTTGTTTTGGTTCTAAAGGTCCAGCATAAAGAAAAAACCATGTACACTAAATATGGAAAAAAAATATTCTGAATTTGAACTCGTATTTAATATATCAAATATTTTTAGTTATAATTTGGATTATATTTATGGAACAATGATACAATTATTTAGTTTTGTAATTGTAATTTTTGAATAATTTTTTTAAATAGATTTTTCTAAAAAATTGTGAGATATTAAATTAATTCATAAATATTAAAAAGATAAATATTTTAAATGAATATAAAAAATCGTTTTGTCAATAAATACATCTAAAATAAAAAGTATACATTTTTCTCTTAAATGAGAAAAATATTCTCATATAATTGGAATCAATATGAGTATTTTGCTACAACTACATCTATTCCCTTTTATAAGTATTGTTGTGAATATTTTGTGGATGTTTATATTTACTATTAAAATAATTTTTTTTATCTTCATTTAAAATATTTATATTTTTTATTAGTGTATGTATTTAATATTTCACATATTTTTTATACTAAAAAGTTTAGATAAATTGAATTTTGGGGACTTATCAAGGTTAGTGAAGGTCTCAAAGCTAAAGAGTTCTCAGAGATATGTTTAAATCACCCACCAAAGAGATTCTCATATCAATAGTATAAGTTGAATTCACGATATTGTGAGTGTGAATCAACTCCTTACCAATTAAACTAACTTTTATTTGCTATTTTTATTTGTATATATGTTTATAAAAATAATTAAAAAGTGACAATAGTAAATAAATTAATTGGTTTTGATGTTTTTTTTCTTTCTCTTATAATTAGCAATGGTGGAGCATCACAAAATTATATGGGTGGACAATATTATTATAAACAAAAATACCCACTTTCACAGTTACTAAGAAAATAAGCTATATGTACTTAAATTTCTAGATTTTATATAAAGCATAATTTTAATTTACTAAATTATCTATTTGAATGTTAAATATTCATCTACGGACATAAAATATTTTTATAATTAAAAATAGTACCATTAAATGAGTTAAAAGTAGTTAATTTTTAATGTAACGGTTCCAAAAATTCACTGCTACTCTTTTTACTTATAAAAGTGACGAGGGAGAGTACATGAATATATCTGTATATATATGGGGTGTAACGAAATCAAAATTTATTAACTGATCGTAGTTTTTCAAAAAGACAAAATGTGGTTCGTATCCTTGATATTGTATCATACTACGATATAATTCTCCTTCAAAACACTAATTAATCAATATAACGAAATATAAATCTGTATATTACATAATATATCTCCGTCTCTAAATATATAACCTTTTTGAGATTTTATGATGTTCTTTTATATAAAACTTCTTTTAATTTTACAAATACATTAATTACTTTTTTTATTAATTTAACTCTAATTATATTATATCTTTTACAGTCATCTACGATAAATATTTTTAAATCTTAAACTAATTTTATCATTTTAAAGATAATTCATAAAACAAATCCAAGACAGAAATTTTTTCTTATATATACTAATAAATGAAGGTAGTATTATATATTTATATATACTAATAAATGGTAATGTGCCAAGTGTTAACTACGTACAACAGTATCAGAGAAGATATTCCAATTATAAATCTTTAATAATTTTTTATTGATCGAAGATCAAAAGACACATGATTGTTAAATTAGTCAACTCTATTGTTATTTAATGAATTCTTAATTAAGCAGGTTAATGATATAATCTTTCATTTCTTCACCGACAATATAGGATCGACACGCTTTTGTATATGAATATGTTTGGCTTTGGTAATTGTAATATCAACTTAGCTCCAATTGAAAATGTTGGAATGTTAAAACCTCATCCAAATGTAGGAGAATTTTGGTTTCTCAATAAGAAAATTGAGAATTAAAAAGTATGCAAGTAAATTATCTGGCCAAATCTTAGATATAGTTTCCATATTAGAATCTAGCATATGTAATTTTTACTTTATTCTTCACTGTATTTCTTTTTTAATTATCAAATAAATGAAATAAATTAAGCTTATCTTACCTACAAAAAATATGAATTTTTAACATATTTTGGAGTATAAATTATTTTGTTCGATTATTATTAAAAAAGAAAAAATCATCTTTGGAATTATATGTTTGGCTTCATTTTATTAATTTTAATATTATTATTTTTTAATTTATTTAGGATGTGGGCCGAACTGTTTGCCAAGTAATTTTTGTGATACAAATAGGGGCCTAAAAATGCAAAAGATTAATGTGAATATCCAACTATATTTATTGAATAATGAATGTGAATATTTTGAAGATTATAAACAGATAATATAGGTGTTATGATAAAAGTTATCACATATTTTCATTAAAAAAAACTATCCCATCGAAGATAAAATATTATTAAAATATTGTAAAAAACTAGATTATAGACAAATAAACAGATTATGAAAGATCGATGTGATGTAAATGAAAATAATAATAAAATATTACAAAATATCAATGAAATAGTATAATTGACATGAAAATGACTTTATCGATGTGATAAAATATTGATTTTATAATCTGTACTTCAAAATAATCATTATTGTGTTTATATAGATAAATTATACATAGAGTTATCCATTTGAACAGAAAGAACTATACATTCTTTCCATTGACATTGCTTATGCCAAGCCCATAGATATGGCCCAATAATAAATAGTATGGACCCCATATGTATGTTTGCCAATTTAGGCACTACAGGGACCAATGAAAAAATTATCACCTCCATTAAACTATAATTAAAATGTAAACCTTACAACATTCATATTAACATTGATACATCTTATCCATATAGAAAATAATTATGAATCAATATCAAAATTTATAGAATTATAAATAAAATTTATATGATAGTAATTTTTAAATCAATAATTAATTTTAAAAAATATTATTCAAATGGATATTATTAAATGAGTGTAATTTTTAAAGTAAAATTAAATTCCTCAAATAAATAAATATATATATAGAGAGAGAATACTAGATTTAGTGTAATCTTTAGCAAACAAAAAGGTTTTAGATGTTATATACTACACTACACCTAGGATCTTATTAAAATATTAAATATAATTAATAATTTCTAAATATTATTATGATTATTTTTTTAATTATATTGGATGTGAGACACAATTAAATTGGATACGACTTCAATGACCACCAGTTCATTTTTTCACAATTAGCAAATCATATTATCACATATTCACATAGATAGATATAAATTTTCAAATAAAATAAAATGATATAACAAAATGGTGGTAGAATAACATATAATCAAATTATTTTGTTTTAGTTCAACTTATCTACCAAAAACACTAGATTTAGTGTTCATCACGTTTTATTGTTTTTCCCGTTTTAGTTTGTGTTAGTGTTATATATTAAAGTATGGTTTGGTCTATATTTTCTGTCTCAAAATAATTGATATATTTCATATTTTTACATATAGGGATATATGCATATTAATGTGGAAATTCTTGCCTTAAAAAAAGAATCATATACAAGTGTTCTACAATTTTTTATTTTACTCTTATAAAAAAATAATTCTCACCATTCTATAAATAAAACTTATAAGAGATAGTAGCAATTTTTATCATATATCCTTATAATTTTATCAAGTTTTAACATTAAACACTTTCAGCGATACCAAATATGTCATATCTTAGAAAGAAAAAATCATCCAAGATATTATAGGGGTGTTTTAGTGTGATAAGTTTTATTTCTTAAATACTTAAATATATTTTTATAAATATATTATAAATTATTGTCTTACCTCCATTATCTCATTATATGAAGTTTATGGACCCGCCACTGCTCACTTATATTAAGAAAAAAATTTAATAAAAGAGAAAAATATACATTTATTAAATCATTCTTATTAAATATTGATATAATATGTCTGAAAAAAATACTGAATTAAAATTAATATATATAATATTTTTAGAGAATATTATTCAAAAAATATAATTAATATCTAAAAAACAGTAAATGTCATTTTAAAAGTTGAATCCTTGTTTTATTTTTTCTGTGCCACATTTAATTACTATGCAACAATAATATTATATTTCCCCCTATGCGTAATCTCAATTTATTGATGCACAAAAATTAAGAAATTTAATTTTCCCTTTAAATTTGTCAACAATATATATTTTTTTTTTCTAAAAGTATCCTTCAATTATTAAGAAAAATAAATAATTAGTCTTTAATTTTTTACATTTAACTACATATATTTTTGTGAAAAACTAATTTATACTACTTGTAATTTGAAGAAACCATTATATAAAAGGACGCTTTTTCTTACGAATACAAACATAGGTAATAATAATAATAGTAATAATAATAATAATATAATAATAATAATAATAATTCACCTGTTTCAATATAAATGTCACATTTGTCTCAAAAAAATTGTTGCATTCAATATTCTAACGTCATCGGAATACAAAAATAGTTAATACTATATGTGTCACTTTTAATTTATTATTTTCTCACTTTAAATTTATAATAATTGGAATACACAAATAGTTAATAAAGATAATTTGATTAAATTAAAATGCTTTATCTTTATAATCATATTTTTTTAATTTGTATAAAATGATCAAAATTGAGAGAATATCTACAATTCAAAACCTTCTTATTCTCTCTCAATATGTAGAGTTAGGGGATGAACATATGTTCAGCCGACTCATAGAGGCATATGGCAGGTCTAAGCTAGGCTAGACTATTTTTTATATAAGTCAAACCAAGATTTTTTAAAAGAGTATTTAGTTTTAAAAAATTTAAAAGCAACTAAAAAAACTTTTTTAGGCTTATCAAGCTAGCTTACTTAATTAAAGATAAATAATTTTTGTTATTACTAAAAATATTGTTATAATATTAAGTTTTCTTTTTTGTGTTAATTCATAAATTTATTAACAACTTTTGGAATTTAAACATACTGATCTACATTAATGTTTAACATATGTAAAAGTATTATTATAAAATATAATTAAAAATAATGTCATATTATGTTAAATATTCTAAAGGGTTATGCTAGATATCGAAATAGATCTTTAACTCATTAACATGTTAACTTGTTCACTAGAAGTAAGTGGTGTAAACTTTCATAAAATAATAGTGAAGTAGACTTTTAAACAATTTTCTGACCTTGTCAAACTTTGAAAAAAGTCAGTCTAGACCTTAACAATGAGTCTTTAACAGGTAATAGGTTTGACTCAGATATAATATTTTCAGCATAGATCATACTCAGACATTATAATTTTAGTGTAAGTCAGACTTAGGTCTTGGAAAGTCTAGATGGATCTATCATATTTCCACCCATAAGTAGAGCATATGTTTATGTCTTTGTCAATGAATAATTTTCATGGAAAATTTTATTACTACCTCAATTCCAAAATTTTGTGTATGTTACTGCTGTTAATTTACTTTATAAAAATATTTTTTGTTTTTATTTTTTAATACATATGTTTTTATTTTAATTTGTTAATAAGAATATGAGAGACTCTTGCAGTGAATTATTGTGATTTATATAAGATAAAGTGTTAGTTAGGAATAATGCATTTTCAAAAATTATAAAATAACTTTTTGACTGCTTCTATAATTTTAAACAATTTGTTCACTTTAAAAGAGTCTTTTATCTCATTTATTAGCAAAGAAAATAAACAATTTATTTTTGTTTTTGAATTATATATGTGATGTAATTAAGGTGATTTATTTTTACATTTAATATTTATAACTAATGATAAATATAAGAGTAATTTAAATAAATAAATAAACAATCTATATGTGTGTCACTTTGAGTTATTTTACACATATTAAAAAACAACTATTACCAAAAGTTTGTGTCATAGGTATATGTTTGACGTTTGGTTTGGTCCTTCATTTTAATCTCAATATAATCATATATCATTTCATATAAATTAAAAAAAACGTATATTTTAAATCGCACGAATAATACAATTAGGGTTTTTCTTCTAATCTTGACCATCTATGTAAGGTTGTGTTCTCAAGATTTAACCCTCTCATTGTAAAATTTATCTCATTTGATATGCTATATATATATAGAGAGAGAAATATCAAATGAGTTTTACAATGAGGGAATGAAAGAGGTAAATCTTGATCACATAACCATTTATGAATGATCAAGATTAGAATAAAAAATCATGTGACTTGATCATGTCACTTAAATAACTTCTAATCATGACCATCCATATATTATTGTATGTCAATATTTAACACTCTTCTTATACAACTCCTTTCAATTTGATATGCTCCCGAAGTAATCATGTGATGAGTTACTCCACTTAATATCTCAATATAAACGATGAATTTCATTAATTTAACCGTTAAAGTAAAAGTTCTTATTGAGTAAATCGACTCAACAAATTTTTATAAACTATTATAACTATTTGATACTTATTAAATAATTTCAAATGAATGTATAATAAAATTTCAAATTTATATAAAACTTTGTGTGGTTAAATCATTAATATACGAATACAATAATCAACTGTTCGATTAATAAAATTCATAATTTAGGAGTAACTCGTCACAAAATTAATCATAGATTCAACAAATCTCTCCTCCACACACATATACACTATTATTATAGAGTACAATACAAAAAATGTAATTAATATATAAAACAAGAAAATATATAATTAATATCATTTTAAAAAGTGAATATGTCAATGAATTTGAAATAAATATTTTCACAAATAGACCCTTATTATATGACGGGGGATGCATCATCTTTGCTTATGTTCCATAGTCGTTCATCTCTCTCAATATTTACTTCATTCCTCACATTTCAGTTGCTTTTTTTTCTTTTTTTTTGTGTGCCACATTTAATTACTGTGCAACAATTATAATAATAACAACAACAACGATAATAATAATAATATTAAAAATCTTAAATAAATTTTTTATTTTTATAAATATATCATATTCAGTTTATAGTTCATCTCTCTCAATATTTGCTCCAAAAGTAAAAATGTGTTGAATTACTCCAGTTAATAACTCAATATAAACGATTCACTAATTCAATCGTCAAAGTAAAAGTTCTTATTAAGTAGATCAACTCCACAAATTTTTATTAACTTTTAAAATTATTTGATACTTATTAAATAATTTCAAATGAACATATAATAGAATTTCAGATTTATATAAAACTTTGTGTAATTAAATCATTAATATACTAATACAATAATCAACTATTTGATTAATGAAATTCATAATTTATATTAAATTATTAAGCGGAGTAACTTGTCACAAAATTAATCATAGATTCAACAAATTTCTCCTCCGCACACATATATACTGTTATTATAGAGTACAATTAAAAAAATGTAATTAATATATAAAACAAGAAAATATATAATTAATATCACTTTAAAAAGGGAATATGTCAATAATTTTGGAAATAATTATTTTCAAAAATAGACCCTTATTGTATGACGGTGGATGCACCATCTTTGCTTATGCTCCATAGACGTTTATCTCTCTCAATATTTACTTCATTCCTCACATTTATGTTGGTTTTTGCCTTTATTTATGTGCCACATTTAATTACTGCATCACAATAATAATAACAACAGCAACTATAATAATATTAAAAAGCTTAAATAAATTTTTTTATTTTTATAAATATATTATATTTTGTTTATAGTTCATGTCTCTCAATATTTGCTCCAAGAATAATCATGAAATGAGTTACTTCACGTAATAACTCAATATAAATGATGAATGTTACTAATTCAACCGTCAAAATAAAAGTTCTTATTGAGTAAATCAATTCCACAAATTTTTATAAACTTTTAAAACTATTTGATACTTATTAAATAATTTTAAATGAATGTATAGTAAAATTTTAGATTTATATAAAATTTTGCGTGGTTAAATCATTAATATACTAATCCAATAATCAAATGTTTGATTAATGAAATTCATATAAATAAATTATTAAATAGAGTTATTCGTCACAAAATTAATCATAGATTCAACGAATCTTTCCTTTACACACATGTATAATATTATTATAGAGTACAATTCAAAAAATGTAATTAATATATAAAACAAGAATATATATATATATATATATATATATATATATATATATATATAACTAATATCACTTTAAAAAGTGAATATGTCAATTATTTTGAAATAATTATTTTAACAAATAGACCCTTATTGTATGACGGGGGATGCAGCATCTTTGTTTATGCTCCATAGACATTCATCTCTCTTAATATTTACTTCATTTCTCACATTTCAGTTGCTTTTTGCCTTTTTTTCTGTGCCACATTTAATTACTGTGCCACAATAATACTAATAACAACAACAATAATAATAATATTAAAAAGTTTAAATAAATTTTTTTATTTTTATAAATATATTATATTTTGTTTATAGTTCATCTCTCTCAATATTTGCTAAAGGAGTAATCATGTGATGAATTTCTCCACTTAATAACTCAATATAAACGATTCACGAATTCAATCGTTTAAGTAAAAGAAATTTTTAAGTAGATCAACTCCACAAATTTTTATAAACTTTTAAAACTATTTGATACTTATTAAATAATTTCAAATGAACGTATAATAAAATTTTATATGTATATAAAACTTTGTGTGGTTAAATCATTAGTATAGTAATTCAATAATCAATTGTTTGATTAATGAAATTCATAATTTATATTAAATTATCAAGTTGAATAACTCGTCACAAAATTAATCATAGATTTAACGAATCTCTCCTCCACACACATATATAATATAATTATAGAGTACAATTCAAAAAATGTAATTAATATATAAAACAAGAAAATATATAATTAATATCAATTTAAAAAGTGAATATATCAATTATTTTGAAACAATGATGTTCACAAGTAGATCCTTAATGTATGATGGTGGATGCAGCATTTTTGCTTATGCTCCATAACCGTTTATCTCTCTCAATATTTACTTCATCCCTCATATTTCAATTGCTTTTTTTCTTTTTTTCTGTGCCACATTTAATTACTACAGAACAATAATAATAATAACAACAACAATGATAATAATAATAATAATATTAAAAAGCTTAAATAAATTTTTTATTTTTATAAATATATCATATTTTGTTTATAGTCTTTGTAAAATTTTCTTCAAACAATGATCTTTTAAATATTTTATTAACAATTTTAGTCCTTACTTTTAAATGAATTCTTGTGTATAGTATAAATTTTTGAATTATTTTTTGCTTGCTTGTTTGAAACATTATAATAATCTCTTACACAAAAATTTAAAATTATTTAATAAGGTATGAATTAAATATGATTTTTTAAGTTTTTAACGATTAAAAATTTATATTTAATTAATCTTTTGTTAAAATTCTATATTTTTATACGACATTTTCTTACAATATTCTAAATATGCTTGCAAAAATCATTCAAAAATTCAAAAAATAAACATGAATTTACTTAAAAATATAGACCAAAATTGATAATTGAAAATATTTGAGGAACACATTGTTGGAAGAAATTAAAAAAA